>OX596247.1:11142302-11583846 GCA_951394255.1 Polyploca ridens
GCCTTCACTCACACTAGCGTTTGTCCAGCGTAGGCTTTCGATAAACGTATGTGCAGCGCAGACGTCGCGACCACGCGGCGCAGGCGTCGCGTTGTCGTGGCGTCGTGAAAGGAAAATGATTACGCTGTGTTAGCGCCGCATACGCTGCGTTACTGCGGAGTCATGTACAATCCTGTTCACATTCGACCAATAATGTTTGTATGACTAATAAGGGTTTTTCAATTCAATCTCATTTTTAATAAGAAATATTAATATTAAATTAGTATTTTTTTTATTAAATATACATTACCTTAAAGTAATAACAAGTCTCTTCAGGCAATACGCAAAGCCTCAAATGTGTATCCTGATATTGTATATCACTTTGTATTTCTGCAACAGTTCATCAAATATAGGCGTCGCCATTTGAAAGTAAGAGTAAAAATATTTTGAATAATTTTTTATGTGTTTACAATAAAGCACAAAATAATTACTTTCACTTGACCGTACACTCCTTAATGGGTTCTCCTATATCCTTTTATTTTTATTTTCACGTTTTCGCAATAATTTTATTTTAAAAGCAAATCCAGAACTAGATTTTTCTCGCCAGAATCCATTTTGTTCATGATATTACCGAAACGACAACGCAATTGTGTGACGTCTGCGCCGCGTTAGGGCCGCGTTCCTTTGACTCCCGAGGAAACGCGGCAGGTGCGCGACGCCTGCGCCGCTTTGGTGCGACGTCTACGCTGCGCATAAGTTTATCGAACGCCTACGCTGGACAAACGCTAGTGTGAAGGCGGTCTTAAAAATACTGCTCCAGAATGGTTAGAATAAAAAAAATAAACTAAGTGTTTTTAACATTGAAACGCTTTAAAAAAAATGCATGGACCTTATTCTGCAAATGATTTTAAAAACTTCTACGTCTCTTTAGCTATTCAGAAAGGTATAACATCTACTAAGTATGTTCATAAAATCTTAAAATAATGTTATTTGAATAGGCCCACGTGGTAGTTTACTCGAAAGACTGTAAAGATTTTTAAATAAATCGATAAGTTACCTTAATTTTTTTTGTTTTATAATTAACATAAATTCTCGATTAAAGCAAAAAAATAAATAGATACAACATTATGTACCTATTATTTGAATTAATTTTCATGTAAATCGCGCTGACTGACTAAACGTAAGAACGGGGCCACCGCCGCGTATCGGCATTTAAGTACATATAGCTCCTAAACGACTGCGCGGCCCATTATGAAACTTGGCATGAAGTATGAACACAATATAAGCTTTTTTTCGGGTTCACTTAAAAAAATATAAAAAAATGCGAACTTTGTAAAAAACGAAAAAAAAATTTTTTTTGCTTATTTTTTCATGTTTTTAATTTTTATTTTTGAAATCCAATTATAAGGTTGAAAATGTCATTTAATAATGTATAAAATCCATTGGTAAATTTATTTTGCCATTACTTTTTTATCCGATTAATGGCATTTGAATTAGTACATACCTCACCGTAACTAAAATCTTCAAAGACCGATATTTTGGGAACCAGGTTTGCCACTGTAAAAATATTTTGTGTCCGTGTCGAGAACACGTACAGATATAATATACCTAAATATATCTAAAATCGGAAGCGTCAACCTTTTTTTCCCTGTCCGCTTCGCGTGAAATGACCCTTTAGTTTCATTTTAGAATACAAAAGGAACAGATCCAGTGGAGTCGCTAACGAAACATAGAATTATAGTTAAATTAGAAGTAGCAGTATGAGAACCTAGATTTGTCTGTAATCATTGTATTTTACAGATATGGATTATGTACTTTTTCACTTAGCGAACGTTCTTGTTTCAATAAGAAATCTAATATATAAAAATAATTCGGGTTTTCCTTCCTGACGCTATAACTCCAGAACGCACGAACCGATTTTCACGGTTTTGCATTCGTTGGAAAGGTCTCGGGCTCCGTGAGGTTTATAGCAAAGAAAATTCAGGAAAAAACGCGGGTGAAACCGCGGTGGACAGCTAGTATTATATATTTTGAGGTGAACATTTGTAATTATTTTATTGATTGTAATATCAGATTGTATTAGAAATTATTTGACGTTATAAACTTCAGTTCTACATTTTTGGCATTATTTTGTAACCTTTTTTATATTCTCTCGTTTCGTTGTATAAAACTAGTAAATTCAAAATCATCATCATCATCATCATCAGCCTATAATGTCCCACTGCTGAGCACAGGCCTCCTTTCACAAATGAGGTTGTAAGGTAATGGGCAGATACTCCACCACACGTGCCCACTAAGGATCGGTGGAGTTAGGGCTAGTGGCCAACCTACTGTTGAGATTTTCCAAGCCGCCTATGAGGCATCCAACTAGCTTAACGACTATCACAATTAAGTGATAACCGGGACCAACGGCTTTCCGTGCCTTCCGTAGCACGGAAACGCTCGATTCGAAATACCACTAGGCGGTCACCCATCCAGGTACCGACCACGATGGTGGTAGCTTAACTTTGCCGATCGATTAAGAACGGCTAATTATGCTACACCACAAGCGCTTCAAATTCAAAATATTTATCGTAAACTGATTGATTGTTGATATATCAACGCACAGCCCAAGCCGCTGGACGTAGACTATAAATTTTGCACAAAGATACCTTATACGGTGTAGGCATCCACTAAGGAAGAGTTTTTGGATATTTTCTTATGGATTGGATTATTTATGGATTGAATGAAAGTTTCAATGAAAGTCAGTCAGTTTTGAAGTTAGAATCTTCAAATTATGTGTTTAGGGCTGACGATTGTGATAAGTGTCTCAGCGTTTTTGATAATTCCACCCCCAAAGTGGTGAAAAGGGGCATGAAATTTTGTATTCAAGTTGTTTATTCACAAAATTTTATATTCAAGTAAAAATATCGTACACGTGTACTACTAAGCCTCTACTGCCGCCCGTCTATTTGTCTGCCTGCCTGTCTACCACAAGCAAATATCTCAGCTGTCAGGATCACATCTTTGTGTGCCGTGCTAGGGTATGTATTTAAGTTAAGGAGGATATTTGCTGTCGTCGTCTCCATGGGCTCGAAGACAGGGACCTGTCAGTTTTGTGAGCGCGCGTAGATCACGGTATCCACACCAAAATTTACGCGTACCTTAACAGGTCCCACAGAGATGACTCCGAGACAAAACGGTTATTTGAGCAACTGCAATCGATGACTGACAAAGTACTGAAGCAGTACCCCTCCGCGGAGTTAGTGATTTTAGCTTCAACGCTCACCAAGTTGAGTGGCATGGTTCTCGGTCCACTGGCTTTTCGGGGAAGACTGCTCACGACTTTGCTCTGGCCTATGGCTTCTCGCAACTGATTCTTTCTCCTACGAGAATCCCAGATATTGAGAGCTA
Organism: Polyploca ridens; assembly: GCA_951394255.1. NCBI lineage: Eukaryota > Metazoa > Arthropoda > Insecta > Lepidoptera > Drepanidae > Polyploca > Polyploca ridens. The sequence goes on from OX596247.1 coordinate 11,145,675, forward strand.
TACTAGCTCCTTACTGGACCTTCTGCTGACTATGCGACCGGACGGCTATGCAGTGACAGTGGATGCGCCACTCGGCTCATGGGACCACTGTCTCGTCCGGACGCAGGTGCCTTGTGCGTGGCCCGATTTGCTCCGGTCACCCGGGTGTCGTCGTGTGTGGCACTATAAGTCAGCAGACTGGGATGATTTGCGTGGATACTACGTATCGTACCCGTGCAGGCAGCTCTTCTTCGCAACAGAAGATCCTGACACCTGTACAGTTGCCGTCGCTGATGCGATACTGGCGGTAATAGAATGTCCTTGAACATCAGTAAAAGCATCAGGATCGTCCTCATCGTCCACTCTCTTGAAGTGAATCCTTGATACATCTAAATCTGCTGGCACTCATGACTTGCATGCCCAGGTTCCGAAATTCTGTACTAAAACTATTGTTTTCCTAATTACCATTCTGTTCAAAAGAGCCTTTCTTGATTGTTATGTCCCTTCTGTCTGGAAGTCTACCTTCATTACCAATTTACAAGAAGGGTTCTAAATTAGAAGTAGCCAACTACCGCCCTATCTCAAAATTATGTATAATATCCAAAATACTTGAATATCTTATCTAACATCAAGTTTACGCAGCTTTAAAGAACTCTTTCAACCAAAGCCAACATGGTTTCTTAACAGAATTGACCATAGTCTTCTCTTATCCAAGCTAAAAGGCATAGGCATAAGAGGTGTCGATGGTTTTCATCTTACCTAGAAAATCGGAGACATGCTGTTGTTGTCAATAACTACATATCATGCTAGGTTCCCATATGTAGTGGCATTCTCCAGGGTTCATTACTGGGGCCTTTGCTATTGATAATATTTGTAAATTAACGAAAACTGTGCATTAAGACTTCTCATGTTCTTTGTTTCTGATGCTGACGCGCTTCAATCTGACTTGGGTCATCTAACTGATTACTGTACGCTCAATAAACTTGACATCAATCCTGTTAAGTGCTCTATTGTTACTTTCACACAGAAAGCTAACAATTATCTTCCCAATTATTAATTGCAAGGTCAAGTATTGGAAGCTCTGGAATGTATACTTGTCTCTCATGATTCTAAGTTAACATTAAACAGCCATATTGAGCGTATAATAGCAAAGACCCTGGAACCCTTGGATTTGTGTTCTTGCGGCGGCGTCGTGTGACGGGTCGCTCACTTCCCTCCAATATGGCGAGGAGAGCGATGGCTGCCACATGCGTCATACTTGTGAACAGGTGCTGCTTGTGGGGGCTGGTCTGCCTAAGTTTGCCACTTATTTATTTACTTATTAAATATAGATTCAGTCTACTTTGCCGCCGCACTGGGGCACGCAATTGTTGTCAGTGCGATTAGAATGTAAATATTATGTAATTAATCTAAGCTTGTTTTGAAAAGACTAATTGCTGAGTTTATTGCCGGCTCTTCTCAGCAAATGCAACCTTCCGAACGGGTATTAGAGTATTACAGTCAGACTTTTCATAAGTGCCTGCGAAGGTCTATTTGAATAAATGATTTTGAATTTTGAATTTTGTGATGCGTATGAATATTTCACTCAAGTAAAATGGTTAAAAATATTGTATTGCACTTACGTCTGAAGCCACTTGGAGTATGCATTGCAGGTTTAGAACCCCAGATACAAGGACCTTGTTTCAAGAATCGAAAATATCTAACAGATATTTCTTGAATACCTCTGCTACCTCTTTAAACATAAATATGACTCGTCTATGTACCTTGATCTTGATAAGAAACATCACCTGTTACATCTGCACCAGCGCTGCGAAATTGCCGACCTTACTTACCTGTTGAAGATAGTATCTGGAAGTGTCGACTGTCCAGAATTACTATCTAACATATCGTTATATATCCTCTACGCCTAATTGGCGGTATAATAGTCCCGCATGCCTCTACATGTTACAGGCAGAATGCCTTCCTTCTGCGAGCTGGCGACAGGTATAATAGGCCTTGCACATGAGCATGACATTGATTTGTTTGATTCGAGCATTGTTTCAGTAAGGCGCAAACTCAGTCAAATCTTTTTCTTAGGTAAGCTGTTAAGAATAATATCTTCTGTGAATTATTCCTATTTTGTGTTACATTTCTAAATGTTGTCTTTATTTTTTAGTAGGTTATCTTTATTTTTAATCCATTTATCTTTATTAATTTGTTAATCCAAAGCTGTTGGTTTTTGACACTGAAACATTTTAACCAAATTACTCAGTACGAAAATCCCTGATTCAGTATTAACCACCCATGGGTTACAGTGGATAACGTCACCATCTTTTTTAAATGTATATATTGTATTACTGAACTTCCCAAGTCCTATCTTTGTCTTTGATTTTTTAACACAGATGTTAAACGTATATTTTAAGAATAAAACTAACCTTTTTGAAGCGAAACTAGCGCGATGATATCAGTTTAAAAAAAAATATCCACACTGACCCTCTCTCCCCTATAGTTTTATTATTTTTACTCTTTTTAGTAGAGTTTTTGTAGTAAATGAATATTAAAAAGCGGCTCTTGAGGCTACTTCTTCGGGGATAATGAGCGTGACGATGGAAAAATATTTATTTTAAAAACTACTCCATTCTTTTTGTGTTATTTTCTTACTCGTGCGTCATCAATCGCGCAAATTTCTATCGGACACTAGGTCGTGCTATCGCGATACACACAGCAGCGCATCTTATACATGAGGGGTGGCGGGGTGTGTAGGCGGAGCGAACGTGGGAATTTATTTTTCAGGGTATGGTCTTAAATCGTTCAAGTCGTAGCCATATGAGAGCTTGCAACAGACCGGGCATCACTAACGCGTTACCGACCCTTCCCCCTCCCCAATTTGCACTGGCGACCTTACACGTTACACGCATCTGCACACAACTTCAGAAACTAGAAACAATAAAGAATACCTTAATTATCCCAATGGCTCCAAAATGTTGGCATAATTCATCTTCAGAGGTTGATGGATTCATGCCTTGAATGAAGACTGTGTCTTCCTGTGTCACCATATCACCCCCACCCCGGTCTCCACCGAAACCACCGCCGCCTCCACCTGCAGATAGTCCATATTTTAGTAATTGTGACCAAAAAAATTATTGAAATTCCTATCTCAAAATTACGTTATTTCTGTCACATGAAAACTAATCAATTACTTCGTCGTCATTATATTCTATCATAGTTCACTGCTGAACTGAAATAAATTTACTTCATACATTTTTAATACATTTAAAATCATCTTTATTTTTAATACATTTAAAATCTGTCGTGAATATTAAAACATTCAAATTGTCATATAACTATTTAACAGTCGTTGTTTGTATCTTTATTGCATACAACTGTCCTTTGAATTATCATCATTACCTGTACCTTTAACAATTTTCCTATTTTATACCTCTATAATGATGTAATTCCTACTTTTAGAAAACACACCCCTGATTGAGGCATAATTAACAAAGTCTCGTACTGTGTAGCGGAACCATATTTTTATTAAAAGTCCATCCTATTGAAAACCATTATTTATTATACCTGTATGAATGATGTATAAAAATACAAAGTTCGTAGACGAATTCAGATAAACATTTAATTCAACCGCAGGGCTGCCAAAACTGTATACAGCGTTTCTAGTAAGTAAGTACACCTTGAACCGTCATTTTACAGGAGCTTAATAAATAGAATTCCATTTTTTATTTTTACTATAGGTATTAAACCTGACATAGTAACATTTATTGTTTGAATGTAACCAACCTTATACTAAGGACGCACACCAGTTGTCATAAAACTCTGACGATAAACCCTATTCGGCAATAAACGAGACTGCTGACAACAATATATGTATAAATTAAGACCATGCCGCACATAATATTTTTATATTTTTATATTTACATAATTACCTTTTTTACCATCAAAATATATTTACATCACATATTATATAAGATGTTATATAAATTATAACCTCATCATAAAGATTAAACCGACTGAAATTCGATCTACGTAAGTTTTGTTAAAATGTCTCTCCATTAGAAATTGTTTACCTTCTCGAAACGACTTGTGTGAAACGTTATTATTCACTTACTAAATATATCAATAAACATAATAATATGAAAATATTTTAAACATTTATTTGACACTATGAAAATTATTAAAAATATTTTCCCGCGTTCCAGAGAGATATGCTATGTTTCCCAGGAATAAAAGAAGTAAGAATAGACATAAAAAAAAACAAAACGGTGTGTCACCTTATAAGAAAGTGAAGCCAAATATTTTCTTCGTATGCCTTAGTAAAATCAGTACCTACTAGCTCAAGCAGGCACAAGTAATACTGAGCCTTATTGTCACTGGCAACGTCTCAATGCGGAATGACAATCCATCAGCTTCCTATGGTGTATATGTGTGCGTGAGGCCATGTATTTACAAGGCCGGATTCCTTTTGGTGCTTCACTCGTTTATAAGGCGACACTCAGTCTTAATTTTTTTATAAGTCCATGCTCAATAGTATGTATCTCTAAAGCTAAACACATATCTCGCTTTTTGTGGGTTCAAAATGAAGAACACTGAGCCACTCTTTGTAGTTTCGTCGCAGGGCAAGTCAGTTTTTGACCAACTTCAAAGATGGTAGATTCTGCTTTTTCCCCGCATGTTTTATGTGCGCGATTTTTCCAGATGCTACCCAACGGATTTTTATGTTGTTTTCATCTTTATACGCATCATAATATGAACGTATAACCTATATTATAAATACAGAATGTTTTTTGGTCGGCAACGAGCGACAGAGGGGCGGTAGTACAAAAAATAAATTTTCCAAAAATGCCTTTAATTCCATTAAATACTGTAAATGAATTGAGAAATACCTTATTCAATTTGAACTAAAATTACCACAACGTAATTACCGTAACTAGGCACGTGCACATGATTTTCCAATTAATATATTTTTTTAATTAATTGGAAATAAATCAATTAAGTATTTTTTATATATATATTTTTTAGCACCAGTATAATTTGTATTATCAACCCTGAGTCGCTCCTTGCTGACCAAATCAACGACCTGTATAGGATTTAGCATTTTTTTTTATATTAAATAAGCTGGCGCTTGGCTGACCCGTCCATAAAGGACTATGACGAAGCCTGAGATAAAGCACGCTTGTCCAGAAAAAAACATCACCCTTGAAAGTCCCTAGATTGTAAAAGTCAGAATTCATAGATACCGAAAACAAGTTCCACTCCCTTGTTGTCCGCATTATAAAATGAGGAAGCAAAACGGCAAATTTCCGCGACGTATTGTGGTTCAGTGTAAGAATGGGAATAAAAAAATGCTGCGTACATATTCCAAAATATATCCTGTAGAAAACCGATAGGCAAACATCCTTTCTAATACGGTGAAGTCCTCGTGAGTTTCTTCTAAATTAGCGACTCATGTCCTGCCACGGGGCGGTCTATAGAATCAAGGGCGTCAAACTGATGTTTAGCAGATCCATGCTAGAGTTGGGAGCAGTACTCCATCCAAGCACTACCAGACTTGTAAGTAGACTTATAAATGTTTATAATGTTGTAGCAACTGTCATGATCCAAGTTACCCCAATGCCAAAATTGATCAAAATCACATCTTTGCCCCCTCAGGGGATGAATTTTGGTAAATCCTTACACTCCAGTTACAGTCCTACACCTATGTTAATTGTATGTATTTACACCAACTTTCGAAATAATCGGTTAACGCAATATTATTTTCCATACAAACATTTATCTCCTCATTCCGCCCACGATGGGATCAAATTTGAAAAAAAAAAAAAAACATAAAATGCATCTGCTCCGACCAAACAATATACATACCTACATAATATAGTACCACCTAAGTTTTCCAGTTCCAATTACTTTCATAAAAAGTTTCATACATCCTTCAATGAATTTTGGAAAATCCTTCTTTAGTATGTAGTATACAACAAATTCGGCAAACAACCTTAGGTATGGCCTGCCTGGTGGGAAGCAGTTACCGTAAACCTTTGACGCGCGTTACCAGCCCTTCCCACCTCTCCAATGAGCTCTGGCGACCTTAATCATATAGTTATTTGGCTGCGGTATTCTGTAAGGTGGAGTTACCTACTTCCCCATTTCAGCTGCTCTTTGATAGAAATAACCAAATAACGTTATGCTCTACCTCACTAAAAACTCATTAATGTAATTAACACCAAGTATTAAAACAAACGACCACTGCAATAATTTTTCCCGAGTTTTCCTAGTTGTATGTGACCCTCTAAATACTTACATAGATTGTATATTCGGTTCATGAAAGCAATATCACCACTAACAACTTAAATATTATCATTTTGTCAACAGTCTAGTATAGCTAATTTATTATACAATAAGTAAACCAGCAGAATACTAAGTTTGGCAGCCCTTAGATAGATACAAATTAAAAATATGACAACAGCACCACTCGCTAATTCACGAGGAGCTTTACCTTTATTAAAACCACCCCCCCTGCCGCCGCCACTAAAACAATAAAAACAGCGTTTAGTACACTGGGCAGGCTGGGGAAACACTGTACGAAGCACGCAGATTGATTGACACCTAGGTTCACTTTAATAAGTGACCTCACTCCATGTGTAGCATCCTTTTCTTTACCAATATGTTTATACCTTGAATACCTTGAAAATCGTAGAAGGAACGTATGTAGACATTATTATTACAAAGAATTCTTCGACACATGCATAATGCAGTAATTAAAATAGATACTGTCGTAACTTATATAACATAATTAATGGATTTGCCATCCAAGAGGATCCATTGCACTTTATAGGACCAAAAGTTAGAATGTTTCTAAGTAAAATATATAACAAAATTTTCTATAGTGCACATATGTAAGCATTTTCCTATTAAAAACTGTCGATATCTATTGACCATAAAAAATATCAAAGAGTCACGCTCTTTAATACGAAGAATAAGTTATAATTTACTAATGGCCCATTTCATCGCCAGGTAACTCTTACCAAATTGCAGCCATAGTACATGTTCATTACTCCATATTTATTTGGTGGGTAAGTTACCTGACGATAGATAGATACCTAAATAAAACATGTAACAAGCTTCTTCTGAAAACACTATCAGCCAGTTGCATCAAAATTAAGCAATTTACGAATTCGTATAAAGTATGCGGTAAAATTAGACAATCAAATCAAACTGTAAATTTTCGGTAATTGCAAAAAAATCTTTTTAAAGTCATTTTATTTGAAAACTGGCTAATGTAAGAAAAACGTGAAAGAAGTTGGACGTAACTGGCTGAATATGACTAAATAAAAAACCCATAGGCCCACGCATACGTTGAGTTCCTTAAGTGATAACTCAATTTTAAATCGACCGAGTGCCTCCTCAGCACTTGTATGTAGAGAGTTCGATCGACTAAGGGCCGATTTTTCAATCGCTAGATAATCCTCAGTAGTGTATTTAAATTGTTTATGTTCTTCTGCCATGTGGTATTCAATAGTGTTTTCTATTCTACGAATAATATCTATCTGCCGCCATTTTATTGCAACGATGTCACTACGACAGCAACGCAGCATCGGTATGCCCGGTATACTTGCTATGGAAAGCTAAATTGCACATTGCATCTTTATTTCTCTACATAGGTACGCATTTTCATGTTTCGTTAATATCTGACATGAAAACGTAGGCAAGTGGTAATACTGCAGTTTCACCTTTCAGCCTATCACAGGGGTCGGCAACCTTTTGAGACGGAAGAGCCAAATGTAACAATTTACAAAATTTAGCAATTTTTAAAGAGAACTAAAAAGTTACCCCGGTCTGAAAATTATACGTTTTTGCGATACTTGATTATTACTAACTAGGTATGTACATCTACTAAATTAACTAAATAATAATCGTTTGGAATGATTGAGAATTAAATCTTAGTTATTAATACAAAAATAAACTAAGATTTTAAAACGAAGATTTAAAGGGGCCGATGCACGGCTGCATATTATTATTGAAGAATGTCCCAGGATATGAATATTATTAACAAAATCTTTGTGTTTTTAAATTCATCCACTTGTCTTTAACAAATCATGGGAAGTGCATATCGGAACTCGAAACACGAGATATCGAAACGATCCCACCGCGATGCCCAGTATGCTGCGCCAAATGAAGCCCTCGTACAGCTAGCAACTTTCCATACCGTATATACAGGGCATAACGATGTTACGACAATACCGTAGCCACAAGTCAGCAAGAGCCCCACACAAACAAAACATAAAATATACTCAAAGAGACAAATACTAATATCCAAACTTTTGGTCATTATAATATTCGATACACTAAAATAGGTATACATAAGGTATACTCAAAGGGATACACAGTGAGTAATTGAAATGGGAGCCTAATGTTCAAACCTGAATAAGCTTGATTCTCTATTTACCTACTTTAGTTTTTTTATTGGGGTTAGGTATGTTATTCACCTTTATTCAGACATACTAAGTGGCCTAGGCTAATGAACAGGTTCAATTCCTGGCCAAATAAATTATATTTTAATTTATTTAAGTTGACTTAATATTTGTAAAATTATTAATTATTTATTTATATTGCACAGTATGTTGCAGTTACTTTGGTAAGTCTTGATATAAAATATTTAGGTTCATAAAAGTTACAGGTATAATAATGTTTTCTCAAAATCAAACATTGATGTCTCCTCTCTATTTTCCATATTTTATGAAAAGCCTATCTATCATTCTAGAATTCCATCTCAATTACTCACATTACCTATGATGTTTGAACTTAAAATGTTATATAAGGCTACAATAGAGATGAAGGAAAGGAATTCATTATGAATTCATCACAAAAACATGAGATGGATCTTTAGGATTTTTTTTAAGTTTAACTGTGTTCCATTAATTATCCATAGTGATAACCATAGATTTAAATTGATTTTCAACCATAATATTATACACCACCAATCTTGTCAATATTTCCTAGTTTAATGATACATTAGCAGAGCCAATAATAATTATCAAGGGAAACCAATTTTAACAATTATTGAATTTCAATATTTTTCCTTCCCCAAATAAAATATTGAATTGCTGTATTCAATATGATTATGAGAATTCTCATGTAATATAGATGACACCTTATTCTTTATCCATATGTCCTTGAAATTACCTTATGCAGAAACTAAAATTTGAGTGCTTTAAAACTGCATGTTGATTAATATCAATATAAAGTGCCTACAAATTCCTAGGATATATGGAAACCCTTATGTTGAGCAAACAGTAGTATATATAAATATCATTATATTAACCAATTAAATCTTCACAGCTACTTTAAACTTATTTTATCTTCTAATTTGTATGAAAATAATGATTCATAGACAAATATTATGGGTATGCTCTGCATAAGTGTTTCATTCAGGAATATTACCGACTCATTTTTCAACTGCTTCATCATCATTGATAATGTAAGACAATAATATGAAAAAAAAAGCAACTCACCCAAATCCACCATCTCTATTCCCCCCATCTCTATTGTAGCTTGAGCGATCACCCCCACCGTATCCACCACGATCTCCACCACCTGAGTAACTGCTGCTTCCGCCTCTGTCCCCACCATAGTTGGAGCCTCCACGATCACTCCCACTATAATTACTTGCCCCTCTGTCACCCCCGCTTACATTATAACTGCTTCCATTATTACGGTCATAGCTTCCACTGCCATAGTTTGTACCGTAATTTTGGCCATAGCTACTTCCAGATTGACTGCCCCCATAATTGCTTCCACCTAGAAAGACATTGTTTATGTGTTAAAACATGCATTTCCTAAAAATAATTCAAATTGCGAAAGCCTGGCAGTTGGCCTCTGGTTGAAATCTGTGAATTTACTACCAATGTTCTTAAGTGAGAGCCAGATCCTGGACTGCTTTATGTAGATACATATCACCTTCAGCCACATCCACATCATCACTTACGATGGTGAGACTTCAGTCAAAAGCCTATAATTTATCTACCAGACTTTGATAATGGGCTGTATAATTATAAAATCCCATCTTCTATTTAAATAGGTACATGTATTTTATTTCAGATAAAATGCACACAAAATAGATGTAGGTTAGGGAAGTGAAACATTCATTATCTGCAGCTGCTGTTTAATAGAACTATTATCTATTTACAAATACATATTTAGTCATAGGCTGTATACCTTAAGTGTATTTAAATATCCTTAGTTTTGTTCAGAAGCGGAAAAGAAAAGTCAATTAACCTCACCTGAACTTTGAGGATTCCATTCCTGGCCTGCATTTTGGGCAGGATAACTATTTTGATTGTAACCGCCTTGGCTTGACCCGTAATTGTTATCTCCAGAAGGCATTGTCGGAGGTGGTACAGAATATTGAGCGGAATACCCGCCACCACCGTTGCCGCCGCCGCCACTATAGTCGCCTGATGCGTACGCTAAATACAATATATAATGGTTTGAAACACTACAGGAATTAAATATTTTGAACAATTAAGTAAAATAAACTTACGATCGCCCATTTTACACTAACAAATTACAAGTGTGTAATTTAAATACGAATAAAACCCAAACTAAACTGCCAAATCAATCAAAAAGCCACGCCAGCCCTCGTCGCCATTGCCATTAAACTCAGTGTTGCCAGATAGATGGATGGATGGAGCAGTGTTGCCAGTGGCCGATATTCAAAAGTAACGTGAGACAGCTCAAAAAGTAAAATTTTCATGCGTAAAGTAACATTTTCTTAATTTGTGTAGAAAACGACCCAAATCCTGAGTAATATTATAAATGCGAATATGATTTTGATTGTTACGCTTTCACGCCTTAACTACTCAACCGATCATCATGAAATTTTGCATGCAGATAGCCTATGGTATGGAGAACATACGCTACTTGATCCCAGGAACGTGCGAGAAACCGCGGAGGACAGTTACTGTAATCTTTGAATATTTAGAATGGAACTGGCGAGCACCACTTCTAGTACTGAATTATTTCTGCCAGTTTTCGCGGGAGGCGAGGTAAACACGCACAGCACACATTTACTTACTCACAAACACTCATGCAAAAAGTTGAAGCATCTCTATAAACGCACACTTAAATAAAAGCTGATACACAACCACAAAACAAGCACACAAAAAAAGAATCACTGTGTTTACGCCTTTGTTTAATGGCACACTAGCTCAAAAAACTAGTGATGGGGTTGTTAAGAACCGATACAATTAATGATTTTATTATTCAATATTATTTGTATACCTACATAAATGATTTATAATCAATACCGATATACGAAAGCTGAAGATTTTTTTTTGTTTGTTTAAAAGCGCTAATCTCTGAAACAAAAAGTCGGATTCGAAAAAAAAAACACTTCTAGGTAGCATAGGTACATTATCCCCGAGTATTATAGGCTACTTTATCCCGGGAACGCGGGTAAAACTGCAGAAGATAGCTAATATAATATGCAATGCTAGATTGTTTGTTGGTTCGAGAAATATCTGGAACTAAACCGATAACCACTCTGTACCTACTGTCCATGCATTAAACGTGGTTTTTTGCAGTTTACGTCAAAATGGTAGCATAAAAGTATTATAATGTACACATATATGGAAAGGGCTGTTTACAAGCTTTCATTTAATACCCATATTGTTATAATAACGAAATGTTAGTTATTAATACCCACCTCTTTTTTATTCGTAGACGCTATATAAAAATAATATACCCTATGACACTCCCACAGTTAAGAAGAATCTAACGACACCTCTTATATGTTTAAATCCATCGAGCCGTTTAGGCTGCAGAGCGTGCCAAAGAAATAGACATACATACACTCGAAAAACATAAACCTCCTTCCGGGTCAGTCGGGTAAAAAAATACAAGTTCCTCGCAAATGTGTTGAAAAACGTCGTAAGACACGCGTGTGCATTGATTTATTACACTCTCGGCTCACTTTTCGCTTAATACCGCCTCGAGTGTTAATAACCAACTTCGCACACATGAAGAAACATTTAATCAATTTAATTTAAGTATAATGTACTAATTACTCTATGATCTCAATCGTACACTCAAATGGTCGACACAAGAATCTTGATTCTAAGGTTCACGCTATGTCCCCGCACTACGCTAATCACTCCTTGTACTACCTGTGAGCTACCTCCGTACCAATGTATTTTCTGTCGTTTACTTGTCGTAACGGATATTATTTTATTTCGAGATATTACTTAAATACAAACATATTGTTTCGTCATAATACTCATATTTTTTTTTTTATTGCCAAAAAGATTTACAATTTATACAAAAAAATATAACATAAGTACACTAGTTTTAACTGGACAGTGATTTGACACAGGTTACTTAGAGTGCGATTTTATGGTTATGAATTTAACAAACAAAATAGTGAGTTTGGTGAAGAATTGACAATAAACAAACCGTAAAATAAAATAAAAATGCCACAAAGAAGTTAAAAAAAGAGGAAAGTTTACCTATAAAAAGTTAATATAAAAACGGCAGGAATGCAGAATCTACGAGTATGGTTGTGTGAGGGAATGGGGTGTGAAAGGGTATGTGTGTGAGGATTTGTATGTGTGGGGGTGGGTGCGTGCGTGTGAAGCTATGTGTGTGTGTATGTAAGGCTATGTTTTTGTTAGCAGTATTTATGTATGAGTGAGTGTGCAGTGCAATTTCATTGGCAATTTGGGTTCTAAATAGATCATCAAATCAGATTTTCTGTTTCGTCGTAAGAAAGTGTCAAAAGCCATTCTTTGGTGATTTTTCGACATCTGAAGGTTGTGGTATTTTTAATGTCACACGAGTTGCATACCTTGTTGTAAGTGTTAGGGAGAGAAAAATAGGGACTACGGACAGCCATTTGGGATGTGACCTTCGGTACTGGGACTCTGTATACTCTTCTATCCATAAACCTGTCGTAATCAGGGTGGAGCTTTATACTGGAGTGAGTAATTACAGTAGCGGACAAGACAAATAGTTGCCGTACACGTAGGACTTTGAAAGCCTTATATAAGTCGTCGGTAGGGAAGCGGAAGGGCTTTTTCAGAATAACTTTTAAGATCACGCGCTGCGCCCGTTCCAGCTGGATCAGATAAGACTTCCCGGCGCTTCCCCATACCGGTATACAATACTGGATAATCGATTGGCAGAGGGCCAGATACACCTGCCTTAGAATATCAGGGGGAGTACAGTCTCGAAGTCTTTTCATAATGTAGATTAGGCTTCTCACTCTACCGGCCAAAGTTCTAATTTGTTCTTTGTAAATCAAGTTTTCATCTATTACCAACCCCAGATATTTGATAGAAGTAACGCGATCTATGTGGTCACATCCGCAGACTGACTGATTTGTAAAATCACAACTTGTTTGGTGAATTTTTAGAACCTGGCCGAGGGAAGGGCTGTTGACCATAGTTTTAGGGAAGGCTACATACTTTGTCTTTTTTACATTTAAGGTGAGAAGGTTCTTGTCGAGTGCATCTTGAACTAGAGACAGACCAACTTCGGCGAAATGATAGGCTTGTTCCCAAGTTTTCCCATGAAACACCAAGGCGGTGTCGTCTGCGTAAGCTATTATATCAGCATTTTTCAAGGGTAGGTTCAGGATGTCATTAATATAGAGAAGAAAAAGCGATGGGCCTAGGATACTGCCTTGTGGGACACCGAAGTCTATGGTTGTGTGGTTACTAAAGTTACCTTGAATTTTGACACATTGCTTTCGATTCTCCAGGTAACTAGCAAACCAATTGAGAGCTGAACCTCGTATTCCAGCAAATTCTAGCTTTTTGATGAGCAGCCCGATCGAAATCGTATCGAAAGCTTTGGCTAGATCGATAAAAACGCCAATGCAACAATCACCATTATCGATATGAGACGCTACTGTATTAGAAAGCAGAATTGCAGCGTCCTCTGTTGATAAGCCCTTCCTAAAACCGAACATGTGAACTATATGATAGGAAACGCAATGTTCCCGCAGATTTGATGTGGCAGATAGCCTTTTACATGAGAAAACGGCACAATTAACAATTGTTTTTGGAGCTCAATCTCGCGACACTAAACGATACCAAATGGCATGGCAGTGGTGAATGGCAGTCGCTCGAACTAGTTTTTATAAACGCATATGGCCATATGGCCAACGTACTTTGACAGAGGGGGTCGCCTGTGTTTGGCGACTCCCTATATATTGGATTCTCAAAGACTGTAATATGGCACTTTCTTCTTCTTATTTTTAAGTTTGGCAACCAAGCCCAAATTAGGGCTCATTTCTGCCAGTGTCGAGTTATATTATGGTTTCCCGTCACGATAAATCACTTTCACATATGATCCACAGTCAGTCACCGTCCATAAAAGTCATGTTTTACTACAATGGTGGTCATTGTACTAAAACTCTTCACAGACTTTTTGAGAAAACTTGAGAAGTTACGATACACATAATTCATTACATTTCACATCACTGGTGCACATGGATGATCTTTATTGGGTAAAATACCACCGAAAATACACAATAAAACTCAAAATACACGAATTTATGAAAATAAAAACGAAAATGCAACATCACTCTGCAAGTTCCCGCCAAAAAGTCATATGGCACTTTATTTCACAAAAAAAAATCTGCACCTCTATTTGTTAAGGATCGAAAGTAACGTAACAATTATTGATCGAATAATCGGTTGTTGAATTCGACGATATAAGAGACAAAAAAGTTGAACCATAAATTGTATTATAGTGTGGTGGATGGGTTGCTTTGGATGCAAGGGCGGATCCAGGGGGGGGTCATGGGGGTCATGACCCCCCCCCCTGGGCCTCGACCGTCAAGCTCAACCAGAGGGTTTTTTTTCTATTTTTACCTCAACACTCCTGGGCTCGGGCAGGGTTGGATTCAGACCCCCAACAAATTATTGTCTATGGAAAATTAAATATTACTACATGTCGAAAATAATACTACGTTTCGCGTTTTTCGTCCAGTTTGTTATGAATTTATATAAAAATGCATATGGAAGGAAATTTTAGTTTTATTGTTATTGTACAAATCAACCAAATTTAGGCAAGTAGATGTATAGTTGTAAAAAACCCGTTAGCTACCGTTACTTAACCTTTATGGTTAGCTACCGATAAAATGCAGTTATTTAACGGTTAATTATCCGACTGCGACAACGAAAAAGGGTAATGATACTTTTTTATCGTGCAGTCAACTCCTAGGTGAAGTGAAAAATCGATATCCGAAGGATAAAGATTCCATTTTTAACTGACTTCAAAAAAGAAGGTTTCTCAATTCGACCATATATCTCCCCGATAAATTGTGAACTGTACCATACTGCTTACAATATTACGTATTCATTTTCGATAGTTTATAATCTATCTATGTCAAACCGTCATATTGCAAACGAAGCTACACTTGCCGACAGGGTTCACAATCTGTCCGATTTTATCACTCGTAATATTGTGAACCATCCCTGATTGATCAGTCGTGGCGGTAGAGCGTTGTGTAGAATACTAGAATCAATATCCGAATTTTTTTATTGAATATAGTTTCACAAATATAATAAAAACACTTTACTTACATGAAAAATTTTATTAAAGCATGAAAAGTATAACTCAGGTTATGTTCGGCTACTAACAGTTATTTTTCACAGAAACTTGACTTATTATTTAAATCCTAGTTTATTTTCACAAATAATTGTAACTTTATGATAACGTTCACTTATTTTTAACACAAAATCTACTAAAACACAAAAAAAATTTTGTTTACGTTCGGTAAATAACAAATGACAGCTAGGTAAAAATGGCGGCGCGGGACACATGACGTTCAACCAATCAGCGCGCAAAGAGCATTCCGTCGGGTTCTAGTATGATGCCAGTTCACAATATAACGGTTTGTTGCGGATAGATTATAAACTATCGGCAATGAATACGTAATATTGTCAGCAGTATGGTTCACAATTTATCGGGGAGTTTACAATCTCGCTAGGTAGATTATAAACTAACTGTTTTCACAAAAATACGGTGACATACAGGTTGTTGTTTTGGTCAGCGACGAGCGACTCAGGGTCAATAATACAAATGATACTGGTGCTAAAAAATATATTAAAAAAATACTTTATTTTTTTTAATAATAAAAATAAAAAAAAAAAAAAATTGAAAATCATGTAATAAGCTAAAGTGTAGACATAATACTCAACGGGAGTACGAGGGAGTAAAGGGGTGGGGCGATGGCGGCTTGCGCCTAGCTCTAGTCTGTGCACGTGCCTAGTAACCATACTTTGCAGTAATTTTATTTCAAATTGAATAAGGTATTTCTCAACATATTTACAGTATTTAATGGAATTAAGTCCATTTTTGAGGAATATATATTTTGTACTACCGCTCCTGGGTCGCTTGTCGCCGACCAAAACAACACCCTGTATATATTTCTAAATATATAAAAATCAATGCCACTTTTCGTCGGGCTCACCTATCCAAACCAAATGTCTTTGTTCGGACTATTTAGTAGATGGTTTATGTGAAGTTTGCACAAAATCGGTCGAGCGGTTCTTCATTTATCACATTTTTTGTAACAAATGAATTCAATAAATGGCCTCTGGATGGTTTAGATAGAGTAGGGTAGGCAGTGGCGTATCTATACCATCTGGGGCCCGTGGAAAATTCTTTTTATGGGGCCCTAAAAATCGTCACGTTGTACTCAGTTTAATTTTAATAAACTTCGAGATTTTCAGCGTACTCAATTACACATTGTATATGTCCCACTAATGGCCATAGGCCTCCTCTCTCAGGCGAGAGGGAATGGTCTGTAGTCCCCACGCTAGCCCAATGCGTATTGGAGACTTCACATCCATAGAACATAATATCTCAATGCATTCATCATCTTTTTGCTAGCTTTTCGGTGAAGGAACAACATCGTGAGGAAACCTGCATATATTTACAATGAAAAAAAAAAATTAATTTCAATAAGATATTTCTTTAAAAAAATATTATTATATTATTTTTGGATTTTAAGCAGAACTTATAAAAATATACTTTTCAAATAGAATAAAATACTCAGGTACAATGTAAAAAATATTTTTGAGCTCGCCGCCTCTTGAGCCGGGGCCCTCTTGGGTCGGGGGCCCGCCCGTGGCATTTTGCCAGCACTGCCACCCTATTGTTACGCCACTGAGGGTAGGGTAGGGTAGGGTAGCACCACGAAGTCGCGCCACCCGGGCAGCTAGTAATATATATATTTTTATGTGTGTTCCCGGAGTGTCCCGGATAACTTCGTCGTTTATGAACCGATTTTGATGATTCTTTTTTTGATGGAAAGGAGATATCCTAAGGGTACCATGATAAGGAAACCAGGATCTGATGATGGCATCCTAGAGAAATCGAGGGGAATCTTAGAAAATTGTAGTTGCGACTAGTGGGTTTGTTATTATTTTCATTAAGTATTTTAAAGCACTACTATTTAATGAAGGTCTGGAGTCGATCTGATGGTGGAGCCGAAAGAGAGTCGACGGAACTCCTCAAAGATTAACAGCAATTACCTGGTGTTTGGGCTTGATAAATTTGTATTGATGAGAACTTTACACCTAGAAACTCAAAATTGAATAATAAAAACTTCTTAACTAAAAAAATTAACCGCCTTGTATGTACTTTGACGGCGGCATCAAGCGCCACTTCGTCCCCCGCCGCCCGACCCCTTGCCATCAGTTGAAGCTGGCATCATCGCGCAACTCGCGATACACATTTCAAGCCGCTAGCGGCATCTAGCGGTGGTATTTAACCGTAATAAGCATAAAATGCCGTTATTAACGAAAAATGCATTTTTAACCGCTTGGTTAAAATCGTTAATAACCGGCTTCGCATCTATAAGTAAATTTTTATTTCAGCCAATTCGTCAATCGGAACTTCGTCTTTGGCATTGACACGACATAGCATGTCCTCAGATGGAATAAATTCAATACACATTAGGTACCTACATTTACTTTCTTTCACAGCATCGCATGAAAGTATAAGGAGTCAATAGAGCGATTTACACACCTTTAGTACCGTTTACCTGCCAAACAAAGCCACGGTATGTTGGCAATAGGTTCTGTCTGTGGTCACATGAGTAGTGAAAATGTGATTGACATGGTTTTAAGTATGAATTTTTCGCGCTGCGCGGCCCCTCTTTTCTGTAGGACGTAATCACTAGAACTAATGGACCGATATTGAAAATTCTTACGAATGTAAGTACTCTATTTTCGTGTGAATCTGCGGGTAACAGCCCACCCTTGATTGTGTTGTCAAAAGGTTCTGTGGTCACATGAGTAATGAAAATGTGATTGACAAGGTTTTAAGTATGAAATTTTCGCGCTGCGCAAAATTCTTACAAATGTACTCTATTTTCGTGTGAATCTGCGGGTAACAGCTTATATATATAGGGTATAATATTGTGTATTTTAAAACCCATCCAAGCTGGGTGTGTGATCCCCCCCCCCCCCTGACCTGAAGGCTGGATCCGCCCTTGACTGTCGCAGAGATTTAATTACAACAAACAGTTATTATGTTACTTACCGATTATATGTAATTTTGTGACTTTTGTATAGTAATTTTTGCAGCCTATCACTACTCAAAAGGCATTTTTAAGGCAATTATGAGCAAACAATGAACGAATGAACTGTTCCACGGACCGCAGAGGACTGAGTCGCGTTGGCCTTAAAATGACTTTTTAGGGCCAACGCGTTAGCGCCATTTTATCGCGTGGTTGGCCCGGTCCTTACGCAGTAATTTATGTCAATGGTAAAAGCTCTTTAAGTGAGCTCGCGGAGTCAGTCATTGGGCATGTTTCATTGTAGGTATGAAAAAAATATCCACGCTCAGCTTATTCCCTTTTATAATATCCGCCATAAAAAAAACACCAAGCTTCAAACCAGACTTTATTCCGACCATATTGTAGGTATAATACATTTATAAAAGCAGCTTCACATTACAAAATTATAGATTACTGAATAATACTTTATGAAATGTGGATATATCAGGCTCAACATTCGAGTTAGTACTATACAACGCCGATTTGGTACTGCTCCTGTAACAATAAATAGTTTGTAGGATATTTATATTTAAAAATATAGGCGACTGTGGGATGGTAAGTTACGACATGTTGATTAATTATAATAATCAGTCGTGTACGTAGACAGAGAAAGCTATAGACCTTGAGATATCTTCTGACTCATTCACACAGAAAGAGAAACACTTATTGGAAATACACGTTAAGAAACGAGACAGAGCGCTAGCATTTTTTATCCTACTCGAATGTCGGTTTTTCAAGGTCATTACAATGTTTGCGAACTAGTTCGCGAAATAAATAATGACATTCCAAAGACGTTTCGGTATTGCCAACTTTTCCCAAATCTGTGTTGCCAACATAAAATTTCAGTCTCCCACTCTAGTGAATGAATGAATGATTTTTATTTTGCTCGAATTGTGGTACACACAATGTCATAATAATAAACGTGCTCACTCTTCACCAGCAAGTGGTATGCAAATTTGATTAATACAATGTAAAAAATGTATACAATAGAAAATAAAATTATAATATATTGAGTTTTAACATTCACAAAATAAATAAAGCAATAAAACAGATTTAAGATTCACATAACATAAACTATATCTATAAGATTTTTAAATTTTTATTCATACCAAAATTTATAATTGAAATAATCGTTTATTGAATAAAAACATTCACATGATAACATTTTTCTAAATATAATTTTAAATTTATTTAATGGTAAATTACTAATACTTTCAGGCAATTTATTGTAATTTTTTACAGCCATTGGATAACAGTTGTTACTATAAACCGTTGTTCTTATGTTTGATAGTCTCAATCTGTTTGGCAATCTACTATAAGACTACATTCATCACTAAATCGATTAAATAGCTGCATAATATGCATTTTAACAAATAAACACATTTCAAAAATGTATAAACAAGGGACCGTCAGCAAATTAAATTTTTTGAATAATGGTTTGCTATAAGTCAAACTATCTACATTGCAGATTGCTCGCACGCATTGCTTTTACGCAATAAATACTCTATTGAAATGGCATGAATTTCCCCACTCGATTATACTATATGACAGAACATACATAGCCGTGGTTTGCCTGTATGGCCGTATGTTCACCTGCAATGTTCACCAAACGCCATAAGGCAAAAAAAAATGGATTAACTTTCTTACATATCCTGCTTTATCATCTAACTTTATGCCAAGAAATATTGTTTCATCACATTCATTTATGCTATTGTTTTCGAAAGATATAATAAGTTCTTTTTAGGGTTCCGTAGCCAAATGGCAAAAAACGGAACCCATATAGATTCGTCATGTCTGTCTGTCTGTCTGTCCGTCCGTATGTCACAGCCACTTTTTTCCGAAACTATAAGAACTATACTGTTGAAACTTGGTAAGTAGATGTATTCTGTGAACCGCATTAAGATTTTCACACAAAAATAGAAAAAAAAACAATACATTTTGGGGGTTCCCCATACTTAGAACTGAAACTCAAAATTTTTTTTCATCAAATCCTTACGTGTGGGTTATCTATGGATAGGTCTTCAAAAATGATATTGAGGTTTCAAATATCATTTTTTTCTAATGTGAATAGTTTGTGCGATAGACACTTCCAAAATGGTAAAATGTGTGTCCCCCCCTGTAACTTCTAAAATAAGAGAACAATAAAACTAAAAAAAATATATGATTTACCATGCAAACTTCCACTGAAAATTGGTTTGAACGAGATTTAGTAAGTAGCTTTTTTAATACGTTATAAATCGTAAATATGAAATCCCAAATCAATGGCCGTCAAAGTTAAACTAAACCTGGCCACGGGGCCAAATAAGTTTGTGGGGCTATACGAAGGAGATTACAAATTATTTTTTTTTTTACTTCCCTACCCAAAGGCTGCCAATGGGACCCTATTTTTAAGCGTCCGCTGTCAGTCCGTCTATCTGACAGTGAGGTTCTCATGAACCGTAATAAGTAGACAGTTGAAATTTTCTATTGCCGCTATAATAACAAATAATACTTATCACGAAATAATACGATTTATTTGACATTTTAGGATATTTATTATTCTAAATTTATGTCAAATTTTAAATAAGCTTTTTATAGAACTCAAATAATAATTTCCCAAAAGCCGAGTAAAAATAATTATATGGTAACACCAGTTCTATACATGTATAAAAATCGTATAACTACATATAGCGCATTCTCTATCTCAAACTGACCACGACAAAACGGACTCTAGTCATATTCACTCTACGGTCGTGTATTTCCGCCATGTTGATTTTATTTCAAAATGGCGGATGAGAGGAATGCCAAAATCTTCCAACCCCTTTATTATGAAACTAAGTCTTGTACGTCGATAACGTAATAGTACATTGTGATACATGTGTGCAAAGTTGGTAATTACAGACGAGAAAAGTCTGCGCGCCATATTTGTTAACGTTCTCATTGTGTGGTTGAATATTATAAAAAAAATGTACTTAAAAAAATAAAACTCTCAATTTTTTCTCACAAGTGTGTTGAAAAACGTCGTATGACACGCGTGTGCATTGATCATTACACTCTCAGCTTCTCTTCTGCGCTTAATATTGCTTCGTCTGTAATTAACAACTTTGCACACATGTATCATAATGTACTATTATCTACACCTATGCTATAAATCTTCTATAAAAGTTTCTGAAACAGCTTATTGCCAACATTAAAACCTGCAACCATAATATCATCCATCCAAAGGTGTTATAATGTTGTACAAAATTTCATTATGCAACTCCTTTTTTTTTTTTTCGGTCCCTTCCTTACTCATCAAACAGCCACATTCTTACTACTTACTCAATTCGTTGTATCTGTATGAATTTAATAAAAAGAACATTTTCATGCACGCCCGTTTAACTAACAAAGCGCCGTAATTACAGTAAAAAAACTTATAGGTTATTTGAATTCGCGTCGTATCCCGCCATTTTGGTTCGATATTAGAATTAATTGCAAAAAAATATTACTTTGTTGTTTACAAAAATTATCATTGGTGTAAAATTCAAAATCATTTATCAAATAGACCTTCGCAGGCACTTAACTTATGAAAAGTCTCGACTCTAAAACTCTCAATACCGGTTCGGAAGGTTGCATTTGCTAAGAAGAACCTGCAACAAACTCAGCAATTACTCTTTTCAAAACAAGCTTAGATTCATTACATAAAATTGACATTCTAACCGCGCGTGCCCCGGCGCGGCGGCATAACTACAAAGTAGACTAGTAGACTGACTTGATATTTAATAAGTAAATAAATAGCAAAATTAAACAGACCAGCCCTCAAAAGCAGCACCTGTTCACAAAAGTATGACGCGTGTGGCAGCCATCGGCCTCTTCGCCATATTGGAGGAAAGTGAGCGACCCGTCACACGACACCGCCGCAAGCAAAGGCCTTAAAGTGAGCATGACTTACTTAAAACTGCCTTAGAAATAAAAAAATAAACTAAAGGGAAACTACTAAACACACAATTTGTTATCACTGTGATTATTGACAAGTTTAGACTAAAGATCCGCTCCGCCAAGACAGCCAAGCGAAGCGAAAGGGCACTAGCTACCTTTATAATATGTATTTATAATAAAATATAAGGGAAGACTAAATAACCTAGAAATATCCGGGATACCTGTCTTAAAGAGTGAAAACTTAATTAATATTGTTCACAACATTGCTAAGAAGATAGGTTTTCCATTGACATCGTCAGATATTGATTATGTACACCGTGTTAGACGTTTTGCTTCCAAACGTGACGATAACTCTGCTGGCAGTGACACTAATACACAAAACAACAAGTCGTCTCATGACTTGTCAACTATTCCCAATATTATCGTTGTGTTCACACAAAGAAAACGCAAGTCTGATATGCTAGCAGCTGAACGAGCACGACGTGGGTTAACGACGGTGGATGCAGACCTGGATGGCCCATCTAGGCCCATCTTTATTAGTGATCACTTGACCCCCCAGAACAAATTATTATACAGACAAGTGCGACTACTCGCCAAAGAAAAAGATTACAAGTATGTGTGGTTGTCAGACTGCAAGATATTTGTGCGTAAGAACGATACGTCTAAAGTATTGCTCGTATCTAGCGAAACTGATCTTATCAAAATTAAATGACTGTTTACATTTAAACTCCACAAATTTAACCTATCATACAGTTTAATCACATCCTTGTCACTTTATTTTATATTCACACAGTACTTCAATCAGTTAAAAAATATTTTATGTTTCATATTTTATAATATACGTAAATTATATTTGTTGTTAGTTTATTATGTCGGTGGAACCTTTTATATGACTAATATTTTTATTTTTATAATTCGATAACAATAACTTTTCTATCTACTATCAAAACGTGAGGGGTTTACGCACAAAATCACAACAGTTTTTAGGGTCGATTTTAAGTAATAATTATGATGCAATATGTATAACTGAAACATGGCTATATGAAAGTTTTTTCGACTCCGAATTCATTGACAACCGATACGAGCTGTATCGATGTGATCGTAACACGGTGGTAAGTGGTCGCGAAAGGGGCGGCGGGGTGATGATTGCAGTGCGCCGCGACCTTTGTCCATGGTCCCGCGCCGACATGCGTGCGCCACCGCCTGCCGAGGAGGTATGGAAATCGGTGCCACTTCGCACGCTCCCCGTTCCTGCCGCCTCTCGGCTAAACACACCTCGCTACTTACACATAATATCTACGTATATATGGCATGGCAAGGATCATGAATCATTATTGAAATCATTTTATGACAGAGTAAGCGATTTTATATTTAGTTATCCTAACGACGTTTTTCTCATATTGGGTGATTTTAATGTAACAAATGCTTCCTGGTCTTATAATATGACTACTAACTCCATGGAAATAATGACAAATAATGATAACCTAGCCTGCCTAACTTCAGATTTCATGTCCTTATCTTCGTTATTTCAATACAACACTCAATTCAATGCAAACGGTAGACTATTAGATTTAACATTTAGTAATGAATATTGTCAAGTATCTTCATGTAAACACCCCTTAGTACCACAGGATCCTCATCATGAACCACTAGAAATCGACATAAAATTAAGCTTTCCCGCACCTTTAAAGACTGCTAATAATAAGAAAAAACTATTTTATAAATCTGATTTTGACTCCATAAAAACAGCACTTATATCTGTTGACTGGGAATACATTTTTAGCACAATGGGTGACGTAGAATCTATGACTAATTACTTTTATGATGTTCTCAATAGGCTAATAGATGAACATGTTCCTACATACAATGTCAGAGCCAAATATAAATACCCCCCATGGTATACCAAACCCTTAATTAAATTATCAAAAGAAAAATGTAGATTTCATAAAAAATGGAAGCTATATGGAAACCAATGTGATTACCACACATTTTCAACTTTGAGGAAGCGTCTTAAGAAAATGGAGCAAGATTGCCACGATAAATTTATTGAATTCTCTGAGAACAAAATAATTGAACATCCCAAATTCTTTTGGTCTTTTGTGAAGTCGAAAAATGCTGGTAAAGATGTTCCAGAAAAGATGTTACATAACGGTAATTTAATTTGTAGGGGCAGTGAAATTTGCGATGCATTTAATCAGTACTTTCATTCAGTTTTTGAATCCAGTCGCCTTTGTTCCCAAACTATTCCCCTTAACCCTATTAATCATAATCGTCTCTCTGTTTTAGACGTAAATACTATTCAAATCAACTACGAACTCGTTCTTAAAGAACTAAAACAAGTAAATGTTAACAAGGGTGCGGGTTCCGATGATATTCATCCAATCTTCATTTCCAACTGCGCTAAAGAACTTGCAAAACCAATCACTATAATTTATCGCACTTCCATTGAAACTGGCGTATTTCCCTGTATATGGAAAAGATCATTAATAACTCCCATTCCCAAGAATAATAAAAGAAACATGATTAGTGAGTACAGACCTATATCAAAATTGTGTGTATTGGGGAAAGTACTTGAAAAAATAGTAACATCGCAGATTTCACTCTCTGTCCGTAACTATATATCCATACAACAACATGGTTTCTTTAAGCACCGAAGTGTGGATACTAATATGGTAACCTTTACGGATTACCTATCGCGGGCTATGGATGATAATTTTCAAGTGGATGTCGTGTACACTGACTTCTCCAAAGCCTTCGATAAGCTTAATCATGATTTGCTTATTGAGAAGCTGTCGGTGGCTGGTGTACACGGCAGCCTTTTGAGATGGATAAAATCCTACATCAATAATAGAAGTCAAGCCGTTTGCGTTAAAGGGTACTCTTCTCAGTTCTTACCAGTACCATCAGGCGTCCCACAAGGATCCCATTTGGGTCCATTATTATTTTCATTATACATAAACGACTTGGGACATAAACTAAAAAATTCTAATTACCTTCTTTATGCCGACGACACTAAGCTATTTACAATTATTAAGTCTTTAGATGATTGTGACAAACTACAAGAAGATTTAAATGCACTGTGTAATTACTGTGCTACTAATCAACTGTTTTTAAACATTGATAAATGTAACGTCGTATCTTATACGCGCAAAATTAGACCCATTAATTTCGACTATAATTTACATGGGACAACTCTTAAAAGAGTTACTAGCATTAGAGATTTGGGTATAATTATGGATTCGAAACTATCTTTTAATCTTCATATCGATCATATATTGAGCAAAGCATTCAGTAGATTAGGATTTATTCTCAGAATCAGCAAACCTTTCAATAAAATTGTTACTCTAAAGATCCTTTATTTCGCGTTTGTTCGTTCAATCCTAGATTTTTGTAGTACTGTATGGAGTCCCAGCTATCAAATTCATATCAATCGAATCGAAAAAATTCAAAAGAAATTTCTGAAGTCCCTTAACTTTCGCATCCGTTGTACTGATGATGATTCTTATAGCAATTCCTTGACAAGATACAAGTTACTTTCACTTTCCAATAGACGTAAGATGTATGACATTGTTTTTCTTTATAAAATTTTAAATAATTTAATTGATTCTCCCACGCTCCTTTCTAGGATATCTTTCGTAGCTCGTGCTCGTCTTCCAGTGCGCTCCTCACGTTCACCTCCACTATTTGTTCCACCGAAATTACATAAAAATTATACACGACATTCTTCTTTTATTTTTCGTTCCACTAACATATACAATTCAGAATTTACCAGCGTTGATCTTTCTCATTTATCAATAAGTACTTTAAAACAGAAATTAATGTGTGAATTAGGCAATTTTAACTAATGCTTTATATAAGACAGGTTACTATTTAATTAACAAATATGTAATAGTTTCTTTTTATTTTTCTCCTTTTCTCAATTTTATTCCTACCATGTACTCGTAACTCAACTTATAATACTGTTTTTATAATTATATAAATACTTGTCGGCACTGTTTGGTCTATATTATAAGACAACTTTTGTATAAAATATTTAATGTTTCTTGTATATTGACTGTTTGTTGCCAAAATAAATAGAAAAAAAAAAAAAAAAAAAAAAAAATATATTGATAAATAAAATTCTCAGGATATGATGTCAATAGCGAACTTATTAAACATATTAAGTTTCAATAACATAGCTCTTATACTTTAGATTTTATTGATATCTAAAAATCCCTGATTTCGTCACTGACTCACTGATGATCATCAAAAATCATAGGGTACTTCTGAAATTTGGTATTTAAGCTTGTATTAGTACACAAACAACATTATACAATTATAAAACTTGGAAAGGTCAAACAAAAAAAATCATAAGCAACTTACAAAAAGAAGTGAAATCCCAACAAAAACATTTTTATGTAAAATGTTGCCAAGACATATGGCTCGCACTGTCAAAAAGTTATCAGATCTCATGTAGAGCCAAGCTTATAACTCTACATGCACTTACTCTACAAGCCCTAACTTCACAAACTCTACACCTTAGTCAAAATATGTGGCTTGGCCGTTTCTCAGCTGGTAAAAGCATTGAATTTAAGGGGAGGTTGGCGGGAGTAACGTGTTCTCGATTAGCCAGGTCCAAAAAGACGGGAATGGGAGGCTTTAGAGATCTGCCTAAAAACAAGAGGCGTCAACCGGCATACATCATGAAGAAGCTTATAATGTTATTTAATTTAGGGCAGCAATTTATTTCTCTCTGGGGTTGGCTAGCGGCTGATGAAGACAATGATGACAAAAAGAAATATTAGCTAGCACAAAATAACTTTTATAATACCTTGGAGGTGCTGTAGCTGAGCGTGGAGTAACCAGTAAACAGTTCATTGGTTGGCCATCCAGTTGCCGATTATGATACAAATCAACGGCCCTTTGAGCATCTTCCAGACTTTTATAGATAACTTCTGCAGTGCCAGGTCGTACTAAACGTGATTCCAACATGCCTCCAACGTCTCCAAATAGTTCCTAAAAATTACATGAAGTGAAGAACTTAACTAACTTATAAATGAATTAAATACAATAACAATTGTCAGTATAATAAGTCATTTATATGTTTATGAATTCATCGAAAAGGTGTATTCCCACTGTCCCCGTCGCCCGCTTTCCCATTAATGGAGCAGCGGGACTTGAATAAAATAAATATTGTTCCCGTTCGCCCCCCGTTATATGGAACTTCAGAACTTTGGAATTTGGAACGACCACAATGAGAGCTTCGCAAAATATAAACAATGCTATCAGCGCTTTTGTTATGTGGCGGTATCACCGCGGTAACAATTTTTAATTATTTTTTACACCATCAAAAAGCAACCTTATTTAAAAAGCCGTATAAAAAATTGTGCTGATTTCGCGCAATATAGTATTTCAAATTTCAACCGTTTAATTTAAACAGTGACGGGCCAGTTGGCGCAGTTGGTTAAGGTTCACCTTACGCGCCGCAGGTCGTGGGTTCGATTCCGACACAGGACATGCATTTGTGTGCATGAACATGTCTGTATGTCCCGAGTCTGGGTGTAATTATGTATATTAAATATGTATTTACAAACAAAAAGTACCTAGTATATGTATTATATCAGTTATCTGGTTTCCATAGTACAAGCTCTGCTTAGTTTGGGTTCAGATTACCGTGTGTGAGGAATGTCCTAGGATATTTATTATTAATCACGTATATCAACGTGATTTTACGGTTGAAATACTATCCTAACTAATATTATAAATGCGAAAGTGAGTTTGTTTGTTACGCCTTCACGCCTCAACTACACAATGGATCATCATGAAATTTTGCATGGAGATAGCCTATGGTATGGAGAAGGACATAGGCTATAGGCTTCTTATCCCGGGTGAAACCGGGACTATTCTATCATGAATCTTAGAGCCAGCATGGTTGCCAGAAGTACTGCAATATAAATTACATAAAAAAATAAACTTACCTCAATATCTCCCCCTGTCACAGAGCTCCGTAAATTGCTCACAATTATTCTATATTCTGGTAGAGGCTTTTCTGTTTTATCGGATCTTAAGGCTGCCATTGGTCGTTTTTTTAGAATGGATGGTGGTCTGGGTGGACTTTTTTCTTTTTCAGTGATTGCAGTCCTTTAACAAGAAATTTAAAATTCACATCTAGCTAGCCCACAGCTATGGTAAATAAGAACACCGCTTAATAATTCTCAAGAAAAACTCTTCATTTTCGTTATATCCGTCCATCCAGCCTATATCGCAGTTGTGCTATGGATATAGATCTGTTAGGGTGGAGTGGTAAGGAAGTATCACCTCTCTTACAGCAGCTATTTCTCATAAACTATAGACGTATACTATTCTACAGAGATTGTTTTTTTTTTTTAATTTCTCATATTTACCTGTGGATAGTAGCAGTACGGTTTTCTCTCGGATCACTGTTATGTGTAATAATCTTAAGCTGCAGACTTGCTTTCCTATTTAGAGGATTAATGTTTACTGGTTCATATTCCTCACCCATGGGGTCGTCAATTATATCCAAATCATTTTCAACAGTTCTTAATATTGGTTTTGGTCTTATTGTTTTTCCTATAACAAAATATATTTTTTTATAACATTGTAGCTGTTGACGACGACCGTAAGCTTCGATTGTCCCTCGACCCGCACATGACCCATTGTGCAATGTATACCTGTCCACTCTTTTGTAATATAGACCTTTTTTTGTTTTCATTAAAATAGATGTAAATTTTTTGATTTGTTCCTTTTACTTTGATGTTCTTTGCTATTGTTTAGTTCTAAGCAATTGTGTTTTTATTATTTTAGAATTACGACTTGTTTGATATTATATTGTATTAGACTTAAGAATTATTTCAATAAAAAAAAATATAGGGCCATTGAGCTATTATTACTACGTATAGAGAAGCTATCATAAGCAAAGGTTATGTCCCATTTTTTTAGAGTCGACCAAAGTTATCTTTAGCGCTGAAACAATAAATTATACATAGTCTTGTAAGCAAACCGTAGAAACACGCTTCAGAACGTATTTAAAAATTTAAATAATTTTTGTGACCAAGTCTAATATTTTTATGAAAAAGCATGGCACACTAAGGCCCTTACGGGATAGACAGATGATATAGATGCAATTATTATTTAATACATCTTAATATATAAAATGATAAACTGATTGTTGATATATCAGCCCACAGCCCAAACCGCTGGACCTAGAGATTTGAAATTTTGCACAAAGATACCTTATACAGTGGAGGCATCCACTAAGGAAGGATTTTTGGAAATTCCACCCCTAAGAGGGTAAAATAGGGGATGACAGTTTGTATGCAAGTCCGTCAGTTTTGAAGTTAGGATCTTCAAATTTTGTGTTTAGGCTGACGATTGAAAATTAATGTGTAGTTATCTCAACGTTTGTGATAATTCCACCACCGAAGGGAGGAAAAGGGGGATGAAGTTGGGTATGCAAGTCCTTCAATTTCAAAGTAAACTTCACTAAATGTATTATTATATAGTGTAGGCATCCACTAAGGAAGGATTTTTGGCAATTCCACCCCTAAGGGGATAAAATAAGGGATGAAAGTTTGTATGCAAGTTCGTCAGTTTTGAAGTTAGGATCTTTAAATTTTGTGTTTAGGCTGACGATTGAAAATTAATATATAGTTATCTCAGCATTTGTGATAATTCCACCACCGAAGGGAGGAAAGGGGGGATGAAGTTGTGTATGCAAGTCCTTCAATTTCAAAGTAAACTTCAATAAATGTATTATTATACGGTGTAGGCATCCACTAAGGAAGGATTTTTAGAAATTCCACCCCTAAGGGGGTCAAATAAGGGATGAAAGTTTGTATGCAAGTTCGTCAGTTTTGAAGTTAGGATCTTCAAATTTTGTGTTTCGGCTGACGATTGAAAATTAATGTATAGTTATCTCAGCATTTGTGATAATTCCACCATCGAAGGGAGGAAAAGGGGGATGAAGTTGTGTATGCAAGTCCTTCAATTTCAAAGTAAACTTCACAAAATGTATTATTATATGGTGTAGGCATCCACTAAGGAAGGATTTTTGGAAATTCCACCCCTAAGGGGGTCAAATAAGGGATGAAAGTTTGTATGCAAGTTCGTCAGTTTTGAAGTTAGGATCTTCAAATTTTGTGTTTCGGCTGACGATTGAAAATTAATGTATAGTTATCTCAGCATTTGTGATAATTCCACCATCGAAGGGAGGAAAAGGGGGATGAAGTTGTGTATGCAAGTCCTTCAATTTCAAAGTAAACTTCACAAAATGTATTATTATATGGTGTAGGCATCCACTAAGGAAGGATTTTTGGAAATTCCACCCCTAAGGGGATAAAATAAGGGATGAAAGTTTGTATGCAAGTTCGTCAGTTTTGAAGTTAGGATCTTCAAATTTTGTGTTTAGGCTGACGATTGAAAATTAATATATAGTTATCTCAGCATTTGTGATAATTCCACAACCGAAGGGAGGAAAGGGGGGATGAAGTTGTGTATGCAAGTCCTTCAATTTCAAAGTAAACTTCACTAAATGTATTATTATACGGTGTAGGCATCCACTAAGGAAGGATTTTTGGAAATTCCACCCCTAACAGGATAAACTAAGGGATGAAAGTTTGTATGCAAGTCCGTCAGTTTTGAAGTTAGGATCTTCAAATTCTGTGTTTAGGCTGACGATTGAAAATTAATATATAGTTATCTCAGCGTTTGTAATAATTCCACCACCGAAGGGAGGAAAAGGGGGATGAAGTTGTGTTTGGAAGTACACTTTTATTATTTAAGCTTATGGTTATAAACTAACGAAAAACGAACGGTGTTGTTGGAATTTGAACCCTTAAGTAGTGAAAAGGGGGATTAAATTTAGTATATGAAGTTCTTTATTTTCGGAGTGAACATTTTACAATTTATTATTTCCGCTTATGGTATTGGCGTATTGAAATGACTCGCCTAAACAACATCAGGAAAAAGAGAGGAATCGGTATTAAAACAAAAATCCGGTTAATACGAGCATTGGTATTCCTCATTTTCATGTATGGAGTGGAAGCGTGGACTATACTGGCCCGAGAAAGAAAAAGGATTGATCCATTCGAGATGTGGTGCTGAAGACGGATGTTGGAAATACCATGGACCGCTAAACGCAACAATGCATCAATCCTATCGCAGCTCCAAATTAAAACACGATTGTCCACCATATGCCACCAACGTATTTTTTCGTATTTCGGCCACATGGTGCGCAAAGGCGATGAAAGTTTGGAAATCTGATCATAGTTGGGAACACGGAAGGAATACGACTACGTGGTCGTTCACCAACAAGATGGTCCGATCAAGTAAAAGACTCATCGTCCTCCAAGTTTTACAGAAACCAGAAGACAGAAACCAGTGGAGGCAGATCATTCGCTCTAGAAGCAAACCCGATGTTGACCACGATCCTCAGACATGAGGGAAAGAACGATAAGGCCTCCAAAATTGTGCTGTGGAACTAGACTACAAGTAACAGCTCTCCGCCGTAATGTTATTGAGGTCAAAATTTTTACTGGTTCTGCCAGAGGAGAAACAGGCTTCTTGCCGCGTATACCATTGAACCCAAATCACCTTCCGTTTGAATTTAAAAGATAACAGTTCCTTATTAAGGTTTGTAGTCACAGGGAAATCTCTGAAATTTGCTAGAGTTGATTTGCGGCAGGACTGTTTCAGTTTTATGTGGCATCCTCGCATATGAGCTCTTAATCTACCTGAACTTTTGTCAATATCACACGTAGTGGCGGACAATAGCCATGAACAAAGCTCTATATTTTTACAATGATTCATATCTAGAAAAAAGAAATAATCTACGCGGACGAAGTCGCGGGCTATAAAGCTAGTAATATATAAAATGATAAACTGATTGTTGATATATCAGCCCACAGCCCAAACCGCTGGACCTAGAGATTTGAAATTTTGCACAAAGATACCTTATACAGTGGAGGCATCCACTAAGGAAGGATTTTTGGAAATTCCACCCCTAAGAGGGTAAAATAGGGGATGACAGTTTGTATGCAAGTCTGTCAGTTTTGAAGTTTGGATCTTCAAATTTTGTGTTTAGGCTGACGATTGAAAATTAATAATTAGTTATCTCAGCGTTTGTGATAATTCCACCACCGAAGGGAGGAAAAGGGGGATGAAGTTGGGTATGCAAGTCCATCAATTTCAAAGTAAACTTCACTAAATGTATGATTATATGGTGTAGGCATTCACTAAGGAAGGATTTTTGGAAATTCCACCCCTAAGAGGGTAAAATAGGGGATGACAGTTTGTATGCAAGTCCGTCAGTTTTGAAGTTAGGATATTCAAATTTTGTGTTTAGGCTGACGATTGAAAATTAATGTGTAGTTATCTCAGCGTTTGTGATGATTCCACCACCGAAGGGAGGAAAAGGGGGATGAAGTTGGGTATGCAAGTCCTTCAATTTCAAAGTAAACTTCACTAAATGTATTATTATATGGTGTAGGCATCCACTAAGGAAGGATTTTTGGAAATTCCACCCCTAAGAGGGTAAAATAGGTGATGACAGTTTGTATGAAAGTCCGTCAGTTTTGAAGTTAGGATCTTCAAATTTTGTGTTTAGTCTGACGATTAAAATTAATGTATAGTTATCTCAGCGTTTGTAATAATTCCACCATTGAAGGGAGGAAAAGGGGAAATGAAGTTGTGTATGGAAGTACACTAAATTTATTATTTAAGCTTATGGTTATAAACTAACGCAACGAATATCGGTGTTGTTGGAATTTGAACCCGGGGGATTAAATTTAGTATATGAAGTTCTTTATTTGCGGAGTGAAAATTTTACCATTTATTATTTCGGCTTATGGTATTGGCGTATTGAACTGACTCGCCTAAACAACAGGAAAAAGCGAGGAATCGGTATTAAAAGAAAAATCCGGTTAATAAGAGTATTGGTATTCCTCATTTTCATGTATGGAGTGGAAGCGTGGACTATACTGGACCGAGAAAGAAAAAGGATTGATGCATTCGAGATGTGGTGCTGGAGACGGATGTTGGAAATACCTTGGACCGCTAAACGCAACAATGCATCAATCCTATCGCAGCTCCAAATTAAAACACGATTGTCCACCATATGCCACCAACGTATTTTTTCGTATTTCGGCCACATGGTGCGCAAAGGCGATGAAAGTTTGGAAATCTGATCATAGTTGGGAACACGGAAGGAAAACTACTACGTGGTCGTTCACCAACAAGATGGTCCGATCAAGTAAAAGACTCATCGTCCTGCAAGTTTTACAGAAACCAGTGGAAGCAGATCATTCGCTCTAGAAGCAAACCCGATGTTGACCACGATCCTCAGACATGAGGGAAAGAGAGATAAGGCCTCCAAAATTGTGCTGTGGAACTAGACTACAAGTAACAGCTCTCCGCCGCAATGTTATTGAGGTCAAAATATTTACTGGTTCTGCCAGAGGAGAAACAGTCTTCTTGTCGCGTATACCATTGATCCCAAATCACCTTCCGTTTGAATTCAAAAGATAACAGTTCCTAATTAAGGTTTGTAGTCACAGGGAAATACTCTGAGCTAGAGTTGATTTGCGGCAGGACTTTTAATCTACCTGAACTTTTGTCAATATCACACGTAGTGGCGGACAATAGCCATGAACAAAGCTCTATATTGTTACAATGATTCATATCTAGAAAAAAGAAATAATCTACGCGGACGAAGTCGCGGGCTATAAAGCTAGTTTAGTTATATTAGAGGACGCGCAATATATGTTCAGTACTAAAGACGTAACAAGTGTACTAAAGTAGTTGGTAACTGTTAAAATATACATTGTGTGGCGCCAAATTCAAAATTCCAAATGATGCAAGATGTTTACAAGATTAAGTTTTATAAAGAGAAGTATATTAGAGGACGCGCAATTAATCGCAAGTACGAAAGACGTAACACGTATACCAGCATAGATAATATACAAAAAATATACACATAGACGTGGACATGTCAATGACGCAATAAGTACCTATACCAGGATAAATGGATGGTGAATATACTCAATTTTACTCTTTTTGAAATTCTGAGTTGACCAGCAACATTGTATATGATGATCACGGCAACTTTGTTAAAAAAGCCACTGGAAGTGGTGGACGCGAAAAGTCGGTTTCTCCGCATGGACGCGAGATCTGTATTGGAATGTTTATACAGGTTGTTGTTTTGGTCAGCGACAAGCGACTCAGGGTCGATAATACAACTGATACTAATGCTAAAAATAATATTTAAAAAATACTTTATTTTTTTATAATAATAAAAGTAATATTATTCTGAAAATCATGTAAAAAGCTAAAATATAGACGTAATACTCAACGGGAGTGTGAGGGAGTAAAGGGGTGGGGCAATGGCGGCTTGCGCCTAGCTCTAGTCAGTTCACGTGGCTAGTGACCATACTTTGCGGTAATTTTATTTCAAATTAAATAAGGTATTTCTCAACCAAACACACTATATATAGTAGGGTTAGGGGACACACTATTTTTTTTAAGGGTTGAAATACTGTACATATTTACCTAGAGCATGAGCTTCAATAGACCTGTTTTCCAAAAACCTTTTGGTGTCCACGGGACGTCTTGTTGACAACCTGCCACTTGTTTGCAGCCTGCCACTTGTTTGAAGCCTGCTACTTGTTTGCAAGGGTTGAGAAATAACTTGTCTGGATGTATCAATGAACACTGTAAAAACAAATAAGTTGGGGCTCAATGGCACATACCTTTATTTTTGCTCATTTAAATTCTACATTAGCCTTTTGGTAAAGAAAATTGTAAAAACTTAACAAAAGGAATAAATCACACACCAAGACACTGATAGAGATGTTTTACAAGATAAATATATAATTTACTGCTCTGGTGGGCGGCAGTTAATTGCATCCATTCATCCATACATGAAAAATAAACTATGACTCATTAAAAAAAATGCGCTATGAAACCAATTAATGATTGACGTCGAAAAATAACGAATTAAGAGGACTCAAGTCGTCATACTTTTCATACAAAACCTCTGTGCTTATTATGGCGTTTTTAAACATTTTTCGTTAGATGTTTTGAACAAATTAGTATCTTGTGCGCTATATCTAGCCTTGTATCTAGGCGTAATTTAAAAAAAATCGTGAAACAAATTCAGTCAAAGCCTCCGAAAAACAGCGTTTTTGCCTGAACTTTGGCCATATCTAATGTACCTATAAATTGTAAAAGTAAAGAAAACATTTAGATACCAGGCTTGCAAATGGATTGGAGATTCTAAATAACTAACTTTTTTTTCACAAACTTGTAAGATTTTTTCACAAGAAGTATACTCCTGGAACAAGTTTTATGAATACGAAATCATGAATGACGACCTAGCGAAGCGGCCGCGAGTGATCAGCGGAATTTACCGACTGATAACCGATGGCCCTGATGCTGTCTCTCTTTTTTCGCAGTCAAACATTGCCAGCTGTACATGGAGGTAGTTTAATTTTAGTTTCAAGTAATATTAAATGTAAAAATCGCAAAGACATTGTAGACTTATCTATCGAGCGCACTGTTGAGTTGTCCTGCGTAGAGCTTGAGCGCTATATTATACTTTGTGTGTACCGTCCCCCTTTGGGTGACTATAATTTGTTTGAATTAGTTATAGAAGATGCTCTTAAGAAAGCTCAAACATGTAATAAAAGTATAATAGTATGTGGCGACTTTAATGTTAATTTGTTAGTAGATTCACCTACAACACTCAGATTTATTAATTTGTTCAAATCATTTAATCTTTATAACTTATTCTATGAACCAACTAGAGTCACAGAAACTTCTGCAACTTGCCTGGACAATGTATTCTGCTGCTGTGATGTACTCGAAAAATCTATTGTCACTGAGTTGACTTCGGATCATTATGGTCAGAAAGTAGTACTTTTTAATGAAACAAATGTTAAGGCGCTGTCAGCTCCTAAAATTAAAAGAGTTTTGTCCCCTTCACCTCCTCACGCTACACACGCCGCTTGCCGCCCCGCGCCGTCCGCGTCGCAGGTCGCGTGCGTAGTTCTTAGACTAGACTCGCGCATTACGGCATGCGACATGACGGTACAACAATCACGACCTATATTGTACTGTAATTATTTTGTAAATATTGTATGCATATATTGAGTATAATTATACATTATTTTAATAGTAATTTCTAGAAAAAATTATAATATTAGTAAGTAGGTACCTACTTCGTAAAAATATTTTGCGCATTAAAATACCTACTCAAAACTGTTTTACAAAAATCTTAAACCGACTTCAAAGTACACTAAAAAGTAATCAAATCCTGACTTGATGACAAATTTTCCAAATCGGTTAATGAATTAGTTATGAGGTAACAAACATAAAAAACATGCAACAGAATTGAGAACCTCCTCCATTTTTTTAAGTCGGTTAAAAACAATAGGCTACACATACATTTTATTTCTTGTAACATTTCTCTAAATATTTTGACACAAGTATTAAAAATGAAAGGAGACTGTTCAAATCTGTATGGGTGGTTATCTATGAACCAATACCGATACTGTTGTGGTATTTTTGTGGGGATACCTGAACTACACCTTAACAACCTTTGTGCAAAGGGGCATCAAAATCTGTCCCGGCAGTTTTGAAATATATACAGGATGGACATTTTAGACGGATCAGTAAAGGCATCTACCTTACGGGTTGAAACCACGCGAATAAGGTCTTAGGTGAATATGTAGGGTCAAAAGGCTCTACTATGTAATTAGTGTAAGTAGTGCTAGATACATTTCTTAACAAAACGTATGGGAAGCGGTTCATGGAAAGTTACATGGATGTCTATGTCCTAAAACGTCAAATTACTCATTGCATAAAAATATGTTTGACATGTTCAATAGCCATGAAATATTACTCATGAACTTTAGGTACGCATTCTGTGGTGCTATATAGCTATATTGATTTATTAAGTACTATAATATACTACAAGTATTCACTTTACTGACATGATCAGCATAAAAAATTTACAGGAGATTCTGTAATATTTTTGCGGGTGTAATATTTTTTTCAACACTCGCTCGTAAAAGACATTTATTGCAAAATACTAGTCTGTTTTTTACTCGCAAGTGTGTTGAAAAACGTCGTGTGATACTTGTGTGTATTCATTTATTACACTCTCGGCTTACTTAATACTGCCTCGAGTGTTAATAACCAACCTTGCACTAGGGAATGAAAACCGGTTTCACCGAATATCGAAAAATCGGTTATTCGGTACGGTTTCACATAACACCAAAACCGGTTTTTCATTTTTTTCGGATTTTCTTTCAATGAAATGAAATGAAATGAAATAAAATGAAATGATTGGATGTTTGGAAAAACTAAAAAAAGGAAGATTTGCCGCCGTTTTGTAAACTGAGTGCAATGCAGTGAGTATTTTTGTGATGAACTGAAGTGTGTTGATGTGTAGTTTGTTGAACTGGTAAGAAAATAACTTAAAATAATGATTGTTTTTATGATAGATATAAAACATGTAATTTTTTTTATTACAATACTTAGGCAGCAAACAAGCGTACGGCCCGCCTGATGATAACCAGTTACTCTAGCCTATGGACGCTTGCAATATAACGGTTATCACTCGCACGTTACCAACCCTCAACCTTTTTGAAGCTCATTCCACAGCATGAGCATCCACGATAGGAAGCTTCTTTGAAACCGCACAGTATGAGAACATTTTGGTTGCAATGTGTGAGGATGGACTCCCCATCGGTGACTACGATGGATCAAGGTAACTGGGCATCAGGTCAATCAATTCTTCAGAACACTGTCTGTTGGAAAAGCGGTTGAACACACATAAGAAGGCAGTCTCTCCTCAGACTAAGGGGCTTTAAAACACTTGTGAGCTCGGGATCATCGACAATTCTAACGGCACGTCACTGAACTGAGTCTAAATACCCAAGCTGGTATCCAGGTGCCCACAGAAGACAGCATTACTTCATTTGGGCCAGACTTGCGACTTATATAGTTTTTTTTTTTTTTTTTACTGTTTATAGGTCTGTGTTTGACCGCAATGTCACCATGGTAAGTGATGATGCGGCCGAAGGTGGTAAGCACACAAAGCCTAGAAGGAACTGGCTCTCAAGTACAGCTATCGGAACACACCGAAAGATGCTTGCTCTATTAATCACACCGAGTTTTTTTGCATATCTTGTAGATGACTTTGGAACAGAACGTCGCTACAAATATTAACGTGAAGGATACCAATGCTTTTCGTGATGTTGAAGGACATGTTCTAGAAATGAGGAGCCACAGCAAATTGACTTTTCTCAACGGTGGTTGCGCAGGCTTGCGTGTGATTTAGTGGGGTTGAAATAGACTAGGTTTAGTCGACCCCCCAGCGGGCCGGTCAAGTCCCTCAGTCCACCCTCCGACGTCATGGGAGTGGCATGACGAGATGGGGGTGACCGTACAGGAGCTAGATCGAGCCGCTTGAAAGCCCGAAAAACCGCACCAGGACCCGACGGAGTACCGGGTCGGGTGTGGGTGCTGAGTCTGGCTGCCCTGGGGGACAGGCTGAGGCAGTTGTTTAACAGCTGCCTCTGTTATGCCAAGTTCCCCACTTTGAGAGTTTGGTCCTCTTGAAGAAGGAAGGCAGACCCGCAGATTCTCCTTCTGCGTACCGTCCCATATGCCTGTTGGACGAGGCTGGCAAGTTGTTCGAACGAATAGTTGCCGCTCGTCTCAACGGCCATCTGTCGCGCATCGGTCCCGACCTGGCCGATAGCCAGTTTGGCTTCCGACAGGGTCGTTCGATAATAGACGCGGTCCTACGCGTCCGTTCCCTGTCGGAGCAGGCGGTGTCCCGGGGTGGAGTGGCGTTGGCGATAAGTCTTAACATCGTCAACGCCTTTAACTCTCTCCCTTGGGACGCCATTAGAGGGGCACTTGTTTACCATCAAGTGCCCTCCTACCTGCAAGGCGTGATCGGGGATTACTTGCGCGACAGGTACATTTTGTACATGGACCAAGACGGTAGGAGAATCCGGAGGGAAATCACGCGTGGAGTTCCACAGGGGTCAGTGTTAGGCCCGCTGTTGTGGAACCTCGCCTACGATGCGGTTCTGCGTGTCAATCTCCCCACTGGCGTAAACGTTGTTTGCTATGCAGATGACACGTTGGTGGTCGCCAGTGGGGATACCTTCGAGGGGACCAAAGAGCTCGCCAAGCTTGGGGTGGAGATCGTAGTCGCCAAAATCCATGAGTTGGGTCTGGAAATAGCGCCTCACAAGACCGAGCCAAGAAGCAGGGAACCACCCAACTCATGCGTCCGAGTGGGTGAGTCGGAAGTTGGGGTGGGGCGATACATGAAGTATCTGGGCCTCACCCTAGACAGTCGTTGGGGCTTCGAAGAGCACTTTGATCGCCTAGTCCCCCGAATCGAGAGGGTAGCGGGTGCCATGTACAGATTGCTGCCCAATCTCGGGGGACCGAGGGAGGAAGTTCGCCGCCTCTATGCGGGGGTCATACGATCCGTAGCCCTTTACGGGGCGCCCGTATGGGCGAAGAGGCTGGCCATCCGACGCTGTAGGACGAAAATCTACAGCGTCTAGCGAAGGATGGCACTACGGGTCGTACGAGGATACCGCACAGTATCCTTTGAGGCGGCGACAATTCTGGCTCGCTTTCCGCCACTTGATATTCTGGCGGACATGGATGCGAGGGTCTATGACCGGATTCGCATCGTCCGTCAGAGCGGTGGAGGCGACCCAGAAGAGGCGATCAAACGGCAGGAGCGAATTATTGCATTCGCGACGTGGCGCGCAAGACTTCGCGATGAGCGGTTTGCGCGCAAACGCGTCGTCGGAGCAGTCCTGCCGGTCTTCGAGGCCTGGATGCAGCGACAAGGTGGACGACTCACCTACAGACTTACACAGATAATCACCGGGCATGGGTGCTTCGGTGATTATCTGTATAGGATCGGACGTGAGGCGACGGCGGCCTGCTTCCACTGCAGTGGGAGCGACCAGGATTCCGCATTGCACACGCTTGCGGTGTGCCCTGCATGGGAACCCGAGCGGCGGATCCTGGTCCAAGAAATTGGACGGAATCTCTCCCTGCCAGCAGTCGTGTCGGCGATGCTGAGCGGGGATACAGCGTGGAGAGCAGTAGCCTCCTTCTGTGAGACCGTAATGGTCCAGAAGGAGGCTGCTGAGCGGGATCGGGAGGGGGCCGATCCCACCCGGAGGCGAAGCCGCTGGGACACAAACGTGCCTCGTCGCGGCTCCCCTGCCCTGTAGCTCGGGCTTAGAATAACAGCTACGGTGTTCCCCTGGCCTGTCGTAAAAGGCGACTAAACGGGGCCTTTGGGGTTGTGGGCAATCAGAGTGGGGGCTCTGTGCGCCCAGAAGCGACCCCAAGGAGGACGATGGGTCGTTGTGGTCACGACTCATCGTGCGATAGCACAGCGAGTGTGCTGGGGGGAGGTGTCAGACTTCCCCCGGAACGAGCTATCAAAGCGCTGCGCTTGGAGGGGTGAGCAGGTACGCGTTCAACACGAGAGCCCGCCCCCCTCTCTATAGCGCAGATGGCGACCACCGTGTAGTTTGCTGCATCTTCAAACTGTGGAATGAGGTCCCTGTCGTGGTTTTCTCAATGGAGTACAGCATGGTGTTCTTCAAATAGGGTTTGAAGAGATTTCTGCAGGGTCAGCAACGCGTGAGTGATACCCCTGGTGTTGCAAGTGTCCATAGGCTACGGGAACCACTTACCATCAGGCGGGCCGTATGCTTGTTTACCACCTTAGTGATATAAAAAAAAACTGTAGTGACATAGTAGAATTTCAACAAAATAAATTATCAGTACTTAATTTTTTTTTTTTTTTTTTTTTTTATTGTTTATAGGCATGTGTTTGACCGCAATCTCACCATGGTAAGTGATGATACGTTTTAACGGGTATTTCTGACTGTGTAATACCTGTAGTTTTTGTATTTTTTCGACGCTGAGCGTCGAAAACAGCATGGAGGTATTCTGAGCCCGAGCTACAGGACAGAAGGGCCGTGACGAGGCACATTTGCGCCTCAGTGTCTGCGTCTCCGAGTAGGTTCGGCCCTCTCCTGAACCCACTCAGCAGCCTCCTTCTGGACCATAACGGTCTCACAGAAGGAGGCTACGGGCCTCCAGTGTCGAAAAATATAATAACTACAGGTATTACACAGTCAGAAATACTCGTTAAAAAGTATTTAAAATTAAGTGTTGATACTTTATTTTGTAAAATTTCTACTATGTCACTACAGTATGCAAGATTAATTTTCTTTTTTTTGTTCGATTTCTGAAGTTTTTAGTGCCCTTACCTAACTTGGCCCCATAGAGTCTTTTAATCCTTGTCGAAGACAGGATCAATTAAGCCGTTCAATTTCAAATATAGCCGTTTTTTCGCTGTTTGTAAATTTTCAGAATCTGTAAATGCAATTACTCAAAAAACAAAAAATAACTAAAAAGAGAAAAACAAGCTCTTTAATCTATAGAATTTTGAATATAACTTGAATTTCATAAGGTACCTATTGCAGTCGGGGCCAAACCTAATA
Source organism: Polyploca ridens (assembly GCA_951394255.1). NCBI lineage: Eukaryota > Metazoa > Arthropoda > Insecta > Lepidoptera > Drepanidae > Polyploca > Polyploca ridens. The sequence continues at coordinate 11,187,666 of OX596247.1, forward strand.
ACCTAAGTAACCTGCAATACTTTATAAAATTCAAGTTATATTCAAAATTCTAAAGCGCTTGTTTTTCTCTTTTATGTTATTTTTTATTTTACGAAGTCGGGCTTTTGTTTCTTTTAAAAATTTAATTTTGTATTTTTAATGAATTAATTGTACGTATTAGTAAGTATATGTGCGGTACGGTAAATTAAGGCCAGCAACCATAACAAATTCTGTGAGTTACGTACGGTAACCGCCCAGTAAGTAGGTACCTACTGTCCTTGCATTAAACATGGTTTTTTGCTGTTTACGTCAAAATGGTACCACAAAAGTATTACAATATATACATATATGGAATGGGCTGTTCACAAGCTTTCATTTGATGCCCATATTGTTATAATAACGAAATTTTTGTTTTTAATACCCCCCCCCCCCCCTCTTTTTTATTCCTAGATGTCGTATAAAAATAATATACCCTATGATACTCCCACAGTTAAGACGAATCTAATGACATCTCATATGCTTAAATCCATCAAGCCGTTTAGGCTGTAGAGCGTGCCAAAGAAATAGACATACATCCATACATATATACATACACTCGAAAAAATAAAACCCTCATTGCAACAGTCATCTAAGACCATATTTGCGTGGCTTCAACCCATAAGGTGCCCTTATGCTGACCGGTCTAAAATGTCCACCCTGTATATCTCAAAACTGCCGGGTCAGATTTTGATGCCCCTTAACCTTGCCTATAGTTGAGGTATCCCCACAGAAATACCACAACAGTATCGCTATTGGTTCATAGAGCACTTCCCATACAAATTTGAACAATCTCCTTTCAAGTCACAAAAGCTAGCAAACTATAAAAAAATAGTTTACTACCTTCTTCCCTGCGGTTTTACCCGCGATGCCGAGGAATCTTATATTTTCCGGGGATAAAAAATATCTTAAACTAGCTGCCCGGCGCGACTTCGTTTGCATGGTGTACCCTTTTCCCTAACCTACCCTTAGATGTGATTATACTTACTTATACTTAGATACGAAGTTTTTTTTTGGTAAATCATAATTTTTTTCACACAAAAGAAGGAACTTGAAAAAAAGAAAAGAAAAAAAACTATAGTTATCTTATCTGGTCTCGAACCCGGGTCGTCTGATTTCGGGGCTGCACGTTCCCAACTGAGCTGATATAAGCTTGAGAGCAGTGGCGAAATTTACCTTCGTATTTTAATGATATTGCAGCAGTTTTTAATTGCCTGAAAACACGGATAAAACTACGTTTTCTAAAAATGAAACCTAGCTAGATCGATTTATTGCCCCCGCATACAAAATTTCATGAAAATCGTTTCAACCGTTTCCGAGATTCAGATTATATACGGGGTGGATCTGACAATAAATGAAACCACGTAAAGTACTCATAAATACGATCAACTGTTACTATGGGACCAACTTCGAAATAGAAAAAAAAGCTTTTCATCTTTTCATAAAAAAAGTAAATCGGCAAAAATGTATGAAAAGCTGTAAAAAAAATTGCGATTACGAAGTTGGTCCTATAATAAAAGATCTCCCATTATTTTCGAGTAGGTACCTAGATTTTTCATAAATTGCACTGATACAAAACGAGGAGGAGGCACCGCGGAGAGAAGCGACGCAGGTCCGTCCTCCGTTACGTTCTGATGAACACTGGCGCGGTGCGGGCGGTGTTGAAATCAAGCAAGCGCATCTCGTAAAAAACGTATAAAAATTCGTAAAAATTGAATATTTACTATTAGTTAAATATTATACCGACAGTCTACGTGGTTTAGAATTTAGAATTTTTTGGTATATTTTAAAATATTAAGCACAACTGAAAATGCAGAGAAAAACTGCTTTAAAAGGTGAAAAAAGCGGTATGTTTGAATTTTTTTTCTATGTAACTAAGTATATTTAAATATGTTTTGGATACCGACAAGCCCTGCAAGAAGGTCTTGAGAATGTGATATTAATTTTTCTAAGTTTAAATAAGTCTCTGTTTAAGAGATATACTGCTTTGAAAATCCTGCTTTTACCAGATTTAGGAATTAACGGCGCCTTAAACCGCATAAGATAACTTCTAGGCCCATAACATTTAATCGTATGGTCCGTTTTAAAGAAAGTGTTAGCAACAATATTGCCTCTGTTGACATGGCACAGGACGAACCGGATAGTCTTTATAGTGATCTCTTTAAATTTATAAAGACAGAATTTGATAAGGCATTTAAACCTAGGACCTTTAGTGTAAATAATAAAATTAAGTTTAACGACTGGGCAACATCGGGTATTTACAGAAGTAGAGCTAAGTTGTATGAGCTGTATGGCATGAAAAGATTCAATCAAAATATCGATTTTCTTGAGTATGTTAAAAAGTATTCCAAAATTTTTAAGAAAGCCTGCGCTTCTGCTAAGTCCATATATTTAAAAAATAAAATTAGTCAGTCAAACAATAAAGTCAAAACTACTTGGAACATTATCAACTCTGAAAGGGGAAAATACCAGAACAGTAATAAGCGTATTGAGTTAAATATTAATAATAACATTATATCTGACGATAGTCAAATCGCACATGCTTTTAATTTATTTTTTACTAATATACCGATAGATACAACTAGCTCTTTGAATTCGTCACCGATAGATGCTGAATTGTTATTAAAATCCAATGTGTCTGAGTGCTGTGAATTATTTAAGTTTAGGCACATTACACCTTACGACATAGTCAAAACATTTAAAACCCTGAAACTTAAACGCACCGGGGACTTATGGGATATATCCGTGACTGTTTTGCAGGGTATCATTGATGACATTGCTCCCCATCTAGCTTTAGTATTTAATAAATGCGTAGATTTTGGCCAATTTCCAGATTTAATGAAATATAGCAAAGTTATACCTTTGTTCAAGGCGGGAGATCCCAGTGATCCTACTAATTATAGGCCAGTTTCCATTTTGCCAGCTTTGAGTAAAGTATTTGAAAAGATTATTTTAACGCAATTACTCGCTCACTTTAATTTGAATAAACTATTACATAGTGAGCAGTATGGGTTTACAAAGGGTCGTTCAACTGTTGATGCCGGGGTAGCACTTTTAAGAAATATTTTTAACGCTTGGGAGAACTCACAGAATGTTATTGGAGTCTTCTGTGATCTATCTAAAGCCTTTGATTGTGTTGATCACCAGACACTCATACGTAAACTAAATTATTATGGGGTTAGGGGTGCAGCACTTGATTTGATGAAGTCGTATCTCGGGGAAAGAATTCAAAGTGTTGATGTCAATCGTATTAAATCATCTGGTTCTCCTGTGCATATGGGGGTGCCGCAGGGCTCTATTTTAGGTCCTTTTCTATTTTTAATTTATATTAATGATCTTCCTTTTTATGTCAAAAATACCTGTGGAATTGTACTGTTTGCTGACGATACCTCACTGATTTTTAGTGTTGATAGACTGAAATCTAATTTTGACGATGTAAACGGTGCATTATCTCGGGTATTAAATTGGTTTACTGTAAATAATCTAGTTTTAAATGCAAAGAAAACTAAATGTATTAAATTTGCGCTACCAAATGTTAAAAAAGTAGGCTGTAATTTAATGATAAATAATGAACCTTTAGGTCTTGTTGAATCATCAGTGTTCTTAGGGATTACTTTAGACTCGAAACTTCAATGGGGCAGCCAAATAGCATGTCTTTCGGGAAAGCTCAGTTCAGCTGCTTATGCAGTTTGGTGGGTTTTTGCGTAAAATATCAATATGGAAAACGAGGAGCCTCCCAGAATAAAGGTAAGGACTTACCAGGAACTCCTATGGCAATCCAATGATTATGCGCACTATTTCACATCAATTCACAAATTTCACATGCGTTTTGATCTGTAGCTTATTTCGTACTAAATCTTGCGGGGTTGCGAGACGCGCGCGTTACGTTTACTCACACACACGCGTTCAGCGATACGTCACCGAAGTATGTAGAAGATTCCCGAAGTTCTTTTCTCGCTCACACATATGATGTGGGAAAAGGAGAGGAATCGGGAAGCAGAGGCTCGTCATTGATACTCAATATGAGTAGGTTTCTACTATAAATATTATTATAGGTATTTTGGCCTAAACACAGTTAGAAAAATTAGACAGCTAACAGACGTAGACACAGCTCGATTAGTTTATTTTAGTTATTTTCATAGTGTTATGTCCTATGGCATTTTACTTTGGGGTAAAGCTGCTGATATAGAAACCATTTTTATTTTGCAAAAAAAAGCAGTGCGAGCTATTTATAATATGAGTTCTCGAGCTTCCCTCAGAGATAAGTTTAAAAATATAGGTATCCTTACAGTAGCATCGCAGCATATTTATGCAAACATATTATTTGTACATCAGAATATTAATCTTTTTGTAAAAAAAAGTGACGTGCACTCTTTTAATACTAGAAATAAGCATAAACTTTTGACCTCTTCTTATAGACTCCAAAAAGTGCAAGGTTCATTTTTAGGACTGAGTGTACAATTTTATAATAAGATCCCTAATGAAATTTTAAATTTACCGTCACTAAAGTTTAAGAAACGTATAAAGGCCGCTTTAGTACAGAAGGCTTACTACAATATTAAAGAATATTTAAATGATAAAAATGCGTGGTTGTAGCGCTCGCTCTCGCAGGAAACATCTGATGTAATAAATTTAAGTTTGTTTTTGAAAAGAGTAATTGCTGAGTTTATTGCCGGCTCTTCTCAGCAAAATCAACCTTCCGAACCGTGCATTAGAGTATTAGAGTTTGACTATTCATAAGTGCCTGTGAAGGCCTATTTGAATGAATAAATTATTATTATTTATTACATAAAACTTGTTCCAGGCGTATACTTGTGAAAAAATCTTACAAAAATTTCGAGGGGCGGAGTCAATTCGAACGGTCCCGACCAATCAACGCTCTAGATGACTGGTTTCCCTTCTAAATATGCCGGCCTTGAAATTGCCAGAATAACGTAACGTTCGTAAAAGTTAGAATTCGTGCTTTTTTCGATCGAGCGATTAGTTTCGATTGGTTGAGAATTGGGCCCCTGGTATCTAAATGTTTTCTTTACTTTTAAAATTTATAGGTACATTAGATATGGCCAAAGTTCAGGTAAAATTTCAGCAAAAACACTGTTTTTCGGAGGCTTTTACTGAATTTGTTTCACACTTTTTTTTTATTTCACCTAGATACACGGCTAGATATAGTGCACAAGATACTAATTTGTTCAAAACATCTAACGAAAAATGTTTAACAACGCCATAATAAGTACAGAGGTTTTGTATGAAAAGTATGGCGAATTGAGTGCTCTTAATGAGTATAATGTCTGTTGAAGTTGTTAAACATCGAAGGTCAAAAATGAGGTTGCGCGTCTTCCGGGTAATCCTCGGGCATTCTCGAGAATTTCTCGCTTTTTGGCTAGTATTTAGTTTGTATATTATACAATTGACATAAAGTTTATTATGCTATGTACAATTTCGTTGCAAAAATTCGCTTCCACTCCATTACGCGGCAATGTAAATTGAGCCTGTAATGTTACGATTTAGGATATAGACACCCTTGTAATTTTTTGTTTGTATGAGTGTCCCCAATCGATGTAGTAGGTATATAGGGTAAATCGTGCGCCGCCATAAAAAAAAAACGAATGAATTTGAATAGTTAATTTTGCTTACCTCTATCTTTATTTGGTATATATCTTGTGAATTTACCATGACTTGGCATTCTATTTTTCCTTACTCCTTGTGTTTTTGCCTGCAAAAATATTTGTGTTAAATAAGCACATAACTTTAGTCATTCTAACTCTTTACATACCTACTAGCTTCTGCCATGCAGTTACACCATACATAAATCTAAATAGATAACGCAAGTCCCTCCATCTGTATGAAAACCTTGATAAAACCAAGCCCTGTCACTTTTTTACACCTACCATAATGTTACAACATTAATTTTGTTAGGCTGGCATTAGAGCCTTTAACGTGAAAATGAATCGATCCTATTTGTTAACCGACTTCAAAAAAGGAGGAGGTTCTATGTTCGACTGTATTTTTTTGGTTTGTTCACCAATTACTCTGAAACAGCTTATGCAATTTAGATAGTTTGAACTGTAATATGTGAAGGTAGATCCCGAGGTGGTCCATGTAAATTTTATCATGATCTGACCATAGAAACAGCAGAAACATCACGATTGAAGCATTTTATTCAACATTGTCGAAATTTTATCAATGATATGCACATCATCAGTCAGTGACATATTTTGAGAAGAATTGGCCAAGTCACACAACATTTACTATAATAATAAAGGAATCGCAGTAAGGAACCTTAGACTTGGCACTACTTTGTCTAGATTTCATTACTTTTTAGAGATAAACAAGCAGCTCCATCGAGACTTGGCTAGTTTTTTACAGAATGTTTTTGGTGGGATTTCACTTCTTTTTATAGAAAATGAAGCGGTCCACCAAGTTGAATATTTTTTGTAAAGGTGGTATGTCAATCTCTAATAGTTTGGTTGGGCTCTTGTGTTTTCTAATCAGGGTCACCTGGTACTCCAGATCTTAGATTATCCAATTTTTTATAGTTTTCCCTTTATGTGGCCATTAAACCCTAACTCTGTACCAAATTTCAGCTCTCTGAGTTTATGGGAAGTACTAGTTCTATTTTGATGATCATGAATGAGTGAGTGAGTGTCATTAATGTGAAACTTTGCTTTCTTTTAACTTCGGAACTAAATGACCTACAGACTTGAAATTTTGGATTTTAAGTATGTTATTATAGCTTACTGGATGACGAAAATTTCTGCATTCTGGTCTTATCCAGAGGTTCTCAAATAGGGGCCTGAAAATGCGGCGAAATGGTTCCAGTAAAGGGTGGTATGGCAGTGTTTGCTTCGCGCTCGACTTGGTGGGGGCACTGCCGTGCCCCCGATAGTTAAATAACCATTATTTACAAAAAGTACTCTATGAGATTTCTGGTTTTCCTAGGTACAAACTTTGATTAGTTTGGGATTAGATACCCATGTGTAAAAATGTCCAAGAATATAATAAACTCAACACCACTCACCCTCCCTAGTCTCAATTGCTCCAATTTTAATCGTGCATCCTTTTGTTTCGCAAGTTCCGATAATTTCTCTCTTGCATCAGTTATTTGGTTTCTTTTTTTCGAGATTATTTTATTTCTCGCATCACTAATGGGAAACTTGCTTTGTGCTATTTGAACTTTTGGATTGCTTATTGGTGGTTTAGACCTGGAACTGTTTACAATATATAATATTTATGAACCTATTTGAAAAACTTATTCTAATTCCAGATTGTTGTTTATGGAAAACTTATCATAACACAAGGATACAATTTGTCTCAGGAAAATGTCGGTTGGTTAGGTACCTACCTTGAATTTCCTTTTTTTTTTCTTTGAATAATATCTTCCAGACTCATCTCTAAGAATGATGCCATTATCGTTTGACGACACAGAAACCTGTAGCTCCTTTATTAGTGTCTCTGAATTTTTCAAACAATTAACGTGTAGAAAGATCATCAATTCACAGACAGATACACAAATTACTTACGAGATACTACCCATAGATAATACACTATACTAGAGAATACTACCATCGTAACGTATGACAGATATAATATACCAGTGCTGCCAACTCAAGCGTGCCAACTCTTCTAACCGAACCGAAAAGGAGCTGCCAGTCCCTTGAAAAAGTGCTAGATCGAGCTAAATAATGTTTAGATGATAAATAAATGACCAAAATAGGTAGAATAGCTGTTGGGAAAAACCCTATATTCAGCACCAAATTCTAACTGAATCTTAACACCCAATAAAATGAAGTGAGTACCATGCATTTTTTTATAATATTTCTCATGAGTTAGCACGGCTGAGATACAAAAATATCAAAATTTTGATAATGTAATTGTAATTTCATAATCAACTGATTCTTAGAACTTCCTCATTAACCTGTGATACGATTTCGATTGCTCCAAATGTAGCAGATAGTCGCACTGCGTCCACTGCGTCAGTTTTCGACATAATTTTGGATTGTGGAAAAAGCGCTAGATTTAGCGCTAGGCGCTAAAACGAGCCGTACACAAAAAAGCGCTAATCTGGCGCCAAGAATCTTATATATTATATGGATACTGCGACTTGAACTGTCAACTGAGGATGAAAAATTTTACCTCTAAAACTTAAAAAAAGACAAATACTATGCATCTTTATCTCACTCTATCTTCAATCCAGTTGCTATATCACGACTTAAATTTCCCATAAGGGTAATAAATGAGAGAACATCTTTTAGAAATATTTTATTTTCCTTGTTTTACTACATTACGATTTAAGTAAATAAACTGATTAGTGTAAACGAATGGTTAGTTTAAATTAAACAACTTTTTTTTATCATATAATAAGTCTATCAAAACAATTAAAACTCCTTAAACTGATTCCAAAATGTAATGTCAATACTTTGGCAATACTGGTTCTGAAAATGGCAGATCTTTCGAATATTTTTATTACACTTCGATTTATTGTTGGAGATTTTCTGAATATCGATTGTGAAATTGTGTCTTCTGAAGTATGTATTGCGTGGTCAGACATTGCAAAAGTGTTTGGAATCCAAATACAACTATTAAATGGCATGGGTGAGTGTGCTATTACGATATTAAACATAATACAAACAAGCTGAAAAAATTTCGCATTCTAGGGAGAATTTGGGCTCGAATCATAGTTCCAATCATATTTTATAACTATGCAAACATTCTCATAACCTGTCCTCTTGGCTCATTACTGATTTATTAAGATAGAGTAACTTTCTTAAACATTTTATTTTTAACTCTTAATATGTAAACAAAAGGACTGAAGTGACCATATTATTTTGATTTTCGTCTTTTTTGATGTGGTCTTTTTAGGGTTCCGAACCAAAAAGGTAAAAAGAAACCCTTATAGTGCCCTCCGGGCTAAGCTTTACATTAAGTGACGACGAGTATAGGCGCATTTTTTTTTCTGGTGATGTAACTTACTATTATAAACTTACTTACCAAACGATTTCGTTAGGAAACGAAAAAAAATTTTTTTTTTGATATTTTCGTTTCTTGTCCAAGCTTTAAACTATGTTTTACTCATTCCTTCTTTGACGCTGAATCGAATAAAATACGTATAAAATGGCCCGGCGCGCCGCGGCGCGAGTGTAGTGTGTACCCACTGTTGTTGTTTTTTCTTTTGATATATACTGTTACAAAACAGAATCTGCCAATCCCGACTTCATGTAGTACTTGTCTGTCTCACCCCTAGAGTGTTTTTATGAAGTAGGAGGTGCGGAGGGAGAGCAGTCTCCGCCAGCTGTAACAAACCGCAGACACTGTGCACGGGTACAGGTATGGTCAGCGGTTTGTTACGCAATGGCGAAGAAACTGCTTTTCCCGCAGCGCCCCGGAGCCGTTGATATCCGAAAGTCGCTAAAATATGCCAATACTATTAGGAATTGTCACTTAATGTAAAGCTTTACCCCACTCTGTCCGTCTGTCTATCTGTCTGTCCGTCTGTCACCACGGGATATTAGTTAAGCTTAGTAATGAGGTCCGGTTTTTATAACAGTTATGGCCCAAACCAAGGAATATACATCTATCTAAGGGAGGTTGGAATCCTTGTAAGCGAGTCAGACTCAGACACGCACTTGTCCAATTCAATTTTGGGTGTGTATGTACCTAATTAAGTAATATTTATTTAATTTATTTTCAGATTTCCCAAAGATCCAAAAAGAAGGCGACTATGGCTAAATAATATACGCCTTAAACAAAAATTTTACGAGACTGCAAAGATATGCAGCCTGCATTTTAAAGAAGAACATTATAATAATATAATAGGATAATGTATTATCATGTGTACCTAATTGGACTCTCTTCTTATTGGAAATTATTTCTCTAAATTAATTTTCAGAATCAGATCAGATATTAATCTGACGCCCGCCGAAAGGCACTTTCTTCATACATTTTGTTCTAGACCCCGCATACTATCCGAACATTCTGACGTGTCTGACGTTCAAAAATGTATGAGCAAGCGGGGGTCCGAAATTTTCTGACAGAAAATTTCTTATAGTATGCGGCCGGTCTAAGAGTCAGTCAGTCGCCCTACGTACTCGACACGCATAATGTACCTCATTGTTTTCCATGTAATATCAAATGTGAAATTGCGAAATATATTAATATAGTGTTCAAACTGGAGTTTAAGTTCTCTTATACACGTGAATATCAAAAGAGTCAAGAAAGCCATCCAATGACTCGTCCCGTGACCCGCTTGAAGTCTTAATGCTAATAGAAATCTAGTGAAGTTCATTGCAGTTTTAGTAGTAGCTGACTCCAATTCCCATTCGTTCCCGAGGGATTTATGGTTTTCCCGGGATTAAATTATCCCATGTGTTAATAAAGGACATATTCTAACTCTGTGTGCAAAATTACATCCAAATCCGTTCAGCCGTTGCAGCATGGGCGTGATTGTGGTGTGACAAACATCCAAACTTTCGTGCATTAGGGTCCGCAAACTGCAAATGAGCTGAATACACCTGGGCTAGGCTGTATACGTATATAATTTAATGAAACTACAGACATTTATTGAGCTGCCCTGCCAGAAGTCCTAGTGGGACCAACTCAAATAGGAAAGTATTCCTAGTAGGTATTCTATAAAAATACCTAACACAAGGAAAAATGAGACATTCTTCACACACAGCTATTTGACTGATCCCAAACTAAGCAGAGCTTGTGCTTTGGAGACCAGATATGAGATAACTGATATACAACATAATACTATATACATGTTGCACACAAATGCATGTCCTGGGTGGGACCTGCGGCGTAATAGTTGGAATTTTAACCAACGACACAAACTGGACTGGCCCGTCAATATAATATGTATATGTCCCAAGTTTGTCCCGAATTAGCTAGCAGTGTTGTCGCTGTAAAGAGAGAGAAAGAAATACATACGTGACGTCATTGAAGGTGAAATTTTTCATCCTCAATTGACAGTTCGAAATGCAGTATCCATCTAATATATAAGATTCTTGTCTGGCGCCGAATGCGCTAAGTTGGCAGCACTGTTATATACCGATATAGCTTTTTTTCTAAATTTATTCTTGACCATGGATACAAAATCCTTCAGTCGCATACATTTTATTTATAATATCACTTTCATGTAGTTCGAAAATTCTAAATCTATGGTTCGCACGCACATTATAATTTCACATAGTCCGCATTACCCATAGATTAAGAAAGATATAGACCGCTGGACGTCTTCTATTTCACTTACACAAGAAAGAGAAAATGATATACAAGATGCTCATGAAGAAAAGAGACAGAGCCTAATATTGTTTGTTCCTCATCAAATGTCGCGTTTTTCAAGGTCAGCAATTCATTTGTTAAACTAACAGTTTGATGTTTAAAACGCGTGTGAAAAAGGTTGCTGAAGAAATTTTAATTTAATTCATTTATTATTTATATATAAGATCTATTTGTGATCAAAGCGTTGAGGATTGGCCTAGCTAATAATGCAAAATGGAACGGTGCAGTGTTCAATGGAATGGTGCGATGTAGTGTTTTAGTAAAATAGTGGTCATTGTACTAAAACTTTTCACGGACTTTTTGAGACAACTTTTAAAGTCACGATACACATAATTCATTTCCTTTCACTTCACTAGTGCACATGGATTGATCTTTATTGCATAGAATACGGTTCTCGAGTGGCGACTGGCGACCACGCACTGGAAAGCGCCGAGCGAGACGACCTCCCACAGGTAGACCGACGACCTTTCAATCATTTTCGAATTGAAATCGGTTCAATATAGTGGTTTTCTGATAACTTTTTACGTTCTGATAACTGCAAATACAAACATAGGTTCATTAGAAATGGAAGCATTTCCGATTTTGTAATATTTCTACCGATTCAGAAGTTATTTCAATCTGAATTTCATTGCAATAAAGTTACGTAATCCACGTACAGTCACAATACGTACACACGGCTACACAATACACACAATACACAATGTTTCGTAATTATGATTAGGATCATCAGATTCGAAATAGGTATTAGCAAGAATTAATTCCAAATGACTATTAAATTTCTCTAACTTGTACTTAGTGGTTGGTCTAAATTCCCTACTTACTTCATATAATATTTGGCTTTGAGAGGGCAATCTAACAACTTGAGCCAAATGATCCGAGCGAAAATTAAGAACTTATCCAAAATACTCCCATTTGTATAAATATAATGCTTGTCAATGCATGTCGAAGATGTGGCTGTTACCCGTGTCCTTAGATTAAGGATATGCGCCGTGTCGGTTAACAAAACAAAAGATCGATGCAAAGAATCGAGTACAAAAGTATCGGTATCGAATGGAAATGTACTTGATACTTGACTTGATACCACAAAGTATCGATACTTTTTTCGTGTCCCTACCAGTAATGCCAGCATAGCTACTTTATAGCTAGATCTGGCTATTTTTTGGTGTTAGGCAGCTACAATTTTATGAAACTTGTAGCTTTTTTTTAGACACTTTTTTAATTTTTTTTTTCATGACCATGGATAAAAAGTCCTTCAGTCGCATACATTTTATTTATAATATCACTTTATAATAGACCGCACATTAACTTTCACATAGTCCGTATGATCAGTCACCGTCCAGTCATGTTTTAGTAAAATGGTGGTCATTGTACTAACACTTTTCACGGACTTTTTGAGACAACTTGTAATGTCACGATACACATCATTCATTTCATTTCACCTCACTGGTGCACATGGATTGATCTTTATTGTATAAAATACCACCGACAATATGCAATAAAACTCAAAATACACGAATTTATGAAAATAAAAAATGGAAAGGCAACGTCACTCTGCAAGTTCCCGCCAAAAAGGATATACGATACTTTTTTTTTTTTTTTTTCTTTTTATTTGTTGGCGTCACACGGCTTGTGTATTTTGCCATTTTCCAGTTATATTATAAGTTCTAGACACAATAAATCACGTTCACAATAGTCCTCAGTCAGTCACCGTCCATAAAAGTCATGTTTTAGTACAATGGTGGTTGTACTAAAACTTTTCACGGACTTCTTGAGACAACTTGAAAAGGCACGATACACATGATTAATTTCATTTCACTTCACTGGTGCACATGGATTGATCTTTATTGGATAAAATACCACCGATAATATGCAATAAAACTCAAAATACACGAATTTATGAAAATAAAAATGAAAACGCTGTGTCACTCTGCAAGTTCCCGCCAAAAAGTCTATACGATACTTTTTCTAGCAATAGGGATGTGCTTGGGTAAAAATATATTTATTCTAATTAGTCCGTCCAGTCTGTCGCGACTTAGAAGAAAGAAAAAATCAATGAAACGCAGTAGAACTTTTATGGCACCCTCTCATTTCCGTAGTCTGTCTCGCTCTATGATTAAACGTCATCTGTCACTTGTATTTTCCCTCCAGCTTTATATAAATGTTTGAGAAGTTCAGAATATTATATGATACTTATTACAGAATATTATACAGGATGGAAGTGAGAAAGTAGAAAGTGTGTTTAAAAAGTAGAAAGAATGAAGTATAGAAAATGCGAAGTGTGAGGATTAAGATCGGAAAGGAAAGATGGTAAAAAACGTGATTTTATGGCCAAATTCCCCCTGGATGCAGTTCGGTCAGTAAAATATCATTCAGTCCTATAATTCCTTTAATAAAAACATCTTAATATTATCTTAATCTAGAAAATACCATAATAATATTTTAGAAAATAGTGTGGTGCAATATTTATTATCGAATTCGATATCGATATTTTTATATTTTTAGGTGCCGAAAATGGGTGAAAATGACAGGCAACGAGGACTTGGCTTACATTCCACTCAGTGTTCACAACCTGAAGTCAGGCAGCTATCGTACCAGAGCCGTAAAATTATCGTATATGCTCGTATATGGATCAAAATTATCGTATCCATCAGGAAAATGGCTAAAATACTTAAAATCATATGAAACGTGACAATAATATGTTGCAAATACTTTATAGTTTAAATCTTGTAACTTGTTTTTTAAATGGAAAAAAAAAATAGTTCGCGCCAACATCTCGAATTTATAAAGAAGAAAATATGTTAAAGGATAGAGAAACAAGCATATTTTTAAAAAGTTTAACTGAATAGGTTCTATATTTGCAAGAACGGAATACACAAATATAAATGAAACTTAATATTTTATATACAAATTCGAAAAGACCATAACTGCCAACACTCCACCACATCGAACGACGATATCGATATCGATCGCTGATTGGAAGACAGTAGCAAGATTGCGCCATGAAGCAACAGCATGTGTTCCTAATATGTTCCTAAGAAAGAAATGAGCCAATAGATGGTGCTGACACTAAAAAACAACTGTAATTGTTATTGGGCTATTGGCTATCTGTGTAATCATCCAATTTTTCATCAGAATGGAAATTATCGTACAATCTGCGTACGATAGTCGTGTACCATCGTACATCGTACGTAGTTATGAAATTATCGTACATGTAGGATAATTATCGTACGGTTGCGAACACTGATTCCACTTACACCCACTTACCCATTTTAAGTGTATTCCGAACCAGTGGTAGTGTCAACTGTATCGTTCATAAGTGCCTTATCAGGGCCTAAACTTGATAATTTACTTTTATTTTGATTTGCATTTCATAAAACGTCTAGTTGCAAATTTTATGTAGTTTTAATTAAACGCCAACCACAAACCTTACTGTATATTAATATATTATATGGTATATTTTTTTTTTAGTCATAATCTGAACAAAGTACCACTGGTTTTGTTTTGGTAGTGCTAAAACAAAATCAGAGGATCTTAAATATCTATATTATTTACAACAGTATATATATATATATATCGATATCGATAGATTTAAATATCTACTAAGAGCGCATCTCTATTCCATTCTAAGGTTGGTAGTACTGATTGGTAGTACTCATTGTGGCTTTTTTTGGTTGCCACATTGAATTTTATTATTTTTATCTTGCTCTATGGAGTCCCGTCTCTTCTTACGTAGTTATTGAATACTCTTTGAGTCCGTCAGTTAGATTATCAAAAACTATTCGACACGTATTTTTTGCTTTACCAAATCATTAACAATTGACGAAGATAAAGCGCGACTAAGTTCGAGAGTGGGGGCTCGTGACGTCACTTGTTACTAAAAAGTGTACAACACCGTGAAGTCACGCGGAACTTCAACACACGATATCTTCGTATTTTTTTGTTTAATTGACAAAAGAAAAAATACGTGTCTAATATTTTTTGATAATGTAAAAGACAGACTAATTAGTTTCAGGAATGTAGCCTATTATTCAATACTTTCGAAAGTTCATAATAAGGCACTGGGTTTAAAAAAAAAAAAACTAAACGCGAAGCCACAGTATTACCATCTTATGGAAAACTGTGGCGAAGCGCCATACATACTATTGTGCTGAAAATGGAACTAAACGTGATGAAAAAGACATACATAATTCACTGATTTTTAATAATCTCGTGTTTGATTTAATAAAACATGATTTTTTATTGTTATCTACCTAATGTCTACCTACTAAGGAATATTTAGCTACTTCTACCACCTTTTTTGGGTAACAATATCTGGCAATCTAGAACTTTTTGCAAGATGTCTAGCTACTAGTTAAAGCTAGCAGTTGGCAACACTGGTCCCTACTCCTGTTGGGATTGGGATAGGTACCTATTATTTTACATTATTAATTAGTGTCGTGTAAATTTTTTATAAATAAAAATACATATTATTTAAACTATGGATAGGGAAGATGGTGAAATGAGCGATGATGAGATGCATGTGGATGAAAAGGAACCTGTGACAGAAACTGAAAAAAACTGTACAGTAGTAAGTTACAATCATATTTTTAGTGCCTTATAGACATCTCGCTGTGACATATCATTGTTTTTTGATATATTTATTTCTGTGAATTGTGTTCTTTTTAGAAAAGTATAATATCACCTTTATGACTAAATATAATATAAATCTTTAGAAAGCTGCAAGGTAGTCATCAGGTTATAGATGTTTGTTAACAGCTTCACTCAGCAGTTGCCCTTTGGCTAGCAGTATATAATAATTTTGTGTCTATCTACTTCAATGATTGCTTTATCTGTTTATAGTGTGTATGGTCTGGACATAGTAAGATACTCATTACCTGTGATATTGTTAAGAGAAAAATTAACTGCAAAATTATGGTTTACATAGAATGTTTAGAACTGTCATAAATATTCAAACATCAACTGGGATAAATATTTATACTTTGGGTCGTGGTTAAAAAATAAAACTATGACATCTATTGTTAAAATAGGATGCACGTCCCTCGCGAGAACCAACGGGTTATATTGACGAAAGGTTGACAAGAAATCAGATAGTTTAACTAAAGATGTCACAGTCACCTGTGGATGATATAACGATTCCTGGGTGATATAAAATGTGTTATCAACCTTGAAGAAAATTGTCTAATTTGTTAAGCTACCTCAGAGTTTTTGAAAACATGTTCAATATTATTGAAACATTCTTCTGTGGTTTAGGTGAAAAATTCCCTATTCTAAGAATGGCATTCAAATGCCATTGTACTCATGATTACAAATGACCAAATGTCAAAATGGAAAATTATGCCATATTCTTATAAGGTGCGTTCGAATTGGGGTACGGTAGCAAAAATAATAGTCAAAAATGCCAAAAAAGATCACATGTGGTGTTCGATTTGGAATGTTGTGGGTGAAATTGTTGTTTTGAACTGTTTTCCTTCACCGTTCGTTTTGCTTGGAAACAGTTAAAAACAACAACATGATCTGCAAATTTTGACCAACTTCCGAGGCAGGGTCGTTTGTGTTCATATTTTGACATCTTTGAATCTGACAGATATGTTTTGGCTAACAATTCAAACGTAAAAGCGAAAATTATAATTTTTATATTAAAATTTGATAAAAACTAACAGGCAAGAGAAAAATTTGTCATATTAACATTGTTTATATATTAACTGAAGCGCTTGTGGTGTAGCATGATTAGCCGTTCTTAATCGATCGGCAAAGTTAAGCTACGCCTGTCGTGGTCGGTACCTGGATGGGTGACCGCCTAGTGGTATTTCAAATCGAGCGTTTCCGTGCTTCGGAAGGCACGTAAAGCCGTTGGTCCCGGTTATCACTTAACTGTGATAGTCGTTAAGCTAGTTGGATGCCTACTAGGCAGCTTGAAAAATTCCAACAGTAGGTTGACCACTAGCCTACCTCCACCGATCCGCAGTGGGCACGCGTGGTGGAGTATTGCCCATTCCCTTTCACCTTCATTTGTGAAAGGAGGCCTGTGCTCAGCAGTGGGACATTATAGGCTGATGATGATGATGATATATTAACTGAAGGAAAAAAGTTACGTTGAAACAAGTGACAAGCAGGCGATGAGCATGCAAATGTCATTTTTATAACTAATCGTTCGATTTGGTAAAAATCATTTGTGGCAAAAGTTTAAAATTGCCGAAATTTTCCAATTCAAACTCATGAACAAAAATGCCCATTTTGAAATTGTTTAAAACGACACCACTCCAATTCGAACGCACCTATAATGACCAATTCTATAAAAGCCCAATTCTCATGATGGTACATTCTACAAATGCCTAAAAGCAAATAGATTTTCGAGGAAACAGTTTGAATATTCAAATAGTCATGAATTGAAAATTGACAAACATTAATTGTGTGAAACAATATTTACTTGGATATGTTCAAGATTTGGTGTGAATTTTTTGATACAATTATTATACAAGAGGTCCATACACGAATAGGGTTCAGTCGCGACAGCAAAAAAAATTTGAAGTGATAAGTAAGCATTCATAGGTTACGGTAATGACTTACCATCAGGCAGGCCATATGCTTGTTGTCAACCAGATTGCTGGTGGTTGGGTGAAAACTGTGTAGCAGCCCCTTGGAATTACCTTTTTTGAAACATTTTTATTACAATTGACTAGTTCCAGAATCTATCAGCATGCTCTACATATCTCAATGTCTATAAAATGGTACCTATATATTATATGATGAAAATACTTCAAGTAAAATAATTTCTTTCCAGGTATACAAAGCAGAAAAAAATGAGTTGATTATTGAAAAATTAGGAAAAGTAGATGCCATAAAGCTAGAAGAAAGAGCAAAGAGGTTTGGATTAAACCTTACAGGAAGCAAAGTTATAACACAGAGGCAAATTGATGAACTTTATGCTAATTTTGGGATAGAAAGTGGAAATGAAAGGCATTTTCGCTTTGACACAGTATTTGTAAAAGGTGTTGATGGATTAACTACACATGAAATATTTGAATACTTTGAAGACTATAAACCTGTTTCATTAGAATGGATTGATGAGCTTTCATGTAAGTAGACTCTTTTTTCACAATAAGAGATTGACCTTTAACCCTGCTAGAGCTTTTAATCAAAAACAGACAACTCACAACATCATTCATCATCATATCAGCCCATGGATGTCCACTGCTGAACATAGGCCTCCCCCATTGATTTCCACTTCGAACGGTTCTGGGCCGCTTGCATCCAGCGGCGCCCAGCGACTCTGACCAGGTCGTCGCTCCACCTGGTGGAAGGTCGTCCCGCTCGGCGCTTTCCAATACGTGGTCGCCACTCGAGAACCTTTCTTCCCCATCGGTTATCGGCTCTTCGAGCGATGTGGCCTGCCCATTGCCACTTCAGCTTACTAACTCTACGAGCTATGTCCGTCGTTTTCGTTCTCCTACGAATATCCTCATTACGGACCCTGTCACGTAGAGAAATTCCGAGCATAGCTCGTTCCATAGCTCGCTGAGTGACTCTAAGCTTATTTATGCGGCCAGCAGTAAAAGACCACGTCTCTGTCCCGTATGTCATCACTGGTAACACGCACTGATTGAAGACCTTTGTCTTCAGACTCTGAGGTATTCGGGACGTGAAGATATGCCGAAGCTTCCCGAACGCTGCCATCATTCATAATTATGTGTAATTAAAATATACACTGGTCATAAAAAATATCGACACCCACTTTTTGTTTATTGTTGATGATCGTTTCACAGATAAGCTGTTTCACATGTTTGTTTTTTATTTTGAGGGTCGATATGAATGATGGATGAAAGACTCTTGTTTGCCATAAATCTATTGCACTTGAAGGCATGTAACTTTTTTTTGTACTGATGTACTGCTAAGTGCTGATGTGAAAGGTAATAACACCGGAACAAATCCACCCATACTTACAATCAGAAAGATTCTGGATAGTATCAAATAAGATCTAGTTCTGGAAGACAGGGTGACAACTCAAAAAGGGATGACCGCTTTGTAGTCGCAGCTACGCTTACGTGAAGATCGGGATGTGGCTATTATAAGTGAAAGTACTTGTAACGAGGAGACTCTGTAAGCAGAATTTAAGACTAAACAAACCAGCAACGGAGCCTTGATCTTAACCATATAGAGCACATGTAAGACCACTAAAACAAAAGGTTAGAGCCCGTAATCCAGCCCCTACATCCATAATCCGTCATTAGGGGAGAATGGAACCGAATCCCTCAATAGACCATCAAAACCTTGATTAGGCCACTAAAACGGCGAACGTAAGCCATCATTCGGGCAAGAAATTCAATATTAAACTGCAACAATAATAATTATGTCCATAACAATGAAGACTGGAAAATTAGAGCGTGCTTAAAATTAATCCAAAACAGAGTAAAATTATTCTTTTAATTTTTTAAGGAGATGATAGCTCAGTGGTATTGATGTCGGATACCGAGACGAAGGTCCCGGGTTCGAATCCTACAATGAGCTTAAGCTTTCGGTATAGGAAAACATCGTGAGGAAACCATAGCACAGTGGTAGGTACTTTGTAGTACCCATCTGGCTGGCTACCACCCTCAAGTTGAAGAATCTGTCGCCAAGCATCTATCGGTGTGTTCTGATAGCTGCACTTGAGAGCCAGTTCCTTTTAGGCTTTGTGTGTTTACCACCTTCGGCCACTTCATCACTTAATTGGGTTTTCGCATACCCGACATTTTCATTTTCTTATAATCATGTTCTGTACTTACAATCACGGTCTTTTTGGAACTAGGCGTGAACTTTGTTCAGATTCAGATTGAGAAGACGATGTCGATGGTAGTTCTTCTTCGCACGTAAAGTTCTGTTTTTCATCTTTAGAGTTATTTGAATTGTTTGGAGCGCAAAGCTAATATTGTTAATAATAAATAATTAGTAATTAGTAATAATTTTCCGAAAACTTCGATGACTTCTTTGATCAAAGTGGGTACCCGGGTCTGACGATGAAATAGTACCCGGGTACTGAAAATGAAATATACCCGGGTATCTTGATCTTGGTACCCCGGTAGAAAACCCTTTACTTGAGTACTTTTTTACGTTTACATTGTCCTAAAGTTGGTGTAAATAAACAATGGGCTACTTTCCTGAAAAAAACTAAATAGTCCGTCATTTACATTATCAAAAAATATTAGACACGTATTTTTTCTTTTGTCAATTAAACAAAAAAATACGAAGATATCGTGTGTTAAAGTTCCGCGTGACGTCACGGTGTGGTACACTTTTTAGGAACAAGTGACGTCACGAGCCCCCACTCCCGAACTTAGTCGCGCTTTATCTTCGTCAATTGTTAATGATTTGGTAAAGCAAAAAATACGTGTCCAATATTTTTTGATAATCTAACCGACGGACTAATTAGAATTATTATATTTTTACCCAGGCAACATCCCTATTCAATTGTTTTGTATCGCTATAGACAAAACGTGATTTGCAGTAAAACTGCAAGTCGCCCGATTTTTTGATGACCAGTGTAAATAAGAAAGAAAATAACCAAGCGCGCAGCAGGTGGACCATACATACAAGGCGAACAGGTGCTCGTAGAGATCTCTGCATTAGCTTAAAGCCGTTAAGCGAGCCCACATCAGATATAGCGCCGCCAACACCTTTAAGAAAAAATAAGTAAAAAAAACGGGACTTCACGTGAAGTCAGCAGGCCCATCTGTTTTCTTTTAAAGGTGCTCGTGTTATCCAAGTAATGAAATCAAATCATCATTTATTTGCAATCATGTGTAGTTACAGAGAATGTAGTAATGCGCTTGTTTATGGCAAATTTTAAGCCTATGCAGAGATTTCTGCTAGTACCCATTCTCCGTATATCGTATGGTCCTACTACCTTCTTGTGAAGCCGCCTTCTTGCTGTGAACATAGTTCCTGAAATAAACTGGCATATTTTTGGCGTTCACAGATAATTTACGGCTAATGCTTTCCTAGCCTTTGAATTTGAGATGACGTAAGTTCAATACTCAGAGAACTGAATTTATACCTTCGTGGATGATCGTAGATAGCTGTTTCACCCCTGCCTGTACATTGGCAGGTAGCTTTATTAGGGGGCGTCCATTATTTACGTTACGCGATTTTGCCCATTTTTCAACCCATGGTGAGATTTTTCAATATGCGTTTTTTTTGTGTAAATACGTTAATCTGTTTTTGTTTGCTTTGGATTTATGTATTTAAAAACAACAGAATCCTACAAAAATTCGAAAATATAACCCCGTGTTCTCAAATTCATTAAAACAGAAAAAAATTACGTGATATTTGCAGAGACCCCCTCTCCCCACGTTGCATTGGGTGAGATTCGGCTCGAACACCCTCCCCCCCCTGAACGCCTTGCGTAATTTATGGACACCCTCTAACTGAGATACGAAATAAAATTTATGATAACTAGTTTTATATTCATTTCAGGCAATGTTGTATGTCAAGATCATATATCTGCTGCACTGGCGCTGTTAGTACACTCTCGTGAAATAAGAAATGAGAGCTTGAAAGAAATGCTTTTTGACCAATCAACCCATTGGCGCGAGGGAATGCCGCATCCGAAAAAAGATCTGATATTGATGCGCTTTGCTACAAATGGAGATAAAAAGATGGCTAAAAAGAAATTTGAAAGAACAAATTCGAATGATTACAGTGATGATATAATGGACTCTGTTAGTAAGAACCCTTGGGGTGATTTGTGTAAGTCATGGGGTGTATACGACCACCAAGAAGTTTTACAGTGGACATTGCCAAATAATGAAGATTACCCAGATACACCAGAACCTGAAAAAATTGTGAAAATCAAAAGTACAAGAATGGCAATGCGACTCGGGAAGAGACGTATGCCCCCTGGAAAATATAATAATGAAGAAGCATCAGAAGAAAGCAATTCAGATTCAGAATGGAAAAAAAAGTCTAAAGCTCCCAGAATGAGGATGCATGCAGATGACGAAGAATCAAAGCAGAAGCAAAAACAAACTGTGGAATTATCTAAGGATGTTAATACTGAAACATATGCTCCATTATCTATTGAAGTAATCAATTCTAAGAGAGATAATAATACACCAAGGGGTTCAACAAAATTATCTGATAAATTTAAATATCATAACGTCACAAAACAAAGCATACACTCTCGGTTAGGAGGAAAAGTAATTCCTGGCAAAGATTACTCATCATCTGATGAATCATCAGAGAACTCCGACCTTAATATTATGAGTAAAGTACAAAAAGTAAACAATAAAAAGAAAAGTACAAGTGATGTATGGTCTAGATTAGAAACTAAAACAGATAATTCGAATGTTCGTAGTGATTTACGTCATATTTTAAAATCAAAAAAACAGAAGAAACCGGATGATTTACGGGAAAGATTAGGAAAACCGAAACAATCCAATTTACGTATTGAGATAGACAATAATTATGCTGGGGATTCATCATAGTAATAATTTTACACATATTTACACATTGTGTTCTTGGAAATTTATGATCTATTTAGTATACATGTAATTTTACATGAAATGAATTTATTGCTTGATCATGATAATATTAGCAGAGCAAATTTTGTATTTTTAAATGAAATAATGTGAAGGAACTAAGTAGCAGATAACAGCTCAATGTAGAAAATGACTTAAAGTATTTTTTCAACTAGTAAATTATAAGTAAGATCACCTTATTAATAAGTGTGAAAGAATAAATCTTAAGTGCTAGTGTAATCAGGGAGTCCTCGTGGTAAGGATTATAATTTAGGAATGTTATTTTAAAATATTGAAAGTCGACTTTAAATGACAAAATTCGGTATTTGTATTTAATGTGGGTATCGTAATCAAATAATGAAATAAAACATGTTAAAAAATCTTTATTTTTTATTTCGTGCTATGTTAAGTGCACTTATTACTATCCTGAATACTGAAAAGTAGCCAAGTGATTCTGAGTGTTATTTGTGTCTTGTTATATGATTTAGTTAGTAGTAAATGTTGTGTACATAACGTACCGTATGTATAATTTCTTATTGAACTATTATATTAAATAGTTGAGGACAACCGATAAAAAATATTTCACAAAGTAGAAAAATCGACGTCTTGTAGGTGGTATACTGGTTATAATAAATAATAAATAAATTTATTTGAACCAACCAAAAAGTTTTTACACAAAATTGCTTATTAACTAGTGTTACTAAACGAGCTTATATAATATTATTGTGTTAATAATGTAGCATCTGCTGCTGAACTAGGTTTATAGCCTGTATTTCAGCATACAGCGCCTCAAGCCTCGGATTTTAGTGTTTTACAATATTATATAGCTGACTAATGCAATACAATTTGAAAGTGCAATACAAATTTAAATACTACAAATTTTAATAGTACAGTACAGTACAGTCCTCTCGGTGTGTAAGGTGTAGTGTATGTGAGTGTGTGTGAGAGGGTGAGTAGAATGTATAGTGTGAAAACATAGTTATTAGTTGTAGATTTTTACATAATATATTTATTAATATATTTTATTTATTTATATTTTATATTTTATTATAATATATTTATACAAATACAAATTTTATTGATGGAAAGACAGGAGGTTTTCTGTCTCTTCATATGATAACTGCCAAAGCCAGTGAGAAACAGTTTTTTTGGCAGTAAATATATTTAAAGGGTAAATTGAGATCATTTTGTTAATTTTGTTGTATATATAAGGGCCTAAAAATGGGTAAAATCTGTGAATAAAACAGGTTTTAGGTTGTCTAAATGTATCACATACTGCAAACCATCTACGCTTCGTCAGCAAGTCCGGATTGTACTTCAAAGTAGAATGCTGTTTCAGCACAATACTAAGCAAGAAAAGCTGACGCACAGTCAGAACCTCGCAGTATTCATAAAGAAGTGCAGTTGGGTACTGGAAAGGCATAAAAGTACAAAGTTTGAGGATACATCTTTGTGAGATCTCAAGTTGTTTAAGCGTCGTTTTAGGTGCACCTCCCCATGAAGTTATGCAGTATAAGATAAGGGATTGACAAAGAGCGTAATATATTTGCTTTAGCGTTTCCGGAACAGTCACATGTCTTAATGTTTTAAAAATGTAAATAAGTTTACGTATTCTTTTACTCAATACTTGGATATGGGATTTAAAGCTAAAGTTGTCATCAATAACAACGCCTAAGTATTTAATCGTTTTAGAACGTTCTAGTGGTAGGCAAGAGCATTGTTGGCCAATGGATGGAGAGGAAGAACAGTTATGTGCGATCAAATTAAACCCGATATGAGAAGAGTCACGAATTGAAAAGGCAAGATATTTGGTTTTATTAGTGTTTAATGTAAGCATATTGTCGTGAAGCCAATTTTTGACAATATCAAAACCTTTTTGTGCTCGACCATAGGTCTCGTTCCATGTTTTAGCCGTGAAAATAAGCGCAGTATCATCTGCATATGAAATAATTCTCCCATGGAATGAGCTTAAGTCTAGGAGATCATTTATGTAAACGAGAAATAGAGTAGGCCCAAGGATACTGCCTTGCGGCACACCGTAGGTTACTTGAAGGTCATTGCTTGTGTGAGGACCCACCCTAACGCACTGAAATCTGTCACTCAAGTAATCCGTTAGACGGCTTAACTGTGTACCTCTCAGACCTATTCTTTCCAATTTATGTAGAAGGATGGGGACAGAGACCGTATCGAAAGCCTTTGATAAATCTAAGAATATGGATATGCATTTGTTACCTTTATCTAAATTCGATGTTATAAAGTCCGTAAGTTTGCTAACTGCATCATCGGTAGATTTGCCCCGGCGAAAACCAAACTGATGATCAGATAAAATATGTTTACTTTCAAGATAATTTAATAGCCTGGTGTTAATAATTTTTTCAAAAATCTTTGAGAGGGATGGCAGAATTGAGATAGGCCTGTAATTCTCGATGCGGTCTCTATCACCACTCTTAAAAATAGGACGGATTTGTGATTTTTTTAGGTACTTGGGAAAGACACCAGACGTCAAACATTTGTTAAATATGTAAGTTAAATGCGGTACAAGAATAGTTTTAGGTTCTTTAAGTAATTTGTTTGATAAATTATCCCAACCCACAGAACAATCGATTTTAAGACTTGATATGAGATGATCGACTTCTTCCTCGTCCGTGTCAAGTAGCACAAATGAGTTAACATTTTGTTCAATTGAGTTTTTAATACCTGTGTAACTGGCATGTGATTGTTTAATTTTTTCAGCTAGCGACTTACCCACACCGGCAAAATACTTATTAATATAATTTACAGAATCTTGAGGAGAGTTTGCTAATTTTAGTAATTCTTTCGAATATGTTAGATCTTTATTTGTATTTGTAATATTTTTTATTGTGTCCCACAGTTTTTTTGCTATTTTTACCAGCATTTTTAATAAGTTCTCTTTCGTAATTCCGCTTAACTTTTTTAAGAATTGAGCAACAAAAATTTCTATATCGAATGTATGTTGTTTTCAGTATTAAGTTATCTGGACAAGATTTGGACTTTTTATGTAATTTGTCTCGGTTGCGCATACAGCGTAAAAGTCCTTGTGTTATCCAGGGCTTAATTATCTTTTTCCGGCGTGCCAGATTAATTGTTACAGAATTTTTATCTAAGGCCGTTCTTATTTCATCAACTATGTAGCTCATTGCTAAATTACAGTCATTGGTTTTATAAATTGGATTGAAGTTGATTTTGCATATGTCCTCGCTAAGTTTCTCTTGATTAATTTTAGTATGTGTCCCAACTGCATATTTACGTGTTTGTTGTTTTTTTAGACAGAACATTATAGATTTGTGATCTGTGAGTGTAGATTGAGGAACGATGGTAATAGAAGGCGTTTTGGTTTTCAAAAGGACATGATCAATACATGTCCCACTTGCATCGCGAGTAATAAGGTGATGTGCTGGCAATAAACCGTGGCAAGCAGTAAGAGCTAGGTATTGCTCAGAGGAAGGGCTAAGGGGTTCTGAAATTATGTTCAAATTTAAATCACCCATAATAATAATATTTTTAAAACCCGTTATGTTCTTTAGTGTTTCATCTAGTGATGCAATAAAAGGGTCTATATTGGTAAATGAGGGAGACCGATACATGGCTAGTATTGCTGTCTCTTTATTTCCTATTTTAATGAGAAGACAATTACAATTTTGAACATTTAGTTCCTCAATACAAAAAGTAAGTTCATTCTTTATGTAAACAACAACGCCATCATTTTGGATTGGATTTTGTGAAGTAGCAAAGGAACAATAACCGTTAATTGAAGGGATACAAGATACACATGACAGCCAACATTCCGTGAGAATTAAGACGTCACAATCAACTCCTAGTCTTGCCAATAGGACAAGAAACTCTGAAAAGTTACAGTTGAGGCTACGAATATTTTGAGTAAGAACGGACAGAGAAAAATGAGATGGGAAAATTTTATAACATTCATCAACATCGCATTCACGTGATTCTGAGACAACGAAATTATCGATATCATTTGATAAATTATGTAATTCAGCCATTTGTGCAACTAGAATAAAAGCAGCCAGGCTGATAGTCAAGGGAAGATAAATGTAAGTTAGTTAAAGCTTTAGTTTGCTTAACGTTATGTAAATGTCGACTAATAATTATCATATTATGAAAGAGTATTTTATAGTTATTGAAAATTGATATGTGAGGCACTTTTAAAAGTTTAAAGCTTAGTTTTATTAAAAAAATGTGTTTGTAAGAATCCACAGTTTTATGATTGTATGTGTAAAGTGTTGAAATGGTACTTAAATTAACAAACAGAGATATGTAATGTATTGAAGTTATATGCAAAGTATACAAACATTTATAAGATATTTTGGAAATAATTACCAGCGCACAGACTAGTCATTCAGCATTTCTCAGGTTCTCAATATCGATTTCAGTTATAATCTTTATATGCGGAGACTTTTCTTCTTTCCTTAGATATACAACGCCATACGAGTGCCAGCAGAAAGCATAACTGTATTGTTTCTGAAATGTTCTTGCCAAATAAAACAGTCTTTGTGTCTTGGAAGTGAGGGTTTCAGATATGTATATAGGCTTGACTGGACCTTGCAAGGCGAGATGTGTTGTATTTAGTTTTTCGCCAGCTTTCCTAGATTTATTGAATGTTTTGACACTAGCAAGGACGTTCTCTTTAAGAAGTACAGAAGTAAGTTCCGCAACTATTGGGTTTGAGGAATCTTTTGATTTTACTCTGTAGATATCTTTTACACAATTCTGGCCAATATCAACGTTAACAGTCTTACCAAACCCTTGGAGTAGCTTACACAGATCCTCCTTAGTTTCACCTGCTTTTTTTGGAACATTTCGAATTTCTATTCCTGTAGATCGGGTCTTGCGCTCGAGATATTCAATTTTTTCTTCAAGGAAATTAATTGTTTGTTTGTCATCTCGCCTTTGAGATTCAAGCTGGGAAATCTTGGTTAGAAACTCGTCATATTTATTGGATATAAGTTCCACACTATGCGTTAATTGGCTATTCTGCTCCTTCAAGCTATTGATAGTTACTTGAAGTTCCTCAAAACGAGCTGCCTGCTCTTTAGAGAAAGATGTAAACATCTCTTTGATGACATCTATACTGCAAGTATTGCCTTTTTCAATCTTCCTCTTTTTTCTCTCAGTTACACCTTCCATAATCGACCTAAGATCCGGTGCCGAATCATAGTGTTGAACTCCTGTGGAAGCATTGTTCTCGCTGCTTATCTCCTGACTCGTCTGCGGCGTTGATTGGGATGCGGGTGGTGGTGTACGATTTAACGGCATGTCGAAAACTTGCTAGTCGAAAGTACCAGGACAACAGAACGCAAACGGAGTACAGATGCAGCGATGGGTCAAGATAAGTTGGACGGAATCGACGACTTGATACACTTTGGCTAACCGTCCACTATACTTAGACCTCACGTAGTGTGTCTCAGTTATCGCACTTATCGCGTTTCTATGCGCTCCTAATAGTTCACTTCTTATTTATTATGTTAATTGTTTATTTATTTATGACAAAAACAAAAAAGGGCTCTTATATGCACGTCTGAATAGATCAGGGGTCCGAGGAAGAAGGTTGGACCGTAAGTGCTGTGTTGTGTCTTGGGTGTGACAGGCGTAGTGTGGGAGGAGGGAAATAATAGAAGCGGGGATACCTTCGCGTCGCGCCGCTCCTAATGCCGCAAGGTAACATGAAATGAAAGTATTTGCCGTCCACATTAGTGCAATGTAACACACTTTGTATCAAAATTCTCTTAGTCTAGGCGCTTTGCGCGCGCGAACTTTGAGTTTCATGCGCACACGCTACGAGCATTTCAAGTTGCGCACGGAACGATCCGTGAGATGTCGGTTTTTCGAACGAACACAAAGGGACGTGAAGTGCGCTCGGAGAGCCAGTATTGACGGGTTGTTTTGAGAAGCGCGCGAACACGAACTGAACCAGGAGAAAAAGCCATACAATTAATCGGTCTTCTTTAAGACGAGACACTGATAATCGTCAGAGCCAGCAATTGGTCGTCATACTCTATTTTCTTCGCGTGTTTTCAGCAGACTGACGCTACGCTCGCGCGCACGGCGGAAGCAGATGCGAGTGTGTCCACACTAATGAAATGCTCCTTTCATCTTACATTGCATATTACCTTTCATCTGTGTGTACGAAGCAAGCACTTGCAGTCAGTGTATGTAAGTAAACTTGTAAAGGTAAAGTAATTATCAAATAGAATTATCAGTAATTAGCAAATAATACACGCATTAAAATAGGATAATTCGGAAAATGAGTATTTTTGTTAATGTTTTCATTATATGCCGTCGAATGACGAAACTTACAGAATAAGTGGAGATAACAAACGTTCCACTGGGATAATCTACATTATGTGAGTTACAACTGATAATACTGTTAAATAAGACAAGAACTTAAGTTTTAATTTAGAATTAAGTATACAAAAGTGTTTTCTTATTGAGACGGCTGGATATGGCCATTAAGTTCGCAAAATCTAGTGGTTGTGGTTCATAAAACAAATTTCATGTTTTGTATACTATAACCATCGAAATAGTATTGTAGATAATATATCGATGACTATAACGGACTCAAAATCTGTAAGGTGTGTTTCAATACTTTACTGTTTTAATTGCGTGCACGCCGAGAGGGGGCTATTAAGATTCATATGATTGTCAATTTTTAATAATCGGTTTTTTCCGGTCATGTATAAGTTTTTGTTAAAAAAATCATTTTTATTTCAAGCTTTTTTGGTGGCTGTACTTGCATTGTCTTCCAATATACTAATGTATACCAAATATCAAGTCAATCCGACCATTAGAAGTGGGTTAAATTCGACTTGCAAGATTTGACCCGAACATACATTGCAAGTTAATAACAAGCTTGTAAAAACGGCACACTATTCGTGGTACAGACCTGTCTGTACCACGAATAGTGTGCCGTGACATGACGGTGGCATGACCTACCAGATGGTTCCTGAACCATCTGGTAGGTCATGCCACCAAAACATCCACTCTGGCATGGGTGTCGCCAGGGGGGGGGGGGGGGGCGGCGCAAGAGAGGCAGCTGCTCCCCCTAGGGATTCCTAGTCTAAGTAAGTCCTAAGTCTAGGTAAGGTAGAGGAAGTAAGACTCGCGCTACAAGTAAGTGTAAAGCTTCATGTGCTCTTGACTGTACCTACTATTCATACATTCCCATCCTCCATAAATCAACTTGACCACCCTCCCCCCTGGGCCATCGGATGGCGACGCCCTTGCACTTTGGTACTCTATGCGAGTCGCATCGTGATTTATAACTTCCATTTTCATCACTCATTTCCCCGCGCGCTTTCTTCTCAGTGTACTGCCGTGCAACTACAGCAGTGTAGTCGGATAGGTAAACTAGCGGGTACCAATCTTAATCGCAGTGGCGTAACAATAGGGTGGCAGGGCTGGCAAAATGCTACGGGCCCCCGATGCCAGAGGGCCCCGGCCCAAGCGGCCGCGAGTTCAAAAATATTTTTTTACATTGTACCTGAGTATTTTATTTTATTTGAAAAGTATATTTTTATAAGTTCTGCTTAAATTCCAAAAATAATATAATAATATTAAATAATATTTTTTTAAATAAATATCACATTGAAATTAAATTATTATTTTTATTTCATTGTAAATGTATGCAGGTTTCCTCACGATGTTGTTCCTTCTCCGAAAAGCTAGCAAATAGATGATGAATGCATTGAGATATTATGTTCTATGGATGTGAAGTCTCCAATACGCATTGGGCTAGCGTGGGGATTACAGATTTCCATTTCCCTCTCGCTTAAGAGAGGAGGCCTATGGCCATTAGTGGGACATATACAACGTGTAATTGAGTACGCTGAAAATC
This sequence comes from Polyploca ridens, assembly GCA_951394255.1. NCBI lineage: Eukaryota > Metazoa > Arthropoda > Insecta > Lepidoptera > Drepanidae > Polyploca > Polyploca ridens. Next base: position 11,218,323 of record OX596247.1, read on the forward strand.
TCGAAGTTTATTAAAATTAAACTGAGTACATCGTGACGATTTTTACTGATAGGGCCCCATCAAAAGAATTTTCCACGGGCCCCAGATGGTATAGTTACGCCACTGCTTAATCGGGTATAATAAATATCCTGAGACAGTGGGGTAGCGTGGGTTTCTGCCACCCGGGACGGAAACAAATTTTGGCGCCCCCTATTTTTTTTGTTTCTGCCGCCCAGAGTCGGAAACAAATTGGTTCTCATTTCAGTGAGAGAATTTGAATAAGCCTCATCTCTCGATGTGAACTGAAACTAAGTTCAGAAATAGTAGGTAGGTACTTGTTATACTTAGAGCACCCCCCACCCCTCCGGCACGCACGCAGTACGAGTGCCACCCGTGTTGCCCTTCAGTTTAGTGTGAACAGTGTTTGTATTGTCTTCATACCTGTTTATCAATAAAATAGTAGTGGGTATTCTTTGAGTATGTTTTATCAAAAATGAGTCCAATTACTCACTACATACATAAGGTTTATTTTCAATAAATTTTATACTTAATGAGAACAGGTTCGGCCTGCAATTTATCATACTGTTTTGATGGTTAATAATTATATGTCATTAAAATTGTTTTTTTTTTTTCATTCAGCTTGAATTAAGTAACAATAACATTGTTTTATCATTCCAAAAGTATGTTTTGTGTAAATAACAACAAGTAGCCATTATTTCGCTTCGATCAGTTAATTGGATGGATATATACAGATGGCATGTTTTGAAAACCTAAGTTGAGCTATTTTCTTAATTCGCGATTTTAGAGTAATTATCATCGAAACACCTGTGCAGTATGAGTATCCCAAATTAGGTTTGTAAAGATGGCAACTGGAACTATCCGCCGCATTTTTTCCTTAATTATATTATGACTATATAATTTGATCATTCACATTAAGTTTCTAATTCTGGCACATTTTTTAAAATATTTTTTCTATCTAAATATAAACAATAAAAACATTTTGAATAACGCACCAGAAAAAGTGCTAACAGAACTAGAACTACCAGCGGACCCCAAATACACCGGAGCAGTGCGAGATAAAAATTCCCCAAACAAAACGGCAATTTCATAGCTAAAATCATCGTAAATTACGTCATATTCTTTGACAATGACAGGTGATCGATAAATATGTTACAGATCGGTTATCGAAAACTGACACGTTCAACAATTTACACGTGGCGCTCGTGTAGTGTCTGTGAACAAGCACGCGGCGTACATCGCACTGCATTCGCATTATATTATTACTACAGTGACGAGTATAAGACCATAAAATATAATAAATACAATTCTAAAAGTGTTAGAGATGGAAGAATGGTCCAACCGAGAGCCAAAAATTATTATGGAGAGAGAGTGTCACAATATCTTATACCAAAAATATTCAATAACATAGAACTTTTAAGAAAGCAACCTAAATTAAGTAAGAGTACATTAAAGTTGAAGCTGAGGGAGGCATTGCTCGGTGACGCTAACTTCACTTGAAGAGGCGCCATCGAGAAATGAATCCACTCTGCATGTCTTGTTTTGTTATATTTAAATGTGTTAACTTTTTATGTGTTTTTTTATTATTGTTTGGTTTTTGTTTTTTTGAATAGTTGTTTTCATTAAAATAAAGAAAGAATTGCCGACTTCAACAAGGGGGGGGGGGGGATACTGTTTACTGTTTAGTGGAGTTCTTAGGGTAAATTTAGCTTAGTTATTATATGTTGCAAGTAAATGCCTTTCTTGTATGTATTTTTAATAATGGTAGGTATAATAATCTGTAAAGAGCGTGTCTCGCCATCAAACTTCATAGTTTGGCGAGTAGTGTATGTTATATTTAATTTTGTACTTATCATTTATTTTCAATAAAAAAAAAAAAATATGAAAAGTCTGTCCGTCTCTCGCGCGCGGTCAAGCTTATGAGTATGAATGAAACAGTTATTGTTTTGCTTTTGCTACGGCTCATAAATATACCTAGAGTGGTATTTTTTGCATTCGTCCGTTAGAATTGACTGACTGATTAGAAGCAATAATGTAATAAAACATACTGTATCGTGAAATTGCATAAGTGTGAGTACTGTGAACGTGCCAGCTTTAGTTAACCAACCTGTAGTTAAATAGCGTTTTATGAGTAAGGGTGATAATATAATATAAAGCACTTATGCTATACGATAATTATATAAATTCTTAAATTTAATTCTTGTTTAATGGCTTTTGCGGACATGTCACCACAACATCGCCAATGGCACGTTATATTAAAACCACGAGACGCGTAATGCTCCATCCTCGTACAGATCAATCAGCGCTGCCGTACCTACTACCAATTACAAGAGGTTAGTTCCACGTTCGAGGCTATCGATAGCATTTTACAAAATAAATGCTCGCATCAAGGTCCGCTGATTAATTCAGACTGGTTTATACATAAAAATATTTTAATTCAATATAATTTCCAATATACAAAATAATAATACATGCCTAAAATAATATATTTTTTATAGTGGAATGTCTCAGTCTTACTATAAGTACTTAGAGTACTAACGCTTAGTTAAAAAATGTATTTGATACCAATTATAATAATATTCGAAAAATGTCTTAGTAAGTACCAAAAGAAAGCTCCGAATAATTACTTAGATTTCTTTTCTTTTTCCGTTTTGTCTTCCTTTCGGTCTGAGTCATCTTTTTTCTTGTAAATCAGTGAATGTTTCGCTTTTTTAAGTTGTTTTTTAACTTTATCCTTCACTTTGCTCTTTTTGGGAGTTGCTGCTACTTCCAGTGATTTAATTGATGAACTGTTGGATTCGCTATTTCTTTGTGCTGCAAAAGAAAACAGGTTTTACTTATTTCTTATCCTGTTCAAAATATGGTGCGACTGTGCCTACAGGACGCCAATCTTTACGTTGAAACTTACTATAACTAAGTACAGTAGTACCCAACTAATATGGCTTACCGATGTACCTGCGCAGGAGATACATTTTCAAAGAGCGGGAAACGCTATTGGTCGGCAGCTGCCGCCATGTTAGCGCGCGCCGTGCGGAGGGGCGTGACTTGCGAGTGAGACGGAACTAACAGCTGCAGTGTATTATAAACCTTATAGTAGTTATCTAAGGTTGATTATAAGTTTTAAGCATTCTTCCGTTAATCTTCGGGGCCATAATTTCTTTTCTGTGCGAACGAAGATTCACGCACGTCGCGCCATATCAGTTGGGTGCTACTGTATAAGGTTATGTATGTTAAGTATACTTTAAACTTAAAAGAAGAAAATAACTAAATAGGAACTCGAGTCTTGAATTCCGCCTGTGCGCTGTCAGTCAGTCAGTAGTGTTATTGATGAGTATGAGCTTTATCAAGTAGATAAAGGTGTTGATTTTGATGCAAATCGTGCTAAACTTGAGAGCCAATTCCTTCTAGGCTTTGTGTCCTTACTATCTTCGGCCACATCATCACTTACCATAGTAAGATTGTGGTCAAACATAGGCCTATACACAGTATAAAAAAAAACAATTTTAATCACATTACAGCTCTTTCTTAAAACATTATTGAAAAAGGATAGCAAATATCTAATGCTGTCAAATTAGTCCGCTTGGCTCCGATGTGGAAGTTTTATGGGATAATAGTACAGAAGTAGACACCGTTTTTATCTAACAAAACGGGGATTATCAAACATAGATACTAAGGTCAGTTGCGGATGTCATTTTGTTAAACATGGTATTATCACGCTTACGCTTGAGAGAAAAGGGACATAGGTATGATTTGTAACAAATTCCTATATATAGATATTATTTACAATCACGAAGCTTAAGACACTTAATTAGCACACCCTAATTCAAAATGTTTTTTTTTAGTCCGGTCTATAATGACATAAAAGTTATACAGAAAGAAGTGTTCAAAATTTGACTTATCACTTAACTACTCGTCGCCCATCCGCAGAAATATAGTAAGAGTAAATAGATAAGAGCACTGAGTGTTGGTGTGGTGTGTGTGTATGTGTACCTCTCTTGTTGTGTATGGAGGCGGCGATGGCGAGGTCCTCCTGCCGCTCGCGGCGGCGCTCGGCGTCGATCTGCTGCACGAGCTCGTCGCGCATCCGCACTATCTCCACCAGACGGCCCACCAGCTGCTCCTCGCGGGCCTGACATTCACAAAAATACATAACTTCAACATCTTATATATATATAAATCTCGTGTCACGATGTATGTTCGGGATGAACTTTAAAAGTACAGAACCGATTTTGATATAATTTAGTAACTATCTGTAATTTAGTCCAACTTAATCTATAGAATGGTTTGTATCTCAACAACAACTCACATAACCAAAAGTTATCTTTTTGATTACTACAGAGGAAGCACATAACATTTCTGAGCATAATGTTTTTTAAATTATTAAATTCCATCAACAAATATGACGAAGTTATTAAGCGTCGTCAATATCCCGTAATGTTTTTCCATCCTTACGTCGCTTTTTCAAATTCTTTGTCGTAGACAAAGATTCAAACAGCAACCGTTTTGCAGCTACAATTTCACCCTCAGAGAGAGCACTAACACAGATTCGACATATGCTATCCTCGTTCATAAAATCAATTTTGTTACAAATGAATACAAGAACTTCATTTATCACTATGTTACATGATGAACATTTCCCTATGTCAGAAATTGTTGAGACTCACGGCGGTCAAGACCGACGTGTTACCCGTGCGGTAGCTACCAACTGACTTTGAATCCTTTAAATATTTTTTTTTTCGTTTTTCCATTCTGTATATATAAAATTCTACTGCACGTGTGTATGTCACTGAACTCCTACTAAACGGCTGGCCCGATTTAAATGATTTATTTTTGTATGCGTTTGGGTGGCGCCCTGGATGGTTTAGATTCACAAATCAGCAGGTAGGGTAAGGTAGGATAGGGTAGCACCACGCGCCGGGAAGCTAGTTGTTATTATAATTTGCTGTTGTAAAATGCAACATGAGTGATCATCGCTATTAGAATACAGATCTAGAAAGCAGCGTTGGTACGTCTATAGAAGCCCAACAGCTGGGCTTGCCTTACTAAAACAATTCTCGATCAAGAATATCACTATCGAATTATTTAAAAGGTCGCGCTCTACGCTCTAATCACTTTTGAACCACTTGTCATAAATTAGGTACTTCGCAGACGCTTCGCAGCCTCGTACCATATCATAGTCCATCAGTAGTGCCATGCACTTTTTTCTTACGATGTTTTTCTTCAGAAGAAACAAGGATTTTGCAAACTAAACAAAAGCTATAAAAATAACCTGTTAGACATAATGTTGCTTACCTTATCAGCATCAATACGATTAACAGCGGGCCGAGACTGTATTACCCTTATTTCATGTTCAATATCGGCCTGTTCTTGTTCTAGTCTTTGTTGTCGACGACTGAAAAGGAAATCATGTTTAGGTAGGTATGTGATTCCATGCATGTTTAATAGAATTTAATAGAACCCAGGAAAATATACTCAACATTAAGGGAGCCCGCCCACGAGCGACAATCGCTGAGCAATTATTTTGTCACAGAATATAGAGAGAGAAGAGAAGTAGAGCATAATGTTATTTCGCTCAGAGAGCAGCTCGACTGGTGAAGTACCTCCTCCTTACAGAATACCGCAGCCAAATAACTGAGTGTTGTGTTCCTGTGCGCCAGAGCGCCAGAGCTCATTGGGGTTGGGAAAGGGTCGGCAATGCGTGAGTGATGCCTCGTCTGATGCAAGCGTCAATTGAGCTACGGTAACCGCCTACCACCAGGCGGTCCGTATGCTTGTGTGTAGACTTCGATATATAAATAAACAGAGAAAAAACTAGAGTTCAATACTGAAACGCCCACGAGCTACAAAAAGTCGCCCACAAATACCATACTTCAAATGCTACAAAAGTAGCCGTGGGCGGGTTCCCTAATTGGTATGTACCGCGTGCGTTTGAACCTATAGCTAATTATATCGTATTACTGAACTCAGCATTTGCTTTCAGATGTAAATGAAGGTATGTAAGCGCGATTCGAACGATTTGTTACTAGTAGCTAAGTTATTTTTATTTGTGACTTGGTCCAGTAAGTGAAACATATCAGTTGTACTGACATATTTTTCCATGATACGAAATGTTTACAGGTTTATAGTAATTGCGAACCTTTATAACAACCTTACTAAGTTATACAAGTTCATATTGTTTGAGTGGAATCATGATTAGGACCATTTGCATTTCGTTTACTCAAGATCTTGCGGATGAGACAGAAATAGAAAAATAAAACATTCGCCGCTATATTCTATTACGCGGGCTATACCGTCAGTCTCTGGTCAGCCACAAGAAAACTCTAAGCAATGAATTAAATCTTGAAGAAACAAAGCAATAAAATAAATGACTTACATGTACATCAACTCGGTCTGTTTTCGGAATAGATCATTTTTCTCATTGACTAGCTCACAAAGCTGAATTACTAAATCTTCCACTTCTTCTTGGGGTGCAATATTAGCTTCATCGCCTAAAATAAAATGTTTCCTATAAGTACATTCAGCATCATAAGTAAATGACCACATTAGTACCCTTTCATAATAAACAATTGATCGAACATCGAGAATTTCTCGACAGTTAGTTTGAACTGTGAATTGCGTATTGAGTAATGTGAAACGTAGCTTGAAGCTGATGTACGAATATGTGTGTATTGCAGCCAAGCCATTTAAAATCAGAGCGGCCACAAAAATATAATTGACCGAGCGAAGTGTCTCCGTTTCAGCTTGGACAAAAATGCTGTGGTATGTACGTCCGGATTTCCTGCTGCGCGCTCTTTTCTACAGGTCGCATTTCTCAACCGATTCTCGTGAAATTTTGTGAGCAGGTTCAATATGGAAATTTACAAAAAAAAAAAAACCATATAGTTATCGAGACTCGCGAGGTCGACAGTTGATAGAGCTAGTTATGAATAGGTGCCAAAAACAAAAGAAGTGCATCAAGTGTACGTTTACCCTCACACTTGTCGCGAATCATCCGTTCGAGGAGCACGCCCTGCCGCTCGAGGCCGCTCTGCTGCGTCTCCAACAGGTCCAGTTGCACTTGCAACTGTTCGGGAGACATCTGAAGCTTCACCTCCCGACGTTCCGGCAGCGGGAGCCCTGGTGCTGGCCCTTTTACGCGACGACTGCCACCTAAACGATTTAAATACATTATACCAGTGATTTTCAATCTTATTGAGTTTGCGACCCCCTTACAGGTTGAAAAATTTCCCCCTTGTCAGACAGACAAAGAATTTATAAATTAAAAGACTACGATAATGAGTTTCTTTATTTTGATACCTTTACTTATTAGTCTGCAAGAAGCCGCGAGAGGTTTACAACTAAGTAAGAGGTAAGTTGGACGCCCGCTACCGCGAAGTCTACCTTGCCTTTTTCCTTCTGCCGACGAACTAAGGTTTCGCGACCGAGAGAGATTTAGTGGTCGCGACCCACAGATTGAAAAACACTGTACTATACTAACTCTGTTAAGTATTCTTCTAACATATTTGACCGAGCGAGCGAAGCGTCTCCGTTTCAGCTTGGGCAAAAATGCTTTCGTATGTCCGGATGTCCGCAGCTGTTCTCCTCTACAGCCCCCCTAAAAAGGAAGCTAAAGCAATATTGCTAACGCAATTCATTTTTTCGAATTTACGGCAGATCTTATGCAATTCATCAATTCCGAATCTTTTATTGAATTTAATTGTATATAATGAGTGACTAGTATACCAAAAAATATTGAAATTACGTAGGATCTGACGAGAATTCGAAAAAATGAATTGCGTTAGCAATATTGCTTTAGCTTCCTTTTTAGGGGGGCTGGTCGCATTTCTAAACCGATTCTCGTGAAACTTTTGTGAGCAGCTTATTCCGAACATAGAACATTTTTCTTTGAAGATAAACACAAGACCTCAACGGCAATAGCGCCTGTTTTGTGTTGACTCCACAATTAATAACAATGTTTCTTTTAACAACCAAGTATTACGCATGTGTCGCTTGTACAATAAATTATCCCCACATATACAGTGTGATATTTTTGGCGATAGCTTTGCTAAATTGAAGCGTTCCATACTCACTTGTGATACTTTTAGTGAGCCATAACAATTACTATAATAATACTATTTTAATCGAGTTCAAAAAAAGGAGGAGGTTCTCATTTCGGTTATATTTTTTTACTATGTTTGTTACCTCATAACTCCGTAATTTATTAACAGATTTGGATGTTTTTTTTTTGTGTGTAAGGGTATGCATCCCGTTTGTTCCCATTGTCATCAGATCAGGATTTGATTACTTCTTAGTGTACTCTGAAGTCTGTTTAAGTTTTTTGTAAAACAGTTTTCAATTATAATTTTAATTGTTTAGATATTTTATTATTTGTTTGTTTGTATATGCTGTGCATACCTGTCATCTGTGTACGTATATTGTAATTGAAATAGTTTATGTAAATATGTGTTATATGTATGTTGTTGGTTTGCCTATTAAATAAAAATTAAATAGTGTAGACTCAGGTGTCCAGACGATTTATCTTCACAGAAAGTTTCTTTTCTGTCTGCTTTCGGTTCAAAATGATCATTCCATGCTGGCTTAGGGAAGAACATCATTGGACACAACACGGGTCTAAGTTAGCTAGACGACTATTAAAGTTTACGTCATCAGAAATGAGGATGCTGCAAAGAGGATACGTAGGAAGGCCAGCCAGTATCATATTCGATTATATTCGTTTAATAAGACTGGGTAGTATATTATAACACTACATCGTAGTTTCAGTCATGTCCAAGCTAGCGTAGACGTCACGCGTGGTAAATTGCTTTGTATTACATTGCGGCTTGTGTATTATGTATTTATATGTCGTTCAGCTTATTGTTGCGGCAAGGTCGCAGTATTTTTACTAGTCCACGAGTCACAACACAGAGTGTACAAGGTCACTCGACAAACACACATTAACATATAATTTATAACCTGATTAACAAATACAATCTATGATAATATGGACTCGTATGCCATTTACAAAGCATATACATCACAATAATAATTATTATTGATAATTGCCCAACATGTTAATAAATATGTAATTTTTATGCATACATGATAAGCAGGAAATATCTGTTTAGAATATTGATAAGTGTAAGTAAAGGTTTATGTCGGATTATTAAAGCGATAAAAATGCAAATGTAATTACAATCAGAAGTTGATGTGTTGCATTGCAGTCCCGATGTATCGATGCCTTTGTCGAGGGAACCCCCGCAGCCCGACACTGTCGAGAGGCTGTCCGGCGGGGTCGGCGCAAGCCGCTTCCTCTTTAGCAAAGGTGTGCCTCTACCGAATGACTTCTAAAATATATAAATTTACGGATTTTATAGGCAGGAAATAAAGCAAAGTAACACTAATCAACATCAAAAATAAACTTTATATCGATAACATTTCATTGCAATCAATTAACGTTACAATAATTTAAAAAAACTTTGTTGACTTATTTTGACACCGACAAGACATAACTATGATGCGTGCGCTTATACCTTGATACATTCTGAACTCTTAGGGAATGGAGTTTATTGACCGCATATTTCATAATTTTCATATTAACTTCAGTCTTAAACCCCTGCAACTATATTTTTTTTTTTCAATTCAAATATTAAAGTGACTTACTTGGTCTGAATGGACGGTCGAGTTATAGGAGCTCAATGAAGAGATGCTAGCAACGTCATCCATAGAAGTGGAGGGATGTTCTGATAGTGTGATGATGGGCGCGGGCGCGGGCGGTGGCGGCGCTTTCGCCTTCTTGCGACGCGGCGTGCTCGAAGGGAGGTTAGGCGTACTTGTAGTCAACGACGACTTGTACATTGAACTGTTTAAAAAATTACACTTTTGTCGCTATGCAAGTCGTATTATTTACTACATGAATATACTGGGTGGAAAATTCGAGATAGCATATTTTCGAAACCTATGTTGGGTTAGTCATGCTGAACAACTACTATGGGACCAACACTGAATACTCAAAAAAAATTTTTTACTCTTCATACATTATGATCGAGCAAGGTTGACATTTACTATGGAAAGTAAAAAAAAAATTTTGAGAATTCACTATTTGTTCCATAGTAATGCCATCTCGAAATCTCCACCTGTTATAATCGTGGTCCACTACATAAGATCCATATTTTTGTACATACATCAACAAAACACACACATTTTCGTAGTACGTTAACACACTTATTTGGCGTGCACTACTGAGTATATATTGAACACACTAACAAGTCTTTCTCGCATGATACATTTTAGTGTTTTTTGCATTGATTATGTATTGAAAAACTACTCAAGTTATGTACTCACACTTTGTTACAAATCAGTTAACTTGAAACTGGTTAAATACCTAGGTATATGTAGTGGTTTTGTTTGTAAAAACATTGAATATTGTAGCTTTACTTATAGCTTCTGTTGCAAACAGCTTGATTTCAAATGAAACTATGTGACAATGGTTAACATTATGTATCCTGGTCTACTGGTAATAAACTCCTAAACAAATTTTACCTTGCTCGAGCCGGGAATCGAATCTAAGACCTCCGGTTCCTAGCCGAGCGTTATACGGCTCGATCACCAACAAAATGCACATATTATTGATAACAATAATTTTCATATCAAACCTATTATAACTTTCTTCATCAGATGAAGGCTCTTCCCCATCGGACCAGAATGGATTAACAGTGATAAGTCGTTTCCTGAAAGTACAAAAAGGTATCTAATAGTACATTATGATACAAGTGTGCAAAGTTATTACATAAGAGGCGATAAGGAAGCCAAGAGTGTAATTATCAATGCACACGCGAATCATACGACGTTTTTCAACACACTTGTGAGGAAAAATACAGACTTGTATTTTTTAAGTAGGTTTTTGATAATAATCAATGAGAACGTCAACAAATATGGCGCGCATGTTTTTTTTTACAGCGATTCGTAGTCAAACCGGTTTATTCGTTTAAATTAAGAATGCTTCGTCTACGCACATATCAATTGCATTGAGGTAAAAGCTTAATATAATCGGGATTATACCTATCATAAAACTGTGCGGAAATGTAAAATAAAAAGCACTAGTGCGTAATAAGCAATATAATGATACTAAAAACGGTGTAATAAAATGTCACTTTACGAGCATGTGTTGAAAATATTGTTATTAATAACATTTTTATTTATTTACATTATTGGAAGTGTATTTAAATAAAATAATTTTCTTTTACTTACACAGGTGTTGAAGAGTCATTCATAGCTTTTGGTGGTGGCGGTATGGGCGGTACTTCATCGTCCTCTTCATCACTACTACCAAAGGGATTTGTGCTCACTTTTTCAACTGGTTCATTCTAGAAAAAATAGTAGTATAAGTAAAAAGAAACATTAAATAGACATTTTATGAGTTTAATATTTACCTCTTCTTCTTCATCAGAAAATGGATTTAGGTGATCAGGGTATACTTTTATGCTAGGTTTGTTGATAACTTCTTTAATTTTCTTAGAAGCAGCAACACTTATAGCATGTTGCTTTTTTCTTCTAGGAGGAACACATATTTTTATTTCTTCATCATTTTTATGTTCTGTTTCGGATATAGGAGAGTGTGGACTATCCACAATAATTGATGCTGTGTTATGGCTATTAGCAAGCCTGATATCATCAGTTATATTACTTTCTGCTTTAAGCTCAGTAGTAATGGGGATATCTTTCGATTGCTCTTTATCAATATCAATTATATTTATTATGTCATCAGATGAACAGTCATTTTCATTTTCTTTTATTTCAGATACATTTATACTATCTACAGTTTTTTCCGTATCATTTAATATGTCACCCAATAGTTGTGTTTGCAAGAAATTGAATTTTTCAACATTACTTTTATACACTTTTTCTGGGGCTTTATTATATATCTTTTCGTCATCCAGGTTAGTAATATTTAAATCATCTGCTACTATTTTTAATGAGTCGGGTTCGATTTGCTTTCCACTGTTACTACTTAATTCATTACTATGCCTAATATTTACATTGTCTTTTAAGGTAAGATTCATAACTTTATTCTCTATATTGGATTCTTTTTCTATATTTTTCTCGAACATGTTTATTTTGTCTGTGTAAATAAAAAATATACAAATTATGTTAATCCTGTTTCAGATATGGGAAAGTTAAACTGCATAAGTAACACATTTTTCTTACCCATACCATATTTTACCAGGAAAATATGATGAAAGTTTGTGTAGGACATAGAACAAATTAAGTTGGAAAAAGAATAACTAAAAGTACACATTCATTGACACACAAAAGCTTTTGAGAATCATGCAATACAGTCTAGTATTGTCAGAACAAGTAGTTAAAGTTGAAAAGAAGCACATTACAATATTTATTCAGTGCGTTGGATATGTAAATTCAAAATAAATATTAAAATTAAAAAGGAAATTTATTCATTTTAATATCTCTATCCAAATCAATTTGTTACATTTACAATAAAATATTTTGATATATCTCGCATCTTGTTATGAAATAACTCACCTATGATGGATTGAGGTCTTGATTTTTGTTTCTGACTAATTGGTTCTTCAATTGATTTGTCTATTGTCTTTTCGCTCATATCACTGAATGCGAGCATACCCATTTGATGATGGTCATTATTGTTAAGGAATTTCGATAATGTCTTTTCATTTTTACAACTATCACAACTTAATTCAGATCCTTCAATGACATGGTAATTCTTTGGATTTAAGTGTCCAGAGCACTTAGAACAACGGAAACATCTTCTATGATACAATTTGTGCGAGACAAGGAGGCGCTGCGCCAGGTAAACAGGCAGACTGCATGCCGTGCATTTGTCTAGGCCAGTTTTTCCAAAACTTATCGGTGCCTACAAAGTTTTATAGTTAAGATTAAAGAATGAAAGATAGACTAGCTATGTGACAAGTCAAGCTGTTGATATGATTCAACTCAATTTAAATAAACTGAAGATAAAAATCATTCAGAAAAATCAGTAAGAAATATAGTATACTTAATAATATGGATTAATTTAATAAATATATCTTCTGTAGCTACTGCCACTCAATATTATGATGGCATGAGCATGTCTATTTAACTTGAGTTATTAGAAAATTGTTGATTAACTTGCTAGTTGAAATATTTTTAGATAACATTAAAAGAGACACTTTCAATAAATGCAAACATTAACAATAGACATTGTAGAACTTATAGTTTGAAGAGTAGTAACACAATATGATGTGGTTTTTACTTACAGTTGGCTGTGGCGTTGTTGGTGACAATGATGATTTGTCATTTTCAGACACTTTAGAGTTCACTGTAGGAAGGAAAATGTATAGAACAGATAAACAATGACATATCATTAAGTTGGTAAGAATGTCTCGTACAATAATTGAGCTATTCAACAACACAAATCCTAACTAATATTATAAATGCAAAAGTGAGTTTGTTTGTTTGTTACGCCTTCACTTCATGCCTCAACTACTCAATGGATCATCATGACATTTGGCATGCATGCATGGAGAAGGACATAGGCTACTTTTTATCCCAGGAATGCGGGAGAAACTGTGGGGGACAGCTAGTTATACTATAAATTATCAATGAATAAAATAATATGCCTGCAGTGGTAGAATATAGATTTTATTTTAATTCTAGCCGACTAACATAAAATATAAAATACTACTAAATATAAATACTGTAAAATTGTTAAATTTTTACTGAAATTATTTTAGGCAAATTAATATTATTGGCATTTTCATAATTGTTGTTGAGTATACTAAATAGTTATATTATGAGATATGAAAAATTTTTAGTAATTTTCAAGTTGCAGTAAGTAAAGTATTTCTGGTAAATTTTTTTTTATTACATAAAATCATGCTTGTTCTACTGCTTTGTTGAAAAATTCAGTCATTTTTTGGGTGGGAATCAAATCCATAGTTTTATGATTTAGCCTGAAGGTTCTCCTATCAACAACTCATCATCTGCCTGCCTTGCTCCCAATCATTTGGAGTTGGTGCAATATGTATGCTTCTTCCATTCATCTCTTCTATCTGTCAGACCAGCATCCACTCCTTTCTTAGCCATATCATCTTTCACACAATCCTTCAACTGATCTTGTATATTCTTATATCATATTTTATATTGCTTACCTTTGTGGCCCAAACGTTGGTAAAATTGAGATAAATATGTTAATATTGACAATCTATCAGGCACATCATTTTCAACCATATCTTCAGCATCTAATAAGGCAGGGATACCTAGATGTTTCTCTGCCACACTAAATGCTAGTTGATTGTTTTCATAAATATTTTCAGCTTTTAACACAGACATATCACTGAAAATATAAACAAAATATTGAGTAAATCTTTATCAATACAATACATAATGAATAGATGATCATCGTATCCTAAAGTAGTAATGAAGTATTCATAACTTACATCAAATCTGGCCTGAAATGGTGGACCAAGGCACAAAAAGCTATACCATCTCGCCATGAGGTGGTCATATTATCAATTTGCACATTAGGGCAATCTTTCACCAAACGCTTACACCACAGTTCTAAAGCTTTAGTTCCTTTTCTTTCAGACATTTTTTTAGTTTAGAATTTTAACAAACGTACGCGAAACTGAAAGTTTTGTATGACTCATAAAATGTAACTATTCACCAAATATCAAGTCTCGTCCATCATATTTTCCTGATGTTAAATACTTCATACGTGAGATATATTATAAAGATTGTACATTTTAAAAGTTGGTTTTATTGATAAGTTTTGGAATTTCTATTAATCCGTCACAAGTTGATGGTTAGTTGGCAATTTGCCAATTTGGCATTGGCATTTTCTTTCACTTCTTTGCACTGACATCAACTCAACTGACACTGACAATAGGTAACTGACTGACCAGTGTTGCTAATGATAATTTTTAGGCGGCCGTGTACATGAGGTAAAAACGCCGTGTTTATATGAAAGAGACCAACGGTGGGCCGTGTCACTGCTTAAAAAAAGGAAAAACGATTAATTAATGTTAACTAAATGTTTTTAACATTCAAAACCTTAAAACAGCGCCATTTGAATAATGTTTGCAAATCGCTATCGGTAAATAATTACAACAATTTATAATTATTATAGATTTTTTTTACTTATTATTTAGTCAAGAGCTACTCCAATGTTTGAAATTCGACAATCGTATAGTGCCGTTTCTCTCGAACTCCTGTCAAACAATATTTGGGTGAGTGGGACGGCACTATACGACGGTCACGGTGTCGTGCATCGCGGCATCGGAGTAACCCTTCAGTACCATACCCATAAAGTTAATTAATTACCGTAGAATTTGCGAAAAGCCGTAGAATCTGCTACGGCCACAGGGATGCAGCCGTAGGCCGTGCATTTTGTGTTTTTTTTGCCTGAAAGCCGTAGAACACGGTAATTGCCGTAGCATTGGCAACACTGTGACTGACTGACATTCATGCCAGGATCTGAAAAGTGGTTCCGGAATAATAAAGTCGTGGCTTAAAGGTCTTAGTAACCAGGCCATAAAATCCCAAAAAAAAAAAAAAAAACATTCATGCCAGAAATTTGTTTATAGAATTCCTTGGCGGGAAATTGAAAAAAGCGCACGCGGAAAAATTTGAAATTACATTTTGTAATTTTTTTTTTTTTATTGTGTAAAAGAATAAATTCACTTTTAATTAATACCAAAAAAATAAAATGGATGGGAATGAGGGGGGCGGGGACAACCCGCCCAACTCCTCCAAGCGGCTTCGGACTGATGAAGTGAATGATGATAGCGGTGGCGGTGAGCGTTCTGATGTACTTTATGTGCCTTATTTTAAACCTAATTATAAAAGACAGTATCCAGAAAACTCAAATAAAACAGAGTTTAAAGTTTTTGTTGAGCATATCAACCACAAAGAGAGATTGGGCAACAAAAGTCCTATATATCTCAATCATATTTTCACGACGGATGTTAAAGGTGTGATGGCAATACAGCGATTGAATGCAAATAAAATAGCAGTAATGTTCAAACAATATAATACAGCAAACAACTTTCTAAATAACACTGCATTCTTAGAAAAGTACAACGTAAAGGCTTACATACCGGCTACCCAAATAGAAAAAACTGGCATCATAAGATTTGTCCCAGCAAATATCTCAAATAAGGACTTATACACTAAGTTGAGTTCCATTTACGAAATTATCTGTATACGACGATTCACAAAAAAAGTAGGACGGGACAGAGTTCCTCTGCAAACAGTCAGTATCACTTTCTTATCCAATATCTTACCTGACAATGTACAATATGATCTTTTCTCATACAGGGTATTTGAATATATCCCACCGCTGCAACAATGTTACAAATGTATGAAATTTAATCACTCGGCTAAAATATGTAATGGCAAACAGAAGTGTTCGATCTGCTCTGGTGAACACTTTTACAAAGATTGTGATAAACCTAAAGAGATATGTTGCGCTAATTGCCAAGGCCCACACCTAGCAATAGCAAGAGAATGTCCCATTAAATTAAGAAAAATAGAAGAAAAGAAAAGTAAAATAACATACGCGAGTATCGCACAAACAAAGTCGATCGAATACCCTGCATTGCCATTGTCTAAGAGTCAACTTGTAAATCCCCCTGTAAATAATGTAAATATTCCAGTAAATACTGAAAAGAAAAATGTTAAAAAAAATGTTAATAACAAGCCTGCTGCACAGGCGCTGAACCCACAAGATCACCCTATGGACTTCATTGCCCAGGTTATAGCTAATAAAGAAGTACGAGCGGCCCTAGTAAAAACATTGGTAGAGATTGGTAATAAGTCTGATCCCACCCCAATTACTTCATTATTCATTGAAGAAATATTAGTTAAAAATTTATCCCCATAATGGATTTAAGTCCCCCTAAAACGTCCCAATTACGGATTGCGCAGTTTAACATCCAAAGTGCCAATAGTAAAAAGCCCTTATTAACTAAGTTTATGCTAGAACAAAATATTGATGTATGCTTGCTTAATGAAACTTGGTTTAAAGACCATCACAATTTTAGAATCCCCGGTTATAATCTCCATTCCAGAACATCTAAGAATCCTCACAATGGTGTAGCAATATTAATTAAACCAGAGACTAAATATAATATTTTAAACACAACATTCTATGAGGACATTCAAACTATAGCTATGTCAATATCTACCGAGCGTGGCAGTGTGACTATACTCTGCGTATATTGTCCTCCTTCCAGTGGGCACATAAGATTGCATAGACTGCGCAATATAATTCGAGACCTACCTAAACCTATTTTTATAAGTGGTGATTTTAATGCTCACCATATTGCATTTGGTTGCCTATCTACTAAGGGCCGCGGACAAGATTTATATGATGTTATAGATGAGTGTGATTTGTGCATCTTAAATGATGGCAGTTTCACTACAGTGAACCGTCCTAGAACCAACGCTTCAGCCATTGACGTCACCTTTGCTAGCGCATGCTTAGCACCGTTATGCGAGTGGTCTGTGCATGATGATTGTATGGGAAGTTACCATTATCCAACTATAACCGAAATATCCCTATCCATACAAAAATACCAAATTAACCCTCCCATTGATAAATTTTTGTACAAAAGAGCTGATTGGCGCCAATATAATGAACTTTCAAAAAATGCGTTTGGCGATTTTACAATTAATCAAGTAGACCCACTCTCTTCCTATACCGATTTTTGTATACGTCTTGAGTCCCTTATGCAAATAGTTGTTCCAAAGTTCACTAAGTCTGCCCACTTTGCTAGCAGACCTCCAGCACCTTGGTGGAATGAGGTTTGCGAACAAAGTGTAATAGCATCCTATAATGCTTTGAAACTGTACAGAAATGATTCTACAATAGATAACTATATAAATTATAAGAGACTTGATGCATTAAAAAAGAGAACCATTTCTGAGCAGAAGTCAACTGGATGGAATGATTTGTGCAATACTTTTAATAGAACTACCCCTATAAGCAAAATATGGAACATGATTAAGATTTTTAAGGGTGTTAAGTCTAGCATTAGATCCCATAAAGATGAGTTCATACCTACCTTTTTAGATAAACTGTCTGATAATAGTGGTTTAAAAGAGACTAGTAACTTAATCAACTATTTTAACAGTAACAATAATAATAGCAATTCAAAATTTTTATTGGAACCATTTACATGGAATGAATTCACATCAAGTCTACAATCTAGGCGTAACTCAAGTCCAGGTCTAGATAACTTTCCATATATTGTAATTAAAGAACTCCATACATCTGTTCAGCACCTCTTTCTTGACATTCTTAATGCTTTATGGCTCAAACAAATTATCCCTGAATCATGGAAAACACAGTGTGTTATCCCCATACTGAAGCCTGATAAATCTCCAGAACAGTCCAGTTCGTATCGTCCTATATCTTTGTCCTCATGTCTCGGTAAACTATTCGAAAATATGATTAAAGTCCGTCTGGACTGGTTTGTAGAGGCTAATGGTATCATCCCACATGTGCAGTATGGTTTCCGTCGTGGGCGTAGTTGCGCTGACAGCTTCATGTCACTCATCTCAGACCTGAAACGTGCAAATAATTTAAAATCACACACTGTTTGTGTATTTTTAGATGTCCAAGGAGCTTTTGATAATGTCGACCCAGGTATCTTGGTCAACATTATGTCTAATGTGGGTATACCTGGTCTACTATGTCAGTGGATCTATAATTATTTAAATGATAGAACCTTATATGTTAAGTATAATAACATCTTACATGGTCCTAGAAGTGCATCGAAAGGCACAATGCAAGGCGCCACTCTTTCACCATTACTATATAATTTGTACACATGTGAAATATGTAAATTTGTAAATACTAGTGAAGTAAATATTTTGCAATTCGCAGATGACATTGTTTTGTATAGTAGCAGTCAGAACTTGCAAGTTGCTATAGATAATATGAATAGAGCATTAAATCAGTTGAGTCTATACTATAATGATAGATTACGTTTAAAGATCAATGCTACAAAAAGCAGTTTAATGATTTTTGGTGATGATGATCCATCTAGTGTTATTTCGTATTGTGGAGAATCTATAAATATCATTCAAAGAAATTCTTAGGAATCATCATAGACCAAAAACTGACTTTCGAAGAACATGTTCGGTATATTTCTAAAAATGCTTTAAGAGCTATTAACATAATAAGATGTCTGGCTGGAGTGTCATGGGGTGCTGACCCCAAAATATTGTCTATTCTATATAAAGCTATTGTGAGAAGTCATTTTGACTATAGTTCTTTGGCATATATGAATAGCTACCATGCCAAAAAATTAGATATCCTGCAGAATAAATCTCTGAGAATAATATCGGGTGCAATGTGCTCAACTCCCATAAGGGCCATGGAAGTAGAGACTAAAATTATGCCACTGATCTTGAGACGTCTCCTACTTGCCGAACGGTATTGCCTTAAACTACTGTACTCTGATAACATGCAAATTATTAACAAGATTATACCTTGTAGAATCAATGTGTCAGGTCCTTTAGCAACTGGTGAGAGCCTCCTTATTGGTAACTCCCCAATGTTGTATCACATTTTTCTGGAAATTGAAAACAACAGCTATAAACTCAAAAAACAGTGCCCTTGGCCCTGCTATTCTTCCCAGTTCAAAAGCATAATGCACCCAATTACAGTAATAGATTCAATTACAAATAATTCAGAGATGTTGCAATTTTTATCAGAAAATAATTACTACACTTTATATACAGATGGTAGTAAGGGTAAGGATTATGTGCGCTGTGCTGTGTATGATCCTCAAAAAAATTCTTCTCAGAGTTTTCTTTTGCAGAATGTTTGTACAATATTCACCGCAGAAGCCTATGCAGTATATCAGGCTCTTCTGCAAATTGGAAATGTAGATAATTGTAAATATTTTCTAATTGTAACAGATTCTTTAAGTTTTATAAGAGGATTGAGCTATTTAAAGATTCACTTTAAATCTAATTTCATTCTGTACATAATTAAAGAATTGTTATACAAATATTATCATACAGGGAAACTAATTTCATTTATGTGGGTGCCCTCTCATAGAGGAATCACTGGAAATGAAAAGGCCGACAAAGCCGCTTACGGAGGAGTAAATGCACTCGATGTCTCCGATACTATGTATGTACCTATGACTGATTATTTGAGTAATGTAAGGCTAGCTATAAGTATGTTATGGGAGCAAATGTGGAAGAAAGACCAAGAAACGAAAGGACGGTGGTACGGTAGCATTCAAGAAAACTTACCAGTAAAGCCATGGTATGATAGCCTGCAAAGAGCCAGTCGTGATTTTATTACCACCATAAACCGACTACGTTATGGACATAATAAAGCACCATCACACCTAGCAAAGTTAAATATAATTCAAAGCAATGTCTGTACATTTTGCGGAGTTGAAGAAGGAACAGTGGACCACATTATATTCAGCTGTCAAAAGTTCCTTATTGACAGATTGGTACTCGCGAGTGAACTAAGTGAAGTGTGGCAAAATAATTATAGTGATTTTTCTTCCCGCCCGCCGCCGCTTAAAGAACTATTAAAAGACATTAAAACTTATAAACCAATATTTAAATACATTAAAAATACGGTGGTAAAATTATAAAACTGAAAATACAAAATCTGAAAAGTGGTTCCGGAATAATAAAGTCGTGGCTTAAAGGTCTTAGTAACCAGGCCATAAAATCCCAAAAAAAAAAAAAAAAAACATTCATGCCAGGATCTGAAAAGTGGTTCCGGAATAATAAAGTCGTGGCTTAAAGGTCTTAGTAACCAGGCCATAAAATCCCAAAAAAAAAAAAAAAAAACATTCATGCCAGAAATTTGTTTATAGAATTCCTTGGCGGGAAATTGAAAAAAGCGCACGCGGAAAAATTTGAAATTACATTTTGTAATTTTTTTTTTTTTATTGTGTAAAAGAATAAATTCACTTTTAATTAATACCAAAAAAATAAAATGGATGGGAATGAGGGGGGCGGGGACAACCCGCCCAACTCCTCCAAGCGGCTTCGGACTGATGAAGTGAATGATGATAGCGGTGGCGGTGAGCGTTCTGATGTACTTTATGTGCCTTATTTTAAACCTAATTATAAAAGACAGTATCCAGAAAACTCAAATAAAACAGAGTTTAAAGTTTTTGTTGAGCATATCAACCACAAAGAGAGATTGGGCAACAAAAGTCCTATATATCTCAATCATATTTTCACGACGGATGTTAAAGGTGTGATGGCAATACAGCGATTGAATGCAAATAAAATAGCAGTAATGTTCAAACAATATAATACAGCAAACAACTTTCTAAATAACACTGCATTCTTAGAAAAGTACAACGTAAAGGCTTACATACCGGCTACCCAAATAGAAAAAACTGGCATCATAAGATTTGTCCCAGCAAATATCTCAAATAAGGACTTATACACTAAGTTGAGTTCCATTTACGAAATTATCTGTATACGACGATTCACAAAAAAAGTAGGACGGGACAGAGTTCCTCTGCAAACAGTCAGTATCACTTTCTTATCCAATATCTTACCTGACAATGTACAATATGATCTTTTCTCATACAGGGTATTTGAATATATCCCACCGCTGCAACAATGTTACAAATGTATGAAATTTAATCACTCGGCTAAAATATGTAATGGCAAACAGAAGTGTTCGATCTGCTCTGGTGAACACTTTTACAAAGATTGTGATAAACCTAAAGAGATATGTTGCGCTAATTGCCAAGGCCCACACCTAGCAATAGCAAGAGAATGTCCCATTAAATTAAGAAAAATAGAAGAAAAGAAAAGTAAAATAACATACGCGAGTATCGCACAAACAAAGTCGATCGAATACCCTGCATTGCCATTGTCTAAGAGTCAACTTGTAAATCCCCCTGTAAATAATGTAAATATTCCAGTAAATACTGAAAAGAAAAATGTTAAAAAAAATGTTAATAACAAGCCTGCTGCACAGGCGCTGAACCCACAAGATCACCCTATGGACTTCATTGCCCAGGTTATAGCTAATAAAGAAGTACGAGCGGCCCTAGTAAAAACATTGGTAGAGATTGGTAATAAGTCTGATCCCACCCCAATTACTTCATTATTCATTGAAGAAATATTAGTTAAAAATTTATCCCCATAATGGATTTAAGTCCCCCTAAAACGTCCCAATTACGGATTGCGCAGTTTAACATCCAAAGTGCCAATAGTAAAAAGCCCTTATTAACTAAGTTTATGCTAGAACAAAATATTGATGTATGCTTGCTTAATGAAACTTGGTTTAAAGACCATCACAATTTTAGAATCCCCGGTTATAATCTCCATTCCAGAACATCTAAGAATCCTCACAATGGTGTAGCAATATTAATTAAACCAGAGACTAAATATAATATTTTAAACACAACATTCTATGAGGACATTCAAACTATAGCTATGTCAATATCTACCGAGCGTGGCAGTGTGACTATACTCTGCGTATATTGTCCTCCTTCCAGTGGGCACATAAGATTGCATAGACTGCGCAATATAATTCGAGACCTACCTAAACCTATTTTTATAAGTGGTGATTTTAATGCTCACCATATTGCATTTGGTTGCCTATCTACTAAGGGCCGCGGACAAGATTTATATGATGTTATAGATGAGTGTGATTTGTGCATCTTAAATGATGGCAGTTTCACTACAGTGAACCGTCCTAGAACCAACGCTTCAGCCATTGACGTCACCTTTGCTAGCGCATGCTTAGCACCGTTATGCGAGTGGTCTGTGCATGATGATTGTATGGGAAGTTACCATTATCCAACTATAACCGAAATATCCCTATCCATACAAAAATACCAAATTAACCCTCCCATTGATAAATTTTTGTACAAAAGAGCTGATTGGCGCCAATATAATGAACTTTCAAAAAATGCGTTTGGCGATTTTACAATTAATCAAGTAGACCCACTCTCTTCCTATACCGATTTTTGTATACGTCTTGAGTCCCTTATGCAAATAGTTGTTCCAAAGTTCACTAAGTCTGCCCACTTTGCTAGCAGACCTCCAGCACCTTGGTGGAATGAGGTTTGCGAACAAAGTGTAATAGCATCCTATAATGCTTTGAAACTGTACAGAAATGATTCTACAATAGATAACTATATAAATTATAAGAGACTTGATGCATTAAAAAAGAGAACCATTTCTGAGCAGAAGTCAACTGGATGGAATGATTTGTGCAATACTTTTAATAGAACTACCCCTATAAGCAAAATATGGAACATGATTAAGATTTTTAAGGGTGTTAAGTCTAGCATTAGATCCCATAAAGATGAGTTCATACCTACCTTTTTAGATAAACTGTCTGATAATAGTGGTTTAAAAGAGACTAGTAACTTAATCAACTATTTTAACAGTAACAATAATAATAGCAATTCAAAATTTTTATTGGAACCATTTACATGGAATGAATTCACATCAAGTCTACAATCTAGGCGTAACTCAAGTCCAGGTCTAGATAACTTTCCATATATTGTAATTAAAGAACTCCATACATCTGTTCAGCACCTCTTTCTTGACATTCTTAATGCTTTATGGCTCAAACAAATTATCCCTGAATCATGGAAAACACAGTGTGTTATCCCCATACTGAAGCCTGATAAATCTCCAGAACAGTCCAGTTCGTATCGTCCTATATCTTTGTCCTCATGTCTCGGTAAACTATTCGAAAATATGATTAAAGTCCGTCTGGACTGGTTTGTAGAGGCTAATGGTATCATCCCACATGTGCAGTATGGTTTCCGTCGTGGGCGTAGTTGCGCTGACAGCTTCATGTCACTCATCTCAGACCTGAAACGTGCAAATAATTTAAAATCACACACTTTGTGTATTTTTAGATGTCCAAGGAGCTTTTGATAATGTCGACCCAGGTATCTTGGTCAACATTATGTCTAATGTGGGTATACCTGGTCTACTATGTCAGTGGATCTATAATTATTTAAATGATAGAACCTTATATGTTAAGTATAATAACATCTTACATGGTCCTAGAAGTGCATCGAAAGGCACAATGCAAGGCGCCACTCTTTCACCATTACTATATAATTTGTACACATGTGAAATATGTAAATTTGTAAATACTAGTGAAGTAAATATTTTGCAATTCGCAGATGACATTGTTTTGTATAGTAGCAGTCAGAACTTGCAAGTTGCTATAGATAATATGAATAGAGCATTAAATCAGTTGAGTCTATACTATAATGATAGATTACGTTTAAAGATCAATGCTACAAAAAGCAGTTTAATGATTTTTGGTGATGATGATCCATCTAGTGTTATTTCGTATTGTGGAGAATCTATAAACAGAGTACATTCAAAGAAATTCTTAGGAATCATCATAGACCAAAAACTGACTTTCGAAGAACATGTTCGGTATATTTCTAAAAATGCTTTAAGAGCTATTAACATAATAAGATGTCTGGCTGGAGTGTCATGGGGTGCTGACCCCAAAATATTGTCTATTCTATATAAAGCTATTGTGAGAAGTCATTTTGACTATAGTTCTTTGGCATATATGAATAGCTACCATGCCAAAAAATTAGATATCCTGCAGAATAAATCTCTGAGAATAATATCGGGTGCAATGTGCTCAACTCCCATAAGGGCCATGGAAGTAGAGACTAAAATTATGCCACTGATCTTGAGACGTCTCCTACTTGCCGAACGGTATTGCCTTAAACTACTGTACTCTGATAACATGCAAATTATTAACAAGATTATACCTTGTAGAATCAATGTGTCAGGTCCTTTAGCAACTGGTGAGAGCCTCCTTGTTGGTAACTCCCCAATGTTGTATCACATTTTTCTGGAAATTGAAAACAACAGCTATAAACTCAAAAAACAGTGCCCTTGGCCCTGCTATTCTTCCCAGTTCAAAAGCATAATGCACCCAATTACAGTAATAGATTCAATTACAAATAATTCAGAGATGTTGCAATTTTTATCAGAAAATAATTACTACACTTTATATACAGATGGTAGTAAGGGTAAGGATTATGTGCGCTGTGCTGTGTATGATCCTCAAAAAAATTCTTCTCAGAGTTTTCTTTTGCAGAATGTTTGTACAATATTCACCGCAGAAGCCTATGCAGTATATCAGGCTCTTCTGCAAATTGGAAATGTAGATAATTGTAAATATTTTCTAATTGTAACAGATTCTTTAAGTTTTATAAGAGGATTGAGCTATTTAAAGATTCACTTTAAAACTAATTTCATTCTGTACATAATTAAAGAATTGTTATACAAATATTATCATACAGGGAAACTAATTTCATTTATGTGGGTGCCCTCTCATAGAGGAATCACTGGAAATGAAATGGCCGACAAAGCCGCTTACGGAGGAGTAAATGCACTCGATGTCTCCGATACTATGTATGTACCTATGACTGATTATTTGAGTAATGTAAGGCTAGCTATAAGTATGTTATGGGAGCAAATGTGGAAGAAAGACCAAGAAACGAAAGGACGGTGGTACGGTAGCATTCAAGAAAACTTACCAGTAAAGCCATGGTATGATAGCCTGCAAAGAGCCAGTCGTGATTTTATTACCACCATAAACCGACTACGTTATTGACATAATAAAGCACCATCACACCTAGCAAAGTTAAATATAATTCAAAGCAATGTCTGTACATTTTGCGGAGTTGAAGAAGGAACAGTGGACCACATTATATTCAGCTGTCAAAAGTTCCTTATTGACAGATTGGTACTCGCGAGTGAACTAAGTGAAGTGTGGCAAAATAATTATAGTGATTTTTCTTCCCGCCCGCCGCCGCTTAAAGAACTATTAAAAGACATTAAAACTTATAAACCAATATTTAAATACATTAAAAATACGGTGGTAAAATTATAAAACTGAAAATACAAAATCTGAAAAGTGGTTCCGGAATAATAAAGTCGTGGCTTAAAGGTCTTAGTAACCAGGCCATAAAATCCCAAAAAAAAAAAAAAACATTCATGCCAGCGTAGCCAGAGTGACTTCACGATAGGATACTCACAGCACCTAAAAATAGTACGAAACTTAACTTTTGAGTACGCAGTGAGTAAAAAAATATTCAAGTAATTTCTCAGATAAAGTAAGTTTATTCAATGCATTTTGTCAGTGCCGTTTGCGCACCGGAATCCGGAACCGAAGGAACCATGAAAGAACAAAATC
Organism: Polyploca ridens; assembly: GCA_951394255.1. Classification (NCBI taxonomy): domain Eukaryota; kingdom Metazoa; phylum Arthropoda; class Insecta; order Lepidoptera; family Drepanidae; genus Polyploca; species Polyploca ridens. Next base: position 11,244,514 of record OX596247.1, read on the forward strand.
AAACCAGCGAAACAGTAACAGTAACAGTAACAGCGAAAAAGTAGCGAAACAGTAAACAGTAACACATAATGAATTGATGAATGATAGAACGAAATATGGAATGAGACGCTTCTTCTTTCCATAGGGTTTTATAGTTTGGTGGAAAATAAAAAAAACTCAAACTGTTGATAATACAAACTAATTTGAACCATAAGTACACGATTTGACAGGTATTTTCAACCAACTCTATTAAACTCTATGGAAAGAAAACGACTCATTGGAACATGGAATAAAAAAGAAACACACCGGGGTCGCTAGTGCTCATTTTATGCAGTATCTTACTTAACAGAAATTAAAATTATTTGACTTTTTTATTTTGATATCGAAAATTTGTTTCCCTTTTGACTTGTCAATAAAATAGTACGCAAATTGGCAGGAGAGTACCTGTAGGGCGATTACGCAATTTTTTAGAAATCAGGTTCTTAAGAACCACACAAGCGAACTGAAATTTACCTCTATCGATAAATCGCGACCACGTAACTTAATTCACAAGGATTTCATTACCTTACCTATCGGTATATTCCAATGTGAAGTTGGTGCAAGACCTAGCTATTCGACCAATTTAAAAAGTACTATTGAATTATGATACGTCTAAAAACGCACTACATTTTCTAATAAACCGTTTAATACAGATTGGTACGTGGTTTTAGACAGACATTTATGTGTATAATCTGTGATTGAAATCGTCTGTCATTGTTTGTTTATCTTTTTGCCGGCCGAATTAACCTTATTGTTTTCATAAAAACAACAATAATACATATCCCGTGCGTTTTTGATGGGGATTGCGGAAGAACAAAGGAGCATGATGAGTGTCTTACGAATAAAGAGACGCCGCTTGCGCGACAGGAGTGATCGATTCCAGTTTCCAAAGGAGGATTATATTGCGCATTTTGTTTTTACAAAGGCAGGATTACAACAGATTAGAAGAACTATGCCCTCACATGCCTGTCTCAGACGAAAATTGCCATTCGTATTGAACTAAAAGTAAGTGACTCTTTACGTAAATGTACCAATTATTGAATCTTTTTGTGCAATATGTCGCACCGACTTGTAGCAAGTGCCTCCATGAAGTCACCAATGCTCTATTAGAAATCTTTATAAGAAAGGATACAGAATAGAGTGCTGTTGGCTTCTTGGTATGTATTTTAGCTAAATAGGTACCTAATATTAATTCAAAAATAAATAAATACACAAAATAATTCAGAGTATATTCATATATTCCTTCTGTTTATAATAAGCATGATCATTCAATCATAAATTTACATAGGTACATATTGTCACAATGATACTATCATGGGCTAGGCAGTGAGAATAGAGTGTCATTCCGTTCTGACTTACAAACCTCTTTTGCTTCAACTACATTCATACATGCCCTGCATATCATATTAATATGCCCAGTATTATTATTAATCGAAATCCTTCTTTTTGCAGGAGACCGATTATGCTCAAAGGCCTTGGATGATGACACCTTTCCGAAGCGCTAATCCTGAATCTCCAGAAGAGTTTTTAACGGATGCTCACTGATGAAACCCTGGAGCAATGCATTGCATTACTTAAAGCATGTTGGTGATGCTTGTTATCAAAAGATGGTGCCAGTGAATAAGAGCACCAAGTTATCACAGGGCAACTAGGATTGAGGCAATTCCAGATAGCAATAGGGATATGCTTATCTAAACATTATGAAACACATAATTATTTTATACATATTTTTAATTAAGTATTGTTTTAGTTTTTCTTTATTTTACTGTCATAAGTAGTAGTTAGTTTTTATGTGTGAACTTGTATTCTTTCTTTCTTTTGAAATAAATTATTATTAAGCATAAGCTATCTACTTACTGTTATAATAAAAAAATGTGTCAGTTTTTAATATACTATATCTATAAATATAGTCCTAATTCTATTTTTATGAATGCAGTAATCACCTAAAATTGTTGTACATTCACAAAATGAAATGTTAGTTTGTAAGTTAGTATAAGCAATAATGAAATAACCAATGGCCAGACCATAAAATAAATTGTGTGAATTAAATTTGACTTTCATTATAAAGATTTATTATATTCTAGGCTTAGATCTAGAACATGTTAAGTTGTTTCAATTTTAATAATACTGGATTATTAACAAACCGTAAATGTAAGCTAAACCCAAAGAAACCTTGTACACACTAATGAGAATAATAAAAACACTTCAATAAAAAGTATCGTTTTATTTTCAATATTCACAAATTTCTATAAGTACTAAACCATAGTTTTATACTACAGTACCTATGAATACTTAAAATAGCACTGAGATCAAAGAGGGTGGTACATATAGTTAAAAAAACATATAGGATTAACTATGTATTTAATTATATAAACACCAAGCACCTAAACAATACATTTTACTAGACATTTATTGTAAAGAGGAATTTATTCACCGTCTCGGTATTTATACATCAGATTAAATCAATCAGACTTGTTTTTAATTAAAAAATTAAGATTATAGATAATATAGGTATATTATCTATGTTTTCAATTTCTCTTATTAACTCCACCATAGCTTCTTTCAGTAGGCCCAGCTAGGCAGCCCTCATGTTGTTGTACTGAAAGTAAAATATGTATTTTAATACAATGTCATAAAAACATTAGAAGCCACATTTACTTATAGTGTAGTTTACATTAGTCTACGAACAATTGCTTAATAACTCACATTATCTTTGAGATCTTGACTGTTGAGGAGAAGGAGAAGCTCTGCTGAGGAGGTTGTGCAAAGTGCTGGTGAGAGTTTTGATGTCCTGAAAATAATAATGTTTTTATTTATATATCTGCCACTAAGTAAGTAAAATAAAATAACGGCCTTCATCTAACAATAATCTGGCAAGAAAATCGGCAAGTTTACATGTTTATATATTTTTTGGACACCTATATTGGCTATTTTTCTAAATGGTTTACAAAGTAAAATTAATGTATATACACATACATATACAAGTCCATGGGTAATTGGAGTATCTAATATACATAATGATATTGACAGGTTGGTAGTTTATAGTACTTAGGTACTCTGACATTACATTTCTTTCAGTCTGTCATGGTTTTATGTACTTACTTATTAAGTACTTCCGGCAATTGAACGCTTTGGTGACATCATTGAGGCAATTCGACAGTGAAGTTGGGGCATATTGTAGAGGTAAGAAGCACCTACCCCACGTTGGTATGACCCATGACTTTAAAAAGCCAACGCCGCAAGAACCTAAGTGAATAAGAAAACATTTACTAATGGATCCAAAATACAAAGAAATATACGCTTATTGTACCTAAATGATAATAAAGGCCATAGGTATGTGCAGACATTTATGACTTGAACTTACTTTGAGCTCATGGCGGTGGATCGTCTGCCGGCTGGGAGCTTGGGAATGACTCCGGCACAATTCCTTAAAGGCATCTTTGCTGAGCCACGAACTCATTGTTAAGCAGCGACATTGTGTCTATTTCACTATTTTTAGTTTGTTTTTGCGACTTTGCTCCTCAGCATAACCCAGTAGAAATGCTCGTGACATTTTAAACTTAAATAAGATAGTTATTAATTGTTTTATTCGTAGTAATTGGACTATTGATAGCCCAGTAATATAGACTTATCAATTTAACTTTATATATCACTGTTTATTATTGAACAATTAACAAAATAACAATAAAGAAATACCTTTATTGCTTGATGAAACTACCTAAGACTTGCTTCAATGAACAATAGAAATTTATGAAATCACAAGCTGTCATTAAGATAGAAATCGAGTTAGATGATCGCAAAATTTAGTTTATCGATAGAAATCCCATACAAAAAAAAAATGAAATTTCAAAGGCGTTTATGTTGACGTCACAGCTGTCAAAACGGAGATAGGTGGTCGCAAGTCCGCCATGTTTTTGATTTCAATTACACTTCAATAGAAATTTAATTGAAGTCAGAGTTAGCTAATCGCCCTACTGAGAACGCTACCTAACAAAATAGTACGCAATGCGTACTAGTGCGTATCCTAATGGCAACGTAGTAGTAGTTTATTCATCCATAAAAGGATAGGCAAGGGTTATTTTCAACCATACAGCCATTTCATACGTGTAATTTTATATAATAATAATGAAAATGCACATGAAAATGATACACAAATAAACAAAAACAATAAAAAGAGAACAAAAGTAGTTAAAATTTATTACTGTACAATGGGCGGTCTTATCGCTAAGAAGCGATCTCTTCCAGACAACCTTTGGATGGAGAGGAATCAATATACTATTAAAGGGGGTGGTGTCATTTTATGATAAAGGAAATAAAAAAGATAAATCAATAAATAAAAAAGTACTTACATAGTTAAAATTATAAATTAAAAACATATAAAAATAATTTAAATATATATACAGGGCGAATTTTTATTTCTAGCCAGTGTGGGCAACTTCTGAACTACAGGTCTTAGAGAAAAACGCTGAAACCGATATATTTTGGATAACTCCGAGCTGAATTTTGAAGAAAATTAGAATGCGATTAAAATTTATTTAAAAAAAAATGTATTTTCGAAGATATTGGTTTTTTTCCAAAAAATTTTTTTTTTCTATATTCTGCTTCTTCGTCACAATATGAACAAAATTATGTAAGACAATCTTGCTCTCAAGTTGCTAGAAGTTATCCAAAATATTATTTTATATTTTCCTTGACCATGGTTTTATGCTGCGTAAAGTTTGACGAGGTGGAGTAGATCTCGCAGGGACTTCACTATGTTTAGCCATAAAGAATTGGCTCTTAGCATTCTGACAAAAAATTTAAGGTCAATTTTGATAACTTCTAGCAACTTCAGACCAAGATTGTCATACATAATTTTGTTCGTATTGTGAAGCAGAACCAGAAAAAGAAAAAAAAAATTTGAAAAAAATTAAAAACACATTTTTTTTTTTATTTTTTTTAATTGCATTTTTATTTTCTTCAAAATTTAGCTCGGGGTTCCCTTCAGCGTTTTTCTCTAAGACCTGTAGTTCAGAAGTTGCCCTCACTGGCTAGAAAAAAAAATTCACCTGTATATATATAAGTATATATGAATGAATATAATAGATACTGTACAAATAAATACAATCCAAATATTATACAACGATACATATAAATATAGGTACTTGGCAATAAAAACATTCATAGCAGCATGAAGTTACCCAGAAAGATAGAACTTTTTAACATAATCTTTAAATACTGGAAGTCTCTGATGATGGTGCTCTCTTTATTGAAACCGGCAATGCATTCCAGAGGCGAACCGCTTGGACGGTAAGTGATGACGGAAGATATTTGTTTATTTGTTTCTTATTTTATTATAAAATAATTTTTCCGACATTTACAATTTCCTCATAAACATATTTCCATCTCCTTTACTTTACAGAGTTATAAAAAAATTTAGTTATGCGCATAGTCAAGATTTTTCACGATTTTTTACGTTCCTTAATCCCTTAACTTGCGGTTAGACATTATATATATTACACAAGACTGTTTGTTGCCAAAATAAAATAAAAAAACATTTTAGTAACCCACTACACCAGTCATGTCAGATCATGACATGACTGTGCTATGAACGTATCAGACACGACAAGCAACACGATACGCTCTACTATGCCCACTAAAACGGATCAACGAAGTGCTGTGCCCGTAAGCAACCCGTACGATGCCCGTATATAACGTCCATTAAATTATATTCTTTGTATTGAAAAGTTGAAGTTGTGATAGCCTTGTTCGTTAGTTAGTCATGTTTGCCATTTATTCGATATAAAAAAATTAAGTTCAATTGCTGAGTCTCAATACGACACGAAAGTCGAGTCAGAAAGTTTCAGAAGCACCGATATAGTTAGTAACTGTTAAAAAATTAAAACATAAAAGAGTAGATGCATTCGTTTAAAGATCACGGAAAAATTGCCATGTCTCTGTAATCCATTCGAAATACATATCCTAATAATCTTAACACATGTATTAAGTAAGACTATTTATTTTAAGATTTTTCGTAAAAATTCCGAAAATTTGGTGGTTGCGCAGCTTAGGTAAAAATAGTTCATATTTATGTCAAATAACGTTTATTTTTAATTTACTTAAGATTTTCCCGAGTCCCGGGAAAAAAAAAGTTGTCGTATGGAAGTCTCCACTTTCTGGCTCTGTTCTTCAAAGTGTAGGTTAATATAGTCACCTAATTCCGATCTCTGAATTAATCAAGCATTAGTAATCAAATCCCTAGAGGTACTTACCAGTTTTGATTTTCTATAACTGTCATTTGAACATCTTAAGGGCTATATACAAACATACATTTCGTCATCTATTGCGTCATCTTCGATTTCGATGACGTTTAATGGCATTTAAGCAGCAGAAGTTGATGGTTCCATTGTAGAAGTACCTAGTTGTTTTTTTACGAGTCATAGGCCATTCTTTTGACCACAGTCTCGTAGGTCTAGAAGGAAATAGTTCTCAAGTGCAGCTGTCGGAACATACTGATAGGTGCTTGGCGACAGATTTTCAACTGGAGGGTGGTAGCCAGCTAAGTCAGTACTACCCTAACACCGTGCTATGGTTTCCTCACGATGTTTCCTTCACCGGAAGCTCAAGCACATTGTATTCGAACCCCGGACCTTGGGCTCGGCATTCGACGTCACTACCACTGGGCTATCTTCACCTTATGGTGTGGAAGGTGCACCACATGTATTAGATTTTTTTATGGTTTTTGTGATTCATCTGGCAAGACAAGGCAATAGCAATTCGTTGGGTTGCTAGAAACTACATTTGAATTTGTACTAAAATATTTCTGTATTTCCTATATTGAAAGAGTCGCTGCTTCTTCTTCTTCTAATTTCACTCTACTACTGGACTACTTCACGAAGGGTTGGTATATTCTAATCGTTGTAGGATGGTGCAAGGTTTTTAACCCATATCTTGTTAAATTTCACTCGATTACTCTGATATACCACACACAATATTTCATTATCCCATATTTTATTTATATATGTCTGTATAATAAAGAAATAATCATTGACCAGTGAGAAATCATATAAAACACCATGTGTCATACGCGCCATCCTACATCGCATAGAGAGCAATCAGCTTTGCATATAATAATTCTCCTTCCGGGTCAGTCGGGTAAAAAGTCGCAAATCTTTTTTAAGTCGCTAGATCGTATAATTTTGCTAAACACATCCAAAATCCGCTAGATCTAACGACAAAGTCGCTAAAACGGCAACACTGGGGCTGCCACCTCGGAGGATACTACATGAAGCAAATTAATAAATTGAAATTGGATCGGGGGGCACGGCAGTGCCCCCACCAAGTCGAGCGCGAATCAAACACTGCCGCATGCCGTACCATCCTTTACTGGAACCATTTCGCCGCATTTTCAGGCCCCTATTTGAGAACCTCTGGATAAGACCAGAACGCAGAAATTTTCGTCATCGTAAGCTATAATCACATACTTAAAATCCAAAATTTCAAATCTGTAGGTCATTTAGTTCCGAAGTTAAGCGAAAGCAAAGTTTCGCATTTATGACACTCACTCACTGATGATCATCAGAATAGAACTGGTACTTCCCATAAACTCAGAGAGCTGAAATTTGGTACAGAGTTAGGGTTTAATGGCCACACACACATGGCCATGGTCTGTGGCTCCAAAATTCCAGAACACTTCCTTGAACATCAGTCAAAGCATCGGGATCCTTGGCGTCGACATCTCCAGCGACGTTATGTTCCGAAGTCATTTGGAGGAAAAGGTTAAGCTGGCATCCAAAAAGCTTGGAGTGCTCAACAGAGCGAGGCAGTACATCACATCGGGGCAAAGGTTGCAACTTTATAAGTCGCAGGTCTGGCCTCATATGGAGTACTGCTGTCATCTATGGGCGGGAGCTCCTGAGTACCAGCTTGGGCCTTTAGACTCGGTTCAGCGACGTGCCATCAGAATTGTTGACGATCCCGAGCTCACAAGCGGTTTAGAGCCACTCAGTCTGAGGAGAGACTTTGCCTCGTTATGTGTGTTCTACCGCTTGTACAACGGAGAGTGTTCTAAGGAATTATTCGACATGATGCCCACGGGTACTGTAGACGACAGAGATAGTAGTGCTAAGCATAAATTCATGAAATATTAGTAAATAAATTTATTATAATTATTGTCTTAAAAACACAAATATTTACATAATAAAAAATAAGTAAAACCTCATTAGATTTAGTTGCGCTGCGATGCGACCTATTAAAAATAAAACTATAAAAAAAAGTAAAGACCATTACCTCTTTGCCGCTCAAATTCGAATGTTCTAATAATTTTATTGAGTTGTCAAGTTATTGTTTTTTCTGCATTTTTCCTGTACTTATAAAATACAAAGTTTAACATTTTATATTGCTTTTAATTTCTCTCCCATCGCCTACAAATTGGTCTTCGTGCCGGATATTAAACTTTTGACCTACATACGGGAGAGAAATTGAGTGTTATGTTCGTCACGCCTCCTCCTCCACTACGCACCATGAAAACACGTAGTGCATTATTGAAGCAGCAATCCGAGCAGCAAGCTAGCAAGGATGTTAAACAAAGTAGAGAGGTACAGGCAGAAAATTTAAAATGTACTAACACTGAACCGGGTTTGCCTGAAAACAAACTCGCAAAAAATGGTAGCCTGACAGTAAAACAGCCGATAAAAAAATCTCTTTCAGCAAGTAAAAAGTCTAGCAAATCATCAATCGCAGCCCGAAGATTGCAATTAGAGTTAGAAGCTGCAGAGGCAAAGGCTAAGATTGACAAAGAACTCATACAAAAGAGGTTGGATGCTGAGATCGCCGCGCTCGAAGATGAGAGCAGTAACAGTTATAAAAGTCACTCTGAAATCAGCGTTAATGGAAAAGTAGAACACTGGTTGAAGTCCAACGCATCGCATAGTCACCTAGATGTACCAGAACAGCTGCCGCACACCAGCGGTGAACTGCTAGCGGCCAAGCCTGCCGCACCTACGGACATCCAGCTCTTGGCTTGCGCTCTTAAAGATGCTTTGACTACCGCTGCTACTGATGGTCATAATCGTGAACTTTTAACCAGAATCAGCACCTCTAAAGACTTACCATTATTTTTTGGAGATCCTTTGGAATGGCTTCAGTTCAGAGAAGCATTTCACGAGTCAACAAAGTTATGTAAGTTCTCTGAAAATGAAAATATTTGGCGCTTGCGCAAATGTCTACGCGGAGAAGCAAGAGAGACTGTATCTTCACTTCTCATCGGAAATACGACTCCGCAAATCATACTTGATGCACTAGAACTCCGCTATGGTAGACCTGAAACAATAATAAATAAAATTATATACCAAATAAAAAAGATACCACCGCTATCACACAACTACCATAATGATATCATATCTTTTGCTATTAAAATAAAAAACTTTGTGGCCGCAGCTCAAACAATAAAGCAGGTTGATTATCTGCGCAGCCCTGAATTAGTCTCAACTGTGCTTAATAAATGCCCTAGTATACTTATCTACAAGTGGGCAGACTATTATAATTTAAATTGCAACCTAGAAAAGGCTAAGCTAGAAATCCTAGCCGATTTTCTATATGAAGAGGCAAATAAAATTTCAGCTGCAGGATTAAGCCTCATACACCAAAGTCACATACATCAACCAGACTACAAAAGAAGATATGATGACCGCAAATCACATTCAGTACTTTTAGGAGATAAACAAGACGTCTCTAACATCTGCAAGTTCTGCCGAAGAAGTAAACACGACCTACCGGAGTGCTCACGTTTCAAGCGCGCTATGACCAAGGATCGATGGCGGTTCGTGAGGACTAGCAAACTGTGCCACAAATGCTTATTGGCTTCACATGATCGTGACACTTGTACGGTGGCTACTTGCAACGTTGATGAGTGTGGCCTGCCACACCACCACCTTCTACATTGGAAGAAACCCCCAGTAAGTGCACCTGCACCTATTACTAGTGATATACTACAAGGTGACAATATTGTGCCTAATGACAATACAGTGCCCAATGACTGCTCCACGTCAAGCGAGACTATGGCTAACGTAAATATTAGTTCAAATAAATCATCTGTACTGCTGAAAGTTGTACCTATTAAAATTCACGGGCCACGAGGCATAATCTGTACGCATGCACTGCTCGACGATGGTGCAACAGTTTCACTCATCTCTGCTGATATCGCTGATCAAGTTGATCTCCATGGACATAAACAAACTCTATGCGTCCGTGGTGCATGGAACTCTGAACTGATGTGTGAAAGTGAAATCTTAAACTGCAAAATAACGAATATGAACAATGAACCTTTTGAACTTAGTGTTAGAAAGATAAGTGAACTGAATTTACCTGTACAAAAATTATCATCAATTAATTTGGACGATTATAATAGTAAAAATAATTTGAATAGCTTTATATCATACAGTGAAAACGTACAACCAAAATTATTAATTGGTCAGGACAATTATCATCTCATTACGCCCTTAAAATCCATAATACGTGGTAAAAATGAACCTTGTGCCACGCTGACACCATTAGGATGGTGCATACATGGAATGTATCCTACTCCTACACAATGCAATAAAGTTTCACGGTCACCCGAGAGCGCGACGATGACAATGGTAGCACGTAGTATGCCCTCTAGTCCCGCCGTCAGCTATGCATCCTCCCACGCTGCCCTCTCTGAAACCCTACTGATGGCAACGCACGCAGGTCACAACAAGCCAAGACAAAATAAAGAGGAATTAGAAGCTATACAAATAGTAGATAGCTCTGCTAAATTAATAGACGGAAAATGGGAAGTTGGCCTACCTTGGAAACATGAAAATACCCAGCTGATAGACTCGTACACCAACGCTTATTGTCGACTGAAAGCGGTAAAAAGAAAGACACCTACTGACAAAAAATATGCCTCAAGATACAAGAAAAGAGCCCCCAGAGAAGAGGTCTTGGCGTCAAACAGAGACGTACTCAACAGCAGTCCCCTGACTCGTTTACCCCGTCAGAAATGGTACCAAGAAAGTAGAAATTTGAAACCTGGTGACGTTGTCGTGATTATAGACCCTAACCTACCGCGAAATACTTGGCCGAAGGGTTTAGTGGAAAAAGTATATCCTGGGAAGGATGGACGAATACGGACAGTTGACCTGAAAACTAAAAGTGGAATACTTACAAGACCTGTTACTCGCTTAGCACCTTTACCGATTACAGATGAGTGTCTCTGAAGTGACACTGGGCGGAGAATGTAGACGACAGAGATAGTAGTGCTAAGCATAAATTCATGAAATATTAGTAAATAAATTTATTATAATTATTGTCTTAAAAACACAAATATTTACATAATAAAAAATAAGTAAAACCTCATTAGATTTAGTTGCGCTGCGATGCGACCTATTAAAAATAAAACTATAAAAAAAAGTAAAGACCATTACCTCTTTGCCGCTCAAATTCGAATGTTCTAATAATTTTATTGAGTTGTCAAGTTATTGTTTTTTCTGCATTTTTCCTGTACTTATAAAATACAAAGTTTAACATTTTATATTGCTTTTAATTTCTCTCCCATCGCCTACAGGTACCTTTCACCATCGCAACTCTCGCCATCGACAGGGAGTCCATCCACACACATTGAAACCAGAATTGTTTCGAACTGTGCGGGCTAAAAGGAGTTTTCTTCCGCGGACGCTCGGACTGTGGAATGAGCTCCCTGCCGTGGTTTTCCCAATGGAGTACAGCATGGGGTTCTTCAAAAAGGGTGTGAAGAGGTTTCTTCAGAGTCGGCAACGCGCGAGTGATACCCCTGGTGTTGCAATCGTCCATAGGCTACGGTAACTGCTTACCATCAGGCAGGCCGTATGCTTGTTTGCCACCTAAGTGGTATAAAAAAAATAAAAAAAAAATAAACATAAAGGGAAAACTATAAAAACTAGGATAATCGAATATCTGGAGTACCTGGTGACCCGGATTAGAAAACACAAAAGCCCAACCAAACTATTAGAGATCGACATACCGCCTTTACAAACTTTACTTTGTCTGTTGATCACCAATTAACAATATGTTTGTAATGCACTGATTGGGTGGGAACTGACTCCTGAAACACAGCTCACGCTAGTTCAGGAATCAGGGCTATTTAGAGTTGTACCCATTGTTATATACTTAAATAAATATTACTTATTACTTAGATTTTCTACAAAAAGAAGTCAAATCTCGACGCCAAAAAGAAGCCACATATTTTGACTACGGTGTGTAGAATTTGTGAAGTAAGGGCTTATAGAGTAAGTGCATGTAGAGTTATAAGCTTGGCTCTACATGAGATCTGATAACTTTTTGACAGTACGAGCTATATGTCTTGGCGGCAACATCTTAATCTTAATATATAAAATGATAAACTGATTGTTGATATATCAGCCCACAGCCCAAACCGCTGGACCTAGAGATTTGAAATTTTGCACAAAGATACCTTATACAGTGGAGGCATCCACTAAGGAAGGATTTTTGGAAATTCTACCCCTAAGAGGGTAAAATAGGGGATGACAGTTTGTATGCAAGTCCGTCAGTTTTGAAGTTAGGATCTTCAAATTTTGTGTTTAGGCTGACGATTGAAAATTAATGTATAGTTATCTCAGCGTTTGAGTTAATTCCACCCCTGAAGGGAGGAAACGGGGTATGAAGTTGTGAATGCAAGTCCTCGAAATCAACAGTAAACTTCACTAAATGTATTATTATACAGTGTAGGCATCCATTAAGGAAGGATTTTTGGAAATCCACCCCTAAGACGGTAAAATAGGGGATGAAAGTTTGTATGCAAGTCCGTCAGTTTTGAAGTTAGGATCTTCAAACTTTGTGTTTAAGCTGACGATTGAAAATTAATGAATAGTTATGTCAGCGTTTGTGATAATTCCACCCCCGAAGGGGGGAAACGGGGGATGAAGTTGTGAATGCAAGTCCTCCAAATCAACAGTAAACTTCACTAAATGTATTATTATACAGTGTAGGCATCCACTAAGGAAGGATTTTTGGAAATTCCATCCCTAAGAGGGTAAAAAAGGGGATGAAAATTTGTATGCAAGTCCGTCAGTTTTGAAGTTAGGATCTTCAAACTTTGTGTTTAAGCTGACGATTGAAAATTAATGAATAGTTATGTCAGCGTTTGTGATAATTCCACCCCCGAAGGGGGGAAACGGGGGATGAAGTTGTGAATGCAAGTCCTTCAAATCTACAGTAAACTTCACTAAATGTATTATTATACAGTGTAGGCATCCACTAAGAAAGGATTTTTGGAAATTCCACCCCTAAGACGGTAAAATAGGGGATGAAAGTTTCTATGCAAGTCCGTCAGTTTTGAAGTTAGGATGTTCGAATTTTGTACTTAAGCTGACGATTGAAAATTAATGTATAGGTGTCTTAGCGTTTGTGACAATTCCACCCCCGAAGGGGGAAAAGGGGGATGAAGTTGCGTATGCAAATCCTTCAATTCCACAGTGAACTTCACTAAATTTAGTATCATACAGTGTAGGCATCCACTAAGAAAGGGTTTCATGAAATTCCACCCCTAGGGTGGTAAAATAGGGGATGAAAGTTTTATGAAAGTCCGACAGTTTTGAATTTAGGATTTTCAACTTTTATGTTTAGGCTGGTGATTGAAAATTAATTTATAGTTGTGCCAGCGTTTGAAATAATGCCACCCCCAAATGGAGAAAAGAGGGATGAAGTTGTGTATGCAAGTCCTTCATTTTCACAGTAAAATTCACAAAATTTTCATTATACAGAGTAGGCATTCACTAACGAAGGATTTTTTGATATAACAACCCTAAGGGAGTATAATAGGGAATGAAAATTTGTATGAAAGTCCGTCAGTTATGAAGTTCAGATCTTCAAAGATAAAATAAAAGAAGGGGTGGAATTATCAAGAGCGCTGTGACACATATAAATTAATTTTCAATCGTCAGCCCAAACACAAATTCCACCCCTTAAGGGGTGAAAAAGGGATAAAGTTGTGTACGGAATTCCTTTATTTTCAAAGTAAACTACACTATGTTAGCAAACATGCATATGGCTAACCTGATGGTAAGCGGTCACCGTAGCCAATATACATATATAGGCTACGGTGACCGCTTACCAACAACACGTATCGACAACAGGGGTATTATTCGCGCGCTGCCGACCTGCGGAAATCTGTTTACACCCTTTTTGAAAAACCCCATGCTAAACTCCTTTGGGAAAACCACGGTGGGAGGCTCATTCCACAACCTGTTCGTACGCGATAGGAAAATCCTTTGAAACCGCAAAGTAGGAAACCATTTCGGTTCCAATGTGTGAGGATGAACTCTCCGTCGATGGCGAGAGTTGCGATGGTTTGTTTCGTGATTACTATTAATAAATCAAAGCGACAAACTCTGAAATATGATGGAGTTGATTAGCGGCAGGACTGTTTCTCCCACGGCCAGTTGTATGACGCATGCTTATGTGTGAGCTCTCAATCTACCTGAACTTTTGCCAAATATCACATGTAGTGGCGGGCAATAGCCATGAAACAAATCTCTATATTATTACAATGATTCATATCTAGAAATAAGAAATACTCCAAGCGGACGAAGTCGCGGGAACTAGACTACAAGTAGCAGCTCTCCACCGCAATGTTATTGAGATCAGAATGTTAACTGATACTGCCAGAGGAGAAACAGTCTTCGTGCCACGTATACCATCACCTTCCTTTTAAATTTAAAAGATTGCAGTTCCTAATCAAGGTTTGTTTCGCGATGACTATTAATAAATCACAGCGACAAACTCTGAAATATGATGGAGTTGATTTGTGGTAGGACTGTTTCTCCCACGGCCAGTTTTATGTAGCATGCTTACGTGTGAGCTCGCAATCTACCTGAACTTTTTTCAAATATCACACGTAGTGGCGAGCGACAGCCATGAACAAAGCTCTATATATTATACTAGCTGTCCCGCGCGGTTTCACCTGCATTCCCGAGGGATCGTATGGTTTACCGGGATAAAAATTATCCCATATGTTAAACCAGAATATATTCTTTTTGTGTTCCTAATTTCATCCAAATCCGTTTAGTAGTTTTTGCGTTTCGTTGAAAGCTCCCAGACGGCTTATTTTTTCGATACCTCCAAAAAATATCATTATATTTTAGCCAATGTATACAAAAACTTGACAAATTATATACTAAAACCTTCCCCGAGAACCACTCTATCCATTGGTGAAAACAGCATGAAAATCGGTGCAGTAGTTTTTGAGTTTATCGTGAACAGACAGATAGACAGACGCGGTGGAGGATTTTGTTTTATAATAATTATGTAGTGATTATCTAGAAAAAAGAAATGCTCTACGCGCACGAAGTCGCGGGCTAAAGCTAGTAATAATATAAGATTCTTGGCAATGACTGAAGAACATACCTACTTACAAAAATTGCAAATTAAATTATAGCTTGTAATATAATATTATGATATCAGTAAAATTAGCTGTTTCCCTGCACAGATTCCCGGTGGTTGTTTCGTATTTTAGATTAGCTGAAGTTCAAAAATCGTATATATTGGATTCAAAAAGAAAAATCGTGATTGATTGAATTGATTGACAGATTGATTGAACTTTTCATGCAGATAATATAAACAGAAATAAAATAAAAGCAATAAAAGGATTTCAAATTTATTTTAATAAAATTTAAAAATTCCTGAGTAATAAGCGATATTAAAGGTACTGCAAAGGAAATATACTTAAACCTAGGTTTTATAGTGATAAAATTTCACGGCAAAAACCAAGTGCGTCTGGTTTATATCCGTCTGGACACTGGCTCGGTACACTAATTACATTTCGATCTTCAATTGCACTTGTTTCTTCTGCGTTATGAGCCTGTAGTGTTTGATAGATGTTGTCAGATATATGCTTCGATTGTCTGCAAACATAAATAGTAAAGTAAGAGCCCACGATGATCTGACCTTCGTCATTTTATAAAACCTGAAAGTTTCTCTGTGTATGTCCCTAATAGAGGTAAAAACGATCCCCGAATATGAAGTTCGGATCGCGGTGGCTTTGGAAGTTATCTGTGCGGCGATTACGTAACTAAATTTCAATCATTTTCGAATTAAAATCGGTTCAATATAGCGGTTTTCTGATAACTTTTTCACGTTCTGATAACTGCAAATACAAACAGTGGTTCATTAGAAATGGAACCATTTCCGATTTTGTAATATTTCTACTGATTCAGAGGTTATTTCAATCTGAATTTCATTGAAATAAAGTTACATAATCGCCCTACAGGTAGCAAAGGTGTCAAAAATAGCACCTCAAATTCGTTAAAGTATAACGGTCAGTTTTTATATATTTTATTTGGATTAATATTAGAAATCACGTCGTCCATTGTGACACTTTGAACGGTGGAAACCCCCTGTCAGATACCATTAAAGTATTAAAAAATATTATTCAACTTTCGTCATTTTATAAAAGCTGAAATTTATATATGTTACTTGACGAACTATCAAAAGATGATTTCTCAGTTGTCAGACACTTTCGATGGTGGCTTTGCCGTGTCAGACACTTTCGATGGTGGCTTTGCCGTGTCAGACACATTAAAGGTCTACCGTAGGTGCGAGCGCGAGGTATATTCAATGTGATTTTTTTTACAAACGAAAAGAGATACCTACCCATAGTTATTTTGGAGAGTTAGATTAAATCATGAAATTTAATAAATCATGCAAAAAATTCTACATCAATGACCCAGTTTTAGAGTTTCAGATCAAATATTTAAAAATACATAATTACTAGCAGCGAAACCCGGCGTTGCTCGGGTTAGTTTGTTCTTTTTCACTTTTACTTTTTTCGCGTTTTGTTAACGTATGCGATAATGTTATATCTTAAATTAAAATTTTAAAAGATTTTAATCACTCTAAAATATTTAAAACAACGTTTTACACTTTTTATATCCTAATATATCCGGAATTCATAAGTTAATCAATTTTATATAATAAATATAAATGAACATAAAAAAATATTGTCTGTGCGTAACGGAAATCCTTAGGCTTATCTTTCATTACGTTTCCAAATGACAACCTAACTATTTGACGTTAGATAGTTCGCATTCGAAATACGTTTCGAACGATCCCGACCAGTCGAAGCAGTTCGAGCGCTAGCTCTCGAAAAATAAGAGAAAATGGCGGCTTCGAAATTGTCAGAATAGCCTAACTTGATTTACATTCGAAAAAAGTACGAGTTCGAACTTTATTTCGAACGAGTGATGAATTCGAGTGGCTGAGAATTGGGTCCCTGATCAATCCAAAAATTTTTCGAACATTTTAAATCGCTTATAATAAACGGCACTCATTTAATAATTTTCTAGATCATTCTAGAAATTTCTAGAACCTTCTCAAACATTTTATCGAATCGATACTTTCTCTATAATTTTAATTTTATCGAGCATTTTAAATCGATCACAATCAATTGCACTCATTTTGGAACTTTCCAGATCATTCGGGAAATTTCTAGAACGTTCTTGAACATTCTAACTCGATAATAACAGATTTGGACATTTTGGAACTTTCTAGATGAAGCCAGAAATTTGTAGAACTTTCTATATCGATTATAATACTATAATAGTTTAGTATTTGTAGATCTTTCTAGATCTTTCCAGATCAATCCAAAAAACATCGAACATTTTAAATCGCTTATAATAAACTGCACTCATTTATACATTTTCTAGATCATTCTAGAAATTTCTAGAACTTTCTCTAACATTTGGAATCGCTTATAATAAATTGCACTAATTTTAGAATTTTCTAGAACGTTCTCGAACATTCTAACTCGATAATAACAGTTTTGGACATTTTGGAACTTTCTAGATGAAGCCAGAATTTTTTTGAACTTTCTCAAACATTCTATATCGATTATAATAAGTAGTTTGCATTCATTCTAGAATTTTCTAGATCATTCCAGATATTTCTAAAACATTCCAGGGGCTCTACCGCGTAACTTTGGTGGTAATCGTAACGAATACCATTAATAAATTTCATACAATCAGGGCCCACGAATGGTCATCGTCGCGTCATAACGTGTACGCGTCATTGGATGAAATAATGAATGGTGTTCGTTACGATTACCACCAAAGATACGCAATAGCCCAGCAGATCAATTATAACCGTTTTACATATTTTGGAACTTTCTAGACCATTCCAGAAATGTTGAGATCTTTTCAGAAGTCCTCATGCGTTAGAAAAGAACAGAAATATTAGTTTTAACATTTTCGCCACCCACAACCACCCACTTCCACCCACCGCGACCAAACTCCCTTACCTGGAGACCAAGGGGTATCTATCGCCCCAACGGGAAGTTGATTGGGGTTGGTGGTGATTGAGAAAACTACATACGTACTAACGAAGCTTTTTTTATACATATATTACAAAGATTTTCATACGGCATCGTGCCTCTAGCCAGATGGATAGTCCGCCTTACTAAAGCATGACATTTAATATCACTCCGCTTGAGGGGCTCCTGAGCAAATCGCTCTCAGTTCGTATTGCGCACGGCCGTCATCGCGTCATACTCGCTGTACTGATTAAATAAAAAATTTCAATTTGCGTATTAAAATACTGTCACAACACTTCCATGTGTAAGTATTGCGATTTCGTCACTTTTAATTACCTAAACTTATTACTTTTAAATACTGTCAATTATGGCTTGTTTATTTCGTGTTCCCATAGAGGCGACTATCCTTCTGGACGTTTTAAATTCTTTGATATATTATTAGATTTTGTTTTTTGTTTTATAATTGTCGTTATTTTTATTAGGTTTTTGTTCCATATTTTTATTTTATTCCATCTTATCTATAGATAAGCTTTCAAATGACACTACTTTGAACAAAATACACAGATTACGTAAAAAGAAACAAGGAAAAAACCTTTTTCATTTTGCTCCATCGAAATATTATTTCTATAATAAATCGATGTTATGTTCGTATCTTTTCTTTGTTTTTCTTGTGTGTACTTATTAGGTCCATGGTTGAAACCCAGGAAGATTTATGGTGCGTCCACGTTACGCGTACCGAGCATGAGTCAAGCACTCTACGTGTGCTGACTAATGCTAGTCACGGATTTGCGTAGCGTGGACGGAATTGCGAGTCTCGAACGAACGTTTGGCTCGCGCTCGATTGCACTCCTGAAATTCTCATTCCTATCTCTTTTTTCCCCATTCATCAGTTTTGGAGCATAATTCTTGGATTCGATATAATTATCACTCCGATATTGATAAAAAAACAATTAAAATTGTATAGGAGGATTTCATTAGGGAAAGATAATGTATGATATCTATTAACTTTATGCTTCTGATTTATGATAATTTATTCTGTAGGTAGGATATTAGGATTAATGTTGGTACCTAAGCCAAATTTCACGACATTGTCCATTAACATATTCTTGGCCAATTGGACAATTTGGCGGAACGGTAACGACATTTGATGGAGTTGCGTCTGACCTCCAAATGAGCGTTCCGTATTGTGGCTGGATAATGCCAATTTGTTCGGGATTCCTGAAACAATTTATAAAAATAATTGTCATTATTTTTAATAAATGCTTATCTAATATTATTATTGTGTTAATTTTTTCGCAAATGTTAGGAAAAGTAGAGTATTTTCCTCAGTGATATAGCTGTCTTAGTCTAAGGTGAACTTTAATCCCTGGCTACACTCAGGACTCGTCTTAAATCCTTCGCTTCGACACCCTCGCTACGCTCGGGAGTAAACCTCGAGTCCTTCGTTACGCTCGCGATTTAAATCGTCACCCGCGACAGAAGACACTGCTTTGTCCCCTTGGTTAATAATCTACTAATATTGCATTAGACCGATATATGACGCCCACTAGAGGAAGAAAAGTCATGAACTTCAAAAAATATTTGTTTGAATTATGCCGTGTTGGGTATTAAATGAAAGGGCTTAATGAGCACATTTAAAAAATATATATCTATATTGTTAGCTATCGCTGGTGGCTTTGCTTGCACGCACCCGATAATTGGGAATAATTTCTAAAATCCCGTAAAATCAAAAAAACCTACCCAAAATACAAATGTAATAAATACTTCTTTCAGTTGGACTATGGTACACATGTTTAAATAATATAACGAAATAAATAGCCCAAAAATAATTTAAATAAAAAGTAAGTTCTAGACACAGACATATAATACTGTGGTTCTAGAACTAAAACCCGACTACGCTCTAAAAAGTATGAAATAAGAAAATATTCTGATTTGAAATTGTTATGTAAGTACACACTATTCAATATTTATCGTCTATTAAATAAAAAACTTACACGTAATTTTATTTTAATGTAGGTATTTAAAACATATTCATTGTGATGTTCAGAGGATAGCCGTGGTCATATGCCACCTACCCCTACCCCTACTACTATTTATTTTGTGGGTTAGTAGAGTAAGATTAGTAGGGTCAGGTTGTACCTACCTGAACCAAATTTCACGACATTGTCCATTAACATATTGTTGGCCAACTGGACAATTTGGTGGAACGGCAACAACATTAGAAGGAGCTGCGTTTGACCTCCAAATTTGTTCTTGTGGCTGAATTATACCAATTTGTTCGGGATTCCTGAAACAGTAAACACACAACTCTAACGAAAATCTTAATCATTTAAAAGTTTGATATTTCGTTCAACGAAAATAATATCCCACCAAAAACATTTTCATGTAAAATGTTGTCAAGACGAGACCATACGGCTCGCACTGTCAAAAAGTTATCAGATCTTATGTAGAGCATGGAACAATTAACCCATAGAAGCGCAATGACGTACATTTTGCTTGAAATCTATTCCGCCAATTCCCCACCACCGGCAGTGCGCTGTGATTGGCTCATTCAAGGACACACTAAGATTTAGAGATGAGGGTGAAAATTTTATCGATATCGATACTTGTTGCACTAATATAAATGTAGGAGTATTGTCGTTTGTCATGGTCTTTACAAATATTTCTACGTTATCGTAACTAGCAAGTTTGTTTATAATAATTGTTTGCATAGTATATTTTGGTATTAATTCGGCAGTATGATGTATAGTATCATTCTCGATAATGGCTCTATTTTGATAAACTTTGGAATGCGCAGATTTTTGGGAGTGATAAATCAATACTGGTGTTCACGACTTAAACAATATCTACCTATTTACCTAATAATGTTCTTTATAGTTGTAGTTTTTAATATTCATTGTAAGTTAGGTATACAAATATAGTAGTCAGATTCTGTAAACAATAGGTATAAACTGCACAAAACAAGTTAATTTTAAATTGAACTTTATAGAACATTCTGGAAGGTTCTGGAAAACTGTGGAAAGTTCTAGAAAAGTAATTTGTATCGATAGAACTTTCAGGAAACTTCTCGAAATCTGTTCTAGAACATTGTGGAAGGTTCGAGAATAATCCCGAACATTTCAGAAAGACATAGTATACCTATCGAAAGATCTCGAACCTAGTTCAGGGAGGTTCTAGATTAAGTTCGTTTGTTTTTCATTAATATTTCCGAACATACTGGATCATTATAGGTAAGGCGCCTTGGCACTACGATTCACCGGTTGAGAACTTGCTCGCCGCATTGTCCGCGTAAAGGTGTAAAGATTCTCTGAATTGTCACCTTCTGTCAGTTAAAAAAAAAAGAGCTACGATTCATTCCTTCACGAGAACATCTCTTAGAATATTGTGAGTAAATAGTGAATAAAGTAAACCTCCTGCTTGCTTTGAAGAGTATAGAGTATAAGCGTCTTTTACTGTTAAGCCTTCGGTAACAACAGTCCTATGAAATTAAAGTACTCCAGAAAGAGCTACCGTCTGGAACAACTGGCATCTGTCTAAATATTTTTCATGTTCGTACAATAAAATTTTAATTAAATTACTAGATATATATATATATTATTTAATATTACATTATATTAATTTAGTTATACTTACGTAGGTAAAAAAAATGTTTACTACCTATATGGTTTCAGGGGCTATTTAAGAAGATAATAATAGTAGTAATGAAACAAAGTATATAAAGTCACAATACAAATGTATAATTTATTTTTAACTTCAACGTTATTGGCTGTATAACCAATTTTTTGAAATTAGTTACCTAGGTCAGTGTCACCAGTATGACATAAAAGAGTATGAAGATACCTAGTACGTGATAATAATAAAGTTAGGAACTTACAGTACCACAGACATATTTATTTTATATTATAATTACCTAAATAATAAATACATCCGCGTTAAAAATATTGCAAATCCTTTTATCTTCGCTGTTATGTATTCTCCAGTATTAATACAATATTGTAAACTGAAACATTTTTCTCTCTGAACAAAATAAGTTTGCTAATATCGATAATGATTTTCTTATCCAAGCCCAACACTAGCGGGGAGGCGCGATCATCGAAAGAAAAGGATGAAAATAGAAATATAACGGGTGAAAGTGAGATGGAGATAAATGACGTCAACGCGTGCGTCCAGTATATCTTGAGCTGTGATGAAAAATAAGTAAATTCATTTAATAAATTGTTACTAACCGATGAAAAGTGATTCCGTTTGTTTTATAACTAGAATTTCGACTTTTATTCCCACACACTTAATTGAACAGCAAGACATTGTAAAATATCGACAAAAAGTATATGTTTGATACGTACGCGCGGATCGAGGTTTTGGTCGATACTGTACAAGGGCGCTCATGAGCAGATATAAATCAGTGACAAATCACTGACTAGTTGCGGAATCGGATTGCACGGTATTACTACTCTAGGGATTGTTCCTCGATGATGTAGAGCTATGCTTATAACTCCACATGCCCTAACTTCACAAACTCTACATCATAGTCAAAATATGTGGCTTGGCCGTTTCGCTACAGAAAAATTTAGTCACTGTTCATTACTTTTCTGTTATACAATAGTTCTAGTAGTAGCGAATCGGCCAAGCCACATTTAAGATATCAGATCTCATGTAGAGCCAAGTCTCTACGCCCAGGGCCGGCTCTAGCTCATGCAGCGTCCGTGTGCAATGAATACCCTGGCGCCCCCTATGTAGTAGGCGCGTTATAAATAAGAGCCGGGACCATGGGCGCCGGGTTTGGATTGGACACTCAGACCAAGCTGTTTTAATAGCAACTTAAGTCTAGGTTGTTGTCAAAAAAAAATCACAATCTTTGCGTCCTCCTCTACTCTCTTGTTCCTGAGACACAAGGAACACCCAACAAGAAGCATTTCAGGGACGCATATATAAATACCCACTAATGTAAATTGATATGGCGCAAATGGCAAATTTTATAAGTAACATGTATGAACTAATTGTAAGAATGTACTGTTATAAACTATATTCTATTAGTTAATAGTTTAATGTGAAGATTTTAGATAGTCCCTATTTTAAAACTTACGTTTTACTAGACTTAATTGGAATAATCCATCTCATGTACCTAATAAGACAAATTGTGTTTTGTGGTGAATAAATATGACTAAAGGAGGTGCTTTTGGGGCGCCTTGCATATAATATGGGCGCAGGGTCTTTGAGAGCGCCGCGGCGTATATTGAAACCCTTCCAGTACTCAGCACTGGCACTGATCTGAGATGCGGGGGCTTTCAAGTATAATTTCAAATAATAGTTAATGTAAATCATTCCATTATTCAGATCTGAGAACAATCTGAGCTCGGGTATTAATTAAAATAAAAAGCTATTCAGAATCTAAACCGCAGGAAATATAATATATAGGTAGGTATTATCGAGTTGGATCTGAGTCGCGGGAGGAATTTAAGGCGGCCCTCTGTGGCCGGCGCAACTTCAACGCAAGCATAGTCTAAAAGTTTGTTGTTTCATCCATCGTAATGTTTGACTGCGAAAATAGAGAGACAGCATCAGAGCCGTCGGTTATCAGTCGATAAATTCCGCTGATCACTCGCGGCCGCTTCGCTAGGTCGTCATTAATGATTTCGCATTCATAAAACTTGTTCCAGGAGTATACTGCTTGTGAAAAAATCTTACAAGTTTGTTATTTAGAATCTCCAATACATTTGCAAGCCTGGTATCTAAATGTTTTCTTTACTTTTACAATTTATAGGTACTATAGATATGGCCAAAGTTCAGGCAAAAACCCTGTTTTTCGGAGGCTTTGACTGAATTTGTTTCACACTTTTTTTTAATTACGCTTAGATACACGGCTAGATATAGTGCACAAGATACTAATTTGTTCAAAACATCTAACGAAAAATGTTTAACAACGCCATAATAAGTACAGAGGTTTTGTATGAAAAGTATGACGAATTGAGTGCTCTTAATGCGCGATGCTCCCCGGTTTCAGATCGTGTGCTAAAAAGAGAGAGCTATATCGCATATTTGTTCCGGGGTTTGTTTACTTGTTTTGATTCAAATTAGTTAGTTCCGTTACTGACGACTATCTATTTTAAATCAATAAATTCAGTTTCTGTTTCTAATCCTGAGATCCACAAAAATAAAAAATTGAGAATGAGTTTGATGAGTCACTGACGTCACTGTTAAAAGGGGTACGAACATTTTTGTATGGGAGCTGGCATAGCCACTCGCCGCCATTTTGATTTTTTTTCAATGTGGCGGCGCACGGTGTAAGTGGTATATTTGGGTAGAGGACACTTATACAAACAAAAAATGTTAAGCAATATGGTGACCTAAAGTGTCACGTTTCCGAGATATTTGGAGGTAAAGATCGCCATATGAGAATAATGACAATCATTAAAAATGAACTTATTACGTGTTTATATGCATTAGATTGTATTCAAATAATAGTTCCCAGGTTGATTTAACTTTTATTAGAATATAGCAAAACAAATAGCACGAAAAAACAATATTCATTAATTGGTTACCTACTAAACCGCATCGCTATATTTGCAATGAAAGACAATGTTGTCAAGTTGCTCGGATCGTAGTGGTTAACTTGTTTTCCAAAAATGACAATACTTGTCTTAAAATATAATGTTACCGAGATTTTGGAATATCGATGTATAAAAAATATGAGAAGAATGACAATAGTTTAAAGTTGATTAAGTACAATTTATGTTATTGTTTTTAAGCAATAAACTATGGTCAACTAATTATTGCATCACGGTTTTAAAAATAAAATAATACACATAATAGAAACAAGCCGTGACCTCAAACCTTTAAATAAAAGGATTTTTTAAACTACTTAGGTAGCAAACAAAAATATATACGGCATGCCTAAGCGGTAAGCGCTTACCGTAGCCTATGGACGCTTGCAACACCAGGGGTATCACTCGCGCGTTGCCGACCCTACAGAAATATCTTCACACCTTTTTTAAGGAACCCCACGCTCCGTTGGGAAAACCACGGCGGGAGCCGGGAGCTCATTCCATAGTCTAAGCGTCCGCGGAAGAAAGCTCCTTTCAGACCGCATATTTCGAAACTATTTTGGTTCCAATGTGTGAGGACGGACTCTCCGTCAATGGCGAGACTTGCGATGGTAGAAGGTAGCCGTGGGCATCAGGTTAAACAATTCTACAGAACACTGTCCGTTGTACAAGCGGTAGAACACACATAAGGAGGCAAAATCTCTCCTCAGATTGAGGGGCCCTAAGTCGCTTGTGAGCTGGGGACCGTCGACAATTCTAATAGCACGTCGCTGAACCGAGTCTAAAGGCCCAAACTGGTATCCAGGAAAGAGCAGTACTCCATATAAGGCCGGAGTTGCGACTTGTAAAATTGCAGCCTTTGCCCCGATGTTAAGTACTGCGTCGCTCTGTTGAGCACTTCCAGTTTTTTGGAAGCTAGCTTAACCTTGTCTTCTAGACGGCCTATTGACGTCGTTAGAAATGTCGATGCCGAGGATCCCGATGCTTTCACTGATGTTCGTGTTCTGGAATTGTGAAGTCACAGCAAATGGGGTTTTCTTAGCGGTGAACGACTTGAGTCTTAGTGGGGTTGAAATGGACTAGGTTTAGTCGACCATAATCGGAGACACTAGTTAGTGTGCTCTCGATATTTTCAATGAGCGTCCTCTGTACAATGAATGCCGTCAATAGACAGCATTTCATTGATATGCAGCAGGAACAGTGTTTGGGACAGTACAGACCCTTGCGGGACGCCAGCATTTGTCTCTCAGCTCGTATGCATCTGCTGGACAAAAAATTGGCGACCCATTTGCATAGTCCCTCGGGAAACCCATATGCTGGTAACTTTGTTAGAAGACCCCAGTGCCAGACCCGATCGAACGCCTTCGCCACCTTGACTCTCGATGGCGAGTGACCACTCGGCTGGTGACCTTCTAGTGTATACATAGACACATCACATAGAAATACACTAAAAGGTCACCAGCCAAGGGACTATGGTGGAAGCCATATTGTCGGTCACTCAACAAATCGTGATCCTCTAGGTATCTCAAGAGCTGCGTGTTGATCACTCGCTCCATGACATTGGAGAGAATGGGAGGTGATGGCAATAGGCCTGTAATTCATCGGGTCTGATCTATCGCCCTTTTTGGGCATTGTGTGCACGTGAGCAGTCTTTGATGAAGACGGGACTTCCATTTAGGTAGAAGTTTTATTAGGTCGGGTCGGGCCGGCCGCGGGACCGGGTTTTTTTTATTTATTTTCAACACACTCGCTCGTAAAATAACATTTATTGCACCGCTTTTAGTATCTTAATGCAGCTTATTACCCATTTGTGCTTTTTACTTTACATTACCGCACAGTTTTATGAAGGTATAATCTCGATTATGATAAGTTTGTACCTCACTGCAAGTGATATGTGTAGACCAAACATTCTTAATTTAAATGGGTAAAATAGTTTGACAGCTCACCACTGTTAAAAAAACCTTGCGTGCCATATTTGTATACGTTCTCATTGTGTTGATTTGATTATTATCAAAAAATCTACTTAAAAAAATACATGTCTGTTTTTTTCCTCGCAAATGTGTTGAAAAACGTCGTATGACACGCGTGTGCATTGATTATTACACTCTCGGCTCACTTATTGCTTTCGCCTACGGCTCACGCGCTTAATACGCCTCGAGTATTAATAACCAACTTTGCACACATGTATCATAATGTACTATTACGTCGCTATTGCACTTTTTGCGCCCAGGGAGCATTACTTAGCGATCTTTAGTTCCAATTAACTTGGTAACATGAGATTTTAGGACAAGTATTGTCATTTTTGTTTGTATAATAATGACAATATGGAAAACAAGTCACGATCCGAGCTACTTTGACAACATTGTGGTTCATAGCGAATATTACGATGCTCTTTAGTAGGTAAGTAATTAAAAATATTGTTTTTCGTGCTCCTAGTTTAACTCTCTACTAAAAAATTGATAAATCAACCTGGGAACTATTATTTGAATACAATCGAATGCATATAAACACGTAATAAGTTAATTTTTAATGATTGTCGTAATTCTCATATGGCGATCTTTACCTCCAAATATCTCGGAAACGTGACACTTTAGGCCACCATATTGATTAACATTTTTTGTTTGTATAAGTGTCCTCTACCCATATATACCAGTTACATCGTGCGCCGCGACATTGAAAAAAAACTAAAATGGCGGCGGCTAGCTATGCCACAAAGGTTCTAACCCCTTTCAAAATGCGTTTTCGAAGGTTGACTATTTTATTCTAGGTATCAATCGCAATTTTACTTCCTTAAACAACAACCGACAGCCGACCGACTTCTATAAAAAGCTGTCGTCCGCAAAGAACTGAATCACGGCAGGGATTCATATTTAAAATCTTTCTAAGTGTATTGTAATCCCTCCCGCGGCTCAGAAATCAGAATCGAAATACTGAAATCAACCATCGTAAGTGAACAGCAATCGCGGGATGTATGTACATCTCAAGATGTAATATATATTACATCCCATAGTGAAAAGCTGGCTCCCGCGTCTAAGCTACGTCTTTTTGGAATGCGAGTCAAACCGCAACTGCCTATTTAAGTAATAGGTACCTACCTATAAAAGTTTCTGTAATTAAGCATGTTGGTCGATGAAAAGTAGGTACGAGTAAGTATCTTTGATCTGAAGTAGGTACAAGTAGGTAGGTACTTATTTGCACTTAAAACTTTGGTGCGTTATACCTAACTGCGCAGTACGCATCGCATTATTCATATTCATCATGATGTTAGGTGTGTATCTTAGAGTGTTATCAATGATTAGGTATTCGAGATAACGATTCAGATAAATTAATGATAAATCTTACTACATTATAAATATGTAGTAAGTAGGTATATATCACACTTGAATCTATGACATGAATCTTTTGTTTTGGTGATATTCAAATTCAATCGGAGACTTCCCATTTATCCTCAGGTGAAGGTAGATAATTTGCGTGCTCATACTGACTTAGATTAGTTATTTCAGTACATTTTATTACTATTTATTTATTAGTAAGGAATTATATATTTTATTAGTAATTTTAAAACCACTCACTTACCGTGTAAGTTGAGCTCGAACATATTTCAACCATAAATCTCTACATTGACCATTCACAAATACTTGGCCTGCAAGACAGTTTGGCGGGACAGTGACTACATTTGCTGGGTTTACACCATTTTTCCACACATCACGGCACTGTCCATTTACCCATTCTTGACCACTTGGACAATTCGGCGGAACTGTTATAACATTTTGAATCGAAACACCATCAGACGGTCGAGCGTCAGAAACAGTTAGCACAGACAAGAGTGCGATAAATATGAGTAGAATCATTTTTTGAATGATTCCAAAAATATTTTACACAGACTGCTTTATTTTACTGTTGTAGGATTATTTATAAGGAATTTTAATTGGTTTCTGATTGATTTTATTTCTTACTTATAGTTTATAAAAGATAAGCACTTGACGTGATTGATAAGATATCTCTACTTACCTGTTTTGTGTTGTCAATGTAAGGGGATTTATTAGTTCTAAGTACTCACAATTGGATTTCCATATTGTCTAATAAGCTGATTCTTTTAAATTACACAATAATTTATATCAGTTTTTGTAAAACTAAATAAGTAAATATCCTGGGACATTCCTCACACACGGCCATCTGATGCGAAACTAGCAGAGCTTGTACTATGGAAACCAGATAACTGATATAATACCAATATATACAACTTTTTGAATTGAATTATTACGCTACTTTTGTTTGAAAATATTCACATAATAAATGTAAATTATAACTAACAGACCCCCGCGCGGTTTCACCCGCGTACGGTTTGTTTTTTTTTTTTTGCGCGGAACATTAATTATTCTTAAAAATAAAAGTAGTTAATTACTCCTTATAACATCAGCTATGAACCGAAACAGACGGACAAAACTGCACACAAAAATGTTTAAAAACTCAATCCGATTTTATTCAAAAAAAGTTGAACTCACATAAAAGCTTGGTGCAACAATACTGTTTCAAATTGGAATGTCAAATATAAAAGAAAATTTAAATCAAAAGCACTAAGGGACTTTTTGGCGGGAACTTGCAGAGTGACGTTGCTTTTTCATTTTTATTTTCATAAATTCGTGTATTATGAGTTTTATTGCATCGGTGGAATTTTATCCAATACATGTGCACCAGTGAAGTGAAATGAAATGAATTATGTGTATCGCGGCTTTTCAAGTTGTCTCAAGAAGTCCGTGAAAAGTGTAAGTAAAATGACCACCATTGTACTAAAACATGACTATTATGGACGGTGACTGATTGAGGACTATGTGAAAGTGATTCATTGTGACTAAAACTTATAATATTACTTGAAATTGGCAAAATACACAAGCCCTCTGACGCCATTGAAGAAGAAAAAAAAAAAAAAAGCACTAAGGAGTAACATTGTACCCCTTTTCAACTGCGTTAGGCAATGAGTTTCAATAAAAGACGAAACACGTCTTCCACCAATTCTGATAAAGAATGTTTATGCATTTGAATTAGATTGGACCAAGCAATCACGTTGTCCCATACAATCTTTGCCCCCGTTTTTTACCCCTTTAGGGGTAGAATTTCGGAAGATCCTTTCTTATCAGATGCCTACGTCATACAAATAACACACCCTCCAAGTTTCAGGTCTCTACGATCAGCGGTTTAGTAGGTCAGCGTAAGCTGAACGCTTACGCTTTCGCCTGTTTATCGACTCTATTAAGCACCAGGGAAACAGCAATATAATGTTGCGAACGCTAATATAGGTGTACAGGTTAGTGTTAATCAGCATATTCTGATCTCAAGACCTCAAAATGCTTGCATTTTAAGAAATAACATGTGAACTGCTATAATGCAATCAACTAGGGTAGTGGCACCAAAAGATGACCGACCCCCAATAGATGAACGAACGACCGAAAATTAAAGAAATATAATATAAACCCTAAATTTACATGTTTGTAATATTTTTTTCCCCATAAGGCAATATTTTTTCTTCCATATTCCTTAACAACATTGACAATGACAGCCCAGAAGCGCTTGCGGTGAATTTTTTATGTGTACGGTACCCGCCAAAAATCGGTTTTATATGGAAACCTTCTAACGGTAAGTCCCTCCAAATTTAAGAACATTGTCAGCGTATAGAAAGAATTAATGTCATATTAGAGCAGTTTTAGTTGTTGGAATAAAATCTTGATATATTCTGCTTTCAATAACTTAATATATATTATTACATTATTTACCGTTTTTTAGAGAAATTTACTGTTCAAGTAATGGATTAAATTTTGTTCACTTGATCCAATAGATGAACGGCGTTCAACTAATGGAAAAAGGTCTAATTTTTATACCCATTAAAATCTTTAATTTAACGATTAAACACAAAAACAAAAATACTCAAATGAATTTTATTAAATTTATGAACTTAGTTACCAAAAGTTGAACAAATTATTTTACAGTTTTTGATTATGTTAAACCTAACTTTCCTATAGAATCACCATTATAATCGGTGGTCGAAATTTTAACGGTTCACATTTTAATCGTTCAACCTTTGGGTATATTTGCCTCAAGTTGAACGAATAATATTCACTTAGAATATTATTCGTTCATTTTATGGTTCATTAATCCATTAAATGAACGAACTAATATGGAATCTACTCCTATTCAAATGTTAGTTCAACTTTTGGGTACAAAACGTTCATAATTAGGGCTCAGTGTTCAACTATAGGGGTAAAACCTAAATTTTCATACATTAACAATTTAAAAAAAAATATATGTAGATGTAGGATATAATTACTTTAATCCTTCAATTAATAAGGATTTAAGGTATTATTGAAAAAAACAACAAGCGCCTATGTCATGAAATGACTGAGTTATAGCTATTCAAAGATGGACAAAACGCTTAAACGTTCATTTATTGGTGCCTCTACCCTACTTATTCGGTGACTTCAATTAACAATGATATAATGCATCTTGCTGCACATCATTGAACTTTTATAGTGATAATCAGCTTATTACAATAATAATACAATCTTATAATAGCACTTATCTAGCCCACATGATCACTATGGGTGAATTTATATGATGCTAAATTACAGCAAACTGCTATAAATTAGATCACACGATCCTTGTTGGATATACTTGTACTAGCATAGGCAATTAATCTACTAATTATGTTAAATAAGATCCTGAATAACTATAATTAGCGCCCCGTACGTATTATTAGTTAAACGCCAGCATTGCGATATTGTAGGTTTAAAAATGTACAGTGACACATTGATCTAATAAAAAATATAGGTATATGAAAATCGGATGAGTTGATGTTATTAGATAGCATAAACGGATAAACGGACGTAAATTTTTATAAAAAGTGTCGATTATGGGCTGTTTCCACGAATCCCTAAAAGCCAATTCCTACAGAGAGTTTAGCGGTTCATTAAGTACAATATTTTCGTACATGTAGTAGCTGACTTGGTTGACTCTAGGACTACTCGTGTCAGCTTGTTACTAATGTATGCACCACGAGTGAATTATTATGCAGCCTATAGCATTTAATTGTGATTAATGCGGTGCACATTGGTTGTCCACTTGGATCTGTAGCTGACTTGGTTGACACAAGGACTACTCGTGTCAGCTAGTTACTGATGTATGCACCACGAGTGAATTATTATGCAGCCTATGACATTTAATTGTGATTAACGCGGTGCACATTGGTTGTCCACTTGGATCTGTAGCTGACCTGGTTGACACAAGGACTACTCGTGTCAGCTTGTTACTGATGTATGCACCACGAGTGAATTATTATGCAGCCTATATATAGCATTTAATTGTGATTAATGCGGTGCACATTGGTTGTCCACTTGGATCTGTAGCTGACTTGGTTGACACAAGGACTACTCGTGTCAGCTTGTTACTGATGTATGCACCACGAGTGAATTATTATGCAGCCTATAGCATTTAATTGTGATTGATGCGGTGCACATTGGTGGTCCACCATGTTTCAGGTTTACCTATAGGTTATAATATAATATTATAAAAATAGTATAAATTTTCTTTTGTTTCGTCATCTAAAATAACAACTGAAGTAGAAGAGGATACCTAATTATTTTTAAGTACCTACACAGTTTATTGTTAAATTACATGTCATATATAAAGCGAATTCCGGCTTTTTTTTTGTATCATCAACCTATTTTATTATATAAATTTCCAATATAGGTCGTATTTTGAGAGCGCTTGAAAGTTTTCACTTATATTCATATTGTATCCCACCAAAAACATTTCTATGTAAAATGTTGCCGCCAAGACATATGGCTCGTACTGTCAAAAAGTTATCAGATCTCATGTAGAGCCAAGCTTATAACTCTACATGCACTTACTCTACACGCCCTAACTTCACAAACTCTACACACCGTAGTCAAAATATGTAGCTTGGCCGTTTCGCTACCGTCACATGGGATGAAAATTTATTCACTGTTAATTACTTTTTTGTTATTCAATAGTTCTTGTAGTATTGAAACGGCCAAGCTACCGTCACATGGGAGTAAGGTAGAAAAATTTATTCACTGTTAATTACTTTTTTGTTATTCAATAGTTCTTGTAGTATTGAAACGGCCAAGCCACATATTTTGACTTTTATAATTTTTTTGTTGTTTGTGTACTAATACAAGCTTAAATACCAAATTTCAGCTTTCTAGGACTTCAGGAAGTACCCTATGAGTTTTGATGATCATCAGTGAGTCAGTGACGAAATCGGGGTTTTTTAGATATCAATAAAATCTAAAGTATAAGAGCTATGTTATTGAAACTTAATATGTTTAATAAGTTTACTATTGGCATCATGTCCTGAGAATTTTGTTTATCTGGTATAATCCAAACCCAAGTTATGAGGGTTCAAAAAAACGACGAAGCGCTTCGAGAAAAGGTAGGTAGTGCCCTTTCGCTTCGCTTGGCTGTCTTGGCGGGGGGCACTTCCGTGCCCCCAGATTTGACAATAAACTTGCTTTGTACGAAACGAAAAAATTTGTACGCAGAAATCAATGTTTCACTTTACGATTTTTTTTAATAAAACGGCGTAGTGTTAGACAGAGAAGTAAAAATTATTCATAATTTAGCCACGTGTGAACTTTCAAAAATGAAACTGTAAAAAGATCCTCGTCTGTATTATTATTTGCTGAGATATGGGTAACACACACTCAATAATCAGCCATTATGCTGCATAAAAGGTAACACCCACTCTAATAATCAGCCAATATTCAGCTCTTGGAATGACTGCTTCCTTCGTTAAAGTTTAAATAACTCTAATAAACTCTAATAGTTTATTATGTGCCCAAATCAGAGTTATATCAACTGAAACAGCGCTACTAACGCTCTTATTAAGCAGGCTTGTGCAGCTTCAGTTACCATTGTAGACAGTATTTTAGCTGATATACAGCGCTTTTGTGCTACTTGGACGTTATAAATTATAATAAAAGCATTAATAAAAGGAACTTGTGTGCAAAACTTCAAGTTTCTAAACCCTGCGGTTTGGGCTCTGCGTTGATTAGTCAGTCAGGACAAGTTTTATTTATGTAGGTAGGTATAGATGATGAGCAAAATTGTCAAAACTATTATAAGTCGTTTGTTTAGAACGCTACATTTTTCTATGAAGCAGTCGTGGAGACCGCATCTTGTCAAGCTTAGAATGGGACGCCCCCAGCCCAGCCTGATGAACTGACGACCTTAAAAAGCCTACGCTGCTGGATGCAGAAATTGCGGATACATTAGTCGTTGGCGTTGATTAGTCAGTCAGGACAAGTTTTATTATGTAGGTAGGTATAGATGATGAGCAAAATTGTCAAAACTATTATAAGTCGTTTGTTTAGAACGCTACACTTTTCTATGAAGCAGTCGTGGAGACCGCATCTTGTCAAGCTTAGAATGGGACGCCCCCAGCCCAGCCTGATGAACTGACGACCTTAAAAAGCCTACGGTGCTGGATGCAGAAATTGCGGATAGCAAGCAACCGGAAGGAGGCGGAGCACTTTGGGATTGGCCTATGTCCTGCCAAGAAACGGCGTAGCGAGGTACAGGCAGAGGGCTGCCCCCTTCAAAGAAGAACTCCTAGAAGGGAAGGTGCATCTAAAAAATATCCGCTTTGCGCGAAGCTATGCCACAGAGGATATGCTGCTATCTACGGCCGGGTGCGGTGCGGGAGGCGGCAGAACGCGACACCGCCCCGCGCCGCACCCCGTGTTATATAAATACTTATTCTTGATTTTTCTTCGCCTGCCTCCTTCACAGAATCTTGGCTACGCCCTTGTGTCCTGCTGTGAACCACTAAACGCTGATGATGGTAATGACGAAAGTAGTAAGTAGGTAAGCAACCGTAAGCAAACAATGGTAAAAGATAGATATAAAGCCTACGTTTATTTATTCATTCGGATCATTACTCACTTATCTATAGGTAAGCAATTTTGTAGCAATTTCAACAATGATGAACTTCATGCAATAAAAGGAATCAATTTACCAATTGACATACGAGATCTTTAACACGGTAAATTGACTCTGGAATTGAAAAGAACAAAGTACAATATTTGATCATGCTAAAATGAATTCTCTTTGCTGTATACATGAGATTCAAATCCGTTTAACTTTATATCTGGTGATAGCATCATTGTTGGTCCTTCTGGCTCATGGATGACGTATATACCCTGCGGTTAGCCGTGTTCGCTGTGTGACCACTTCCTGTCATTATCCGATGGACAATCCATATCTCTTTTATTTATGATAATGATGTTTACACTTCTGTAACTCCTATTAAGCTACCTACCCAGTGATATTTTCATCAAAAGTAGTAAGTTACCTACGTACCTAGTTTTAGTTTAGGAAACAAATAAATAAAAACTTAATAACTTAGCTACGTCATTCATTACCTAATCATGGCTTTACACATTTGTGGTAAAATCACGTGTTAATGCTAAGCAGCAATGGGTGGCATATAGGGCAGGCTGAGGTGGTAATACATCATTTTTGAAGTCACAATTGAAAAATCAGTTTTCGTGTGGCCAGTAAGTACATCACGTCGGGGTCACCATTGTGGGATTTGTGAATACCTAAAAAATTAAACTGCAGCGATACGTTTGCTTGTGTAATTTCCAACTTTCGGGTTACATTACTGATTCTGCTTAACGAAATACTGTAATTTAGCTTTACTTAATATAAAATACAAAGCTGGATAAATTACTACTTCAACAGACAAAATCTCTTATAAAACCGAAGAGCTAGGCGTCTGGACATTGAATGAATGCCTGTCACATTTTCAAGCAAACAATTAATCATATTATTCTTAATATTACAAACAGCCAGTACTAAAAGACTGTGGCCAGTAAGTACATGAAACAGACAAATAAATAGGTGGCACGCAAGTTGCCACATCGGGTTTCGTAAACAAAAGGTAAAATTGAATTTGTTGTTATTTCTATTTAGCCTAAGATTAATTTATATATATGTTGTACACTTATCAGGGCGATATTATCGCGTTGGCGACAAAACCCTTAAATAAAAAAACAAATTTGTCTTGTCCGTCCATTTGTACAGCCATTTTCAAGTCAATTTAAATAATCCTCCCTCATACAGCTAAAACAGTAGTTCTGAAAAAATTGAGAATATCTTCAGTACTAGGTCAAGGGTCAAGGTCTGAAGTTATAAGAAAAACTATCACGCTCAATCAAGCTATACTTAGTCGATTAACTAATTTTTTTATAAAAAAAATACTATGGTGTGCAGTGCATGTGGTCCTGCATGCAATTGGTCGATAATTTTTGTTACAAATTGTGCGTTCATTTACAACCCTTGTATTTTTTATCAGTTTACCACCAAGTAATAGTGCTTGCTTTGAGATATTCTATGTATCCAACCTTATGACTTGATATATTTATACCTTATGACTATAATTCTAACATTAAATATTTTATTAAAACGCCCTTATTGTTTCATGTTACCACAAAATTATTGATCCAACAAGGTAGACCACCTTGTTTGTGTGTGTTCAAATAGGTCATAAGCACGTCATGAGCTTATTGGTACCGTAGCGTATTGCGCACAGCGCAGTGGGGTGGGCGACCACACTCGACCATATTAATTCAATGTTCGAGATACAGACTGTGTCAGGCGACTCATGTGTAAACGCGAACGCATTCCAGACAGTGATTTAAGCAATTTCGGAACATAGACTGTGATATTACTACATGAGAACATGAAATTAAAACTATTAATAGTGTTGATATGCTTCATAATTTGCAATGAAGGAAAGAAAACATACAGAAGTCGCAGTACAGGATCAAGTCGTGGTACAAGTAGAAAAACAAATGCTCAACCGGTACCAACATCCCTGAGTTATCCTCAACCCTCAGCACCGAAACCTACTCTATTTGGATGGCAAGAAAAACCGTCGCAAAATGGGCAATCATTTTCCTCTTGGCAATCAAAACCATCTGGTAGTCAAAGCCATTCATATCCTGCAAGTAACACTGGTCTATCTGGTAATAATAATGCGAAAAAACCATCAAGCTACCAAGAAAGTTATCAAAAAAGCAACGTACCCGTACAACAGACACCTACACGTGTAGCATCTCCGACAAATACAAATAATCAGCAGAGTCATTCCTACCCTTCATCAGGTGGATTGTCAGGAAGCTCTGGGTCTGGAAGCGGTTATCCTCAGCAGTCTAAAGTAGGACAGCCTGGTGGTCAAGCTGGTTCTTCAGGAGGGTACCCAGTGCAACAAGGTATGGGACTGTCAGGTTCCTCTGGAGGAGGATATCCACAACAACAGGCAAGTGGTGTATCTGGTTCTGCAACGGGGTACCATCAACAACAAGGAGTTGGGCTAGCTGGTTCTGGAGGAGCTGGTTATCCACAGCAACATGGAACGGGTCTAGCTAATACTGGTGCAGCTCCTCCACCATATTCCGGTTACAAGCCTGCTGCTCAAACTCCGAATAATAATTATGGAAACAATTATTACCATCCGCAAGGACCACCACCACCTTACAGTAATCATGGACCTAGTTATGGTGGATCAGGCTTCCCAAATTCCGGATATAGTCCACAAACGCCGGGATATTTTGGAAATTATGCGAATAATGGCAGAGGTTTTGGTGGTATGAGTAGATCAGGCAGTGCTCTAACCGGAGTTGGTATTGCCGGAGCGGGTGTAGGAACCCTATTGACAGGTTTAGCACTCTGGAATTTGGCTCGATCGACTGGTCAACGTCACCACACTGTTATATATGACAATAGAGGTCAACCTGTTGCTGTTGCTCCAGCAAATAATGATACATCAGTTGTTGATTCCATGCTCGCCGATTTAGCAAATTGCTCATTAACTATAAGTACCGAAAACAAAACTGAAGTATTGGCAATACCTTGTGCAATCGCCACCTCATTCACTCCCGATGCTAATGTAAAGGATGTAAGTGATGGTAACCTAAAAAACAATGATACTAAATGTACCGTTTCTATTCTAACGAAATCTGGCCAAGAGTTTATGACTACCATTCCATGTTCGATTCTCCTTAATAGTGCTGCAGAAAATAATGTCAGTGAGCCTCTAATAACAATAAATGAAACAGAAAATGCAACCGGCACAATTGTGGCTACTGATGATGTAAATTCAAGCCCACCTACGCCCTTAAGACCTACAGATGCAGATATAAATAACAATAATACTGTCAATTGCAGCCTTGCTCAACCTGGAGAAACTAGAGACCCAATTAACCCTTGTTTTGCCGTGAGTCATGACTTGACTGTTATTCCATTACAAAGTACCGACAACCCTAATCATAAAAAATAATTTTATTAAATATCTATTTGTGCCGTCACACAATTAAGTATTAATAAAACATTTTCTTATACTGGGTGGAGACTTCGAGATGACATATTTTCGAAACCTATGTTGGGTTGGTCATGCTGAACAACTTTTACTATGGGACCAATGGTGAATTCTCAAAAAAAATTTTTAACTCTTCATAGTAAATGTCAACCTTGCTCGATCATAATGTATGAAAAATAAAAAAATAAAATTGAGTATTCAGTGTTGGTCCCATAGTAAAAGTTGTTCAGCATGACTAACCCAACATAGGTTTCGAAAATATGCCATCTCGAAATCTCCACCTGTTATAGTATTTTAAATATGATTTAGTATTTCGATTTTAAAGACCTGACGGTGTGGCAGCTAATCGCCCTAACTGTCACGTAGAGGTCCTAGATTCGATTACCACCTATGATGAACATTCATGTGTATGAACGAAAATGTTTATTGTGCCTGTGTTTGTGGGTATAATATAGGTAATAATAACATATTTTACGTTTAAATTCAATAACATTCTGTCTGATAGAAGTGACCATGCAGTCCCCTCTACACATCGAATAGTGTTCAAGTGTGTAGGGTTATAAACCGAAATAATATTGTTAACCATGTTTTATTATTGCAAATAAATATTAGTTTTATCATTGAGATTTTTAATTATTTTAATTTTAGGTAAGTAGGTTAGGGGGCGTACGTGAGGTGTTTTTTGAGATTCGTGAGATTTTATTCAACCCCCTCCCTCATCCCCCAATCTCACGTGAGTACGGTTGGGTTTGTTCCCGGGAATAAACCCAACTTCGAGTAAATTTCCAATTTGGTGGGAAAAAACCCGGGAATTTTCCCATTGGCTGGGAAATACTCAAATGGTCACATTTACTAGATTTTGCGTATATAGCTTCCTAAGTCCTTAACAAAATCGTTTGAATAACATTTAACAAGATTTCTATTAGGGTCATACACATATCATACAATAAAAACGTAAACGCGTTGGAATGTTATTGTAAAAAAAAATGTGAGCTATTTGGTATAAAACAAATATGGTGGTTTGACAGTCAGTAGGTGTTTATCGTCGAAGTATGAATGAAATTATTTTCTTTCGAACGAATTAGTGAATGGTCTTAATCGTATTACGATTACGCTTAAGATTAAATCTTAAGCATGTACAATCTGGATTATATGGACCAAAATAGTATAATTTTTTTGTTTCAATCAGAAAAAAAATTGCGTGATATTTGCCGAGACCCCCCCTCTCTCCAACGTTAGATTAGATGAGATTTGACTCGACCCCCTCCCCCCCTTAAACATCTCACGTATTTTATGAACGCCCCCTTAGGTACCTTACTATCTTAATCTTAAATAATACTTATAAATGCGAAAGAGAGTTTGTTTGTTTGTTACGCCTTCACGCCTCAACTACTCAACGGATCATCATGTTTGCAAAGCAAGCGCTCATTTTGAACGCGTGGTACAGCTAGTCATAAGGTAATGGAATTATACTATGAATGACTATACTATGATGACCGTGGATGACCATAACTATGAGTCTATGACATCAGGGGTACGGCTAAATAAGCCGATAAATTTTCGCCGGGTAAAAATTATATTAGCGAGGGTTCGCTGAACGGAGTCATAGTTAGAGTCTGTCAAATTCAATTGACAGCTTGTACCTATATAACTATCAATTCGACTCATTGTAATCTCCGTAAAGTTAGGATTTCGTTTATGATCTCGAAATTATTACATAGTGAAAATGGAGAACACAGGAGAACATGAGAAATCTATTTTCCGATGCAAAACAACTAACAGCTGTCAATCTGACAGCAGGATTAAATTTTGCGACGTAAAAAGGTCGCTAAAATTCATCCTAGCCGGTGAAAACTTATACCAGCCGACGCCCATGAACGGGGCAGTTTAAATTTTAGTCAGTTGAATTTTTCGTCTCGCGGTGTGCTTGAACCAAAATTTCTTTGGCTTGAACCACAGCTTGAACGGGGTGTTTGACGTTTAATCAGTTTAAATTTTTTACTGGTTAATTTAGTTAAACGCAGCCAGGATTATTAATTATGTTTGACATTCTTCTTAGTTTGACAGTGTGTGTGTCAAACGCATAGTAGGTGTGTAATGTTTTTCTTATTCACTTATTACATCATCCTATGTTTAGGTTCCTAACTAGGAAATAGGAAGGTGTAATCGCAGTTAGAACAGTTAGTGTCCTATATAGAGATATAGGAAGGTCCCGACCACTCTCTACTTCCTCAAATAGGAAAGTGTAATCGTAGTGGTCCCGACCACTCTCTACTTCCTTAAATAGGAAAGTGAAATCGCATCGCTCCGATTTAGGACGTTTCGAGTCGTCGCGTCCTATTTAGAAATCAAGATGGTGTAGTGTAATCACTAGCTTCCTGATTTCTAGTTAAGAGTGATCCTAGTTAGGAATCTAAAAATAGGATGGTGTAATAAGCACTTTATTTAAAACCCACGTTCGCACAAACGATTTTTACGTATCACCATAGAGTAAATAATATACTATGATACGTACAAATCACGTATGACTTCTCCTATAAGCACTTATTACACGTTCCTATTTTTAGGATCCTAACTAGGAAATAGGAGCGTGTAATCGCAGAAAGAACGGTTAGTGTCCTAAGTAGTGAGATAGGAAGGTCCCAACCGCTCTGCTTCCTTAAACAGGAAAGT
Source organism: Polyploca ridens (assembly GCA_951394255.1). Taxonomy (NCBI): domain Eukaryota; kingdom Metazoa; phylum Arthropoda; class Insecta; order Lepidoptera; family Drepanidae; genus Polyploca; species Polyploca ridens. The sequence goes on from OX596247.1 coordinate 11,285,444, forward strand.
GTAATCGCGTCGCTCCGATTTAGGACGTTTAGGGATGTAACATTGTTCTTCAAAACATCGATGTTTTGAAATAATTATATAAGGCTTCTAAAGTCTTGGCGTATATTTTGAGGGATGAATGTATAGGTCATTAGTAATCATAAAACAATAATAGAATAATAATCCGTACAATATATAATTATTTCAAAACATCGATGTTTTGAAATAATTATATAAGGCCCTTCTAAAGTCTTGGCGTATATTTTGAGGGATGAATGTATAGGTCATTAGTAATCAAGAAACAATAATAGAAAAATAATCCGTACATTGAAAGTACTACATTATTTATAAATTAATACTTGGTACTTACTTACATAAAGTTCAATTTTGTTTTATTTTAACATAAAGGAGCTCATTTGTATTCATTGAAATTTTAATTTGTGTGATCGGTTTGAGAGAATAAAAAACTTAAAACATCGGAAGAACATCGATGTAAGTATAGTTATATTTTTTTTAAATCGACCTTTGTTACATCCATACGAGTCGTCCGTCCCGCTTTAAGTATAGTTGCTATACTCTTTGCCGCGTCCTAGTTAGAAAGCAAGATAGTGTAGTGTAATAAGTAGCTTCCTGCTTCCTTGTTAGAACCATCCTAGTTAGGATCCTAAATATAGGAAGGTGTAATAAGCCCTATACGTGTTCGCACGCTGACGTTTTTTTTACGTAAGGAGCTGTCATACATTCTAGTAAAAAACGTCGAATTCAACGATTTTTTAAACGCTTGTGCGAACGAAGGCTTATACTATACCGGCCGGCCGGCTTACTTGGCAACATTGCTAGTACCAGTGTTCGCAACCGTACGATAATTATCGTACATGTACGATAATTTCATAACTACGTACGATGTACGATGGTGCACGACTATCGTACGCAGATTGTACGATAATTTCCATTCTGATGAAAAATTTGATGATTACACAGATAGCCAATAGCCCATTAACAATTACAGTTGTTTTTTAGTGTCAGCACCATCTATTGGCTCATTTCTTTCTTAGGAACTTGTTGCTTCATGGCGCAATCTTGCTACTGTCTTCCAATCAGCGATCGATATCGATATCGTCGTTCGATGTGGTATGGTGGAGTGTTGGCAGTTATTGTCTTTTCGAATTTGTAAAGTTTCATTAATATTTGTGTATTCTGTTCTCGCAAATATAGAATCTATTCAGTAAAACTTTTTAAAAATATGCTTGTTTTCATGTGTCTCTATCCTTTAACATTATTTTCTTCTTTATAAATTCGAGATGTTGGCGCGAACTATTATTTTTTTTCCTTTTAAAAAACAAGTTTACAAGATTTAAACTATAAAGTATTTGCAACATATTATTGTCACGTTTCATATGATTTTTTAAAGTATTTAACCATTTTCCTGATGGATACGATAATTTTGATCCATATACGAGCATATACGATAATTTTACGGCTCTGGTACGATAGCTGCCTGGCTTCAGGTTGTGAACACTGGCTAGTACGTGCGCGGTGTGGTTGGTCGTGCGCTGTGACGTACGGTGCGTGTGATAATAAATTGCATTATTTATTTACACATTTTATGTATCATTCTTGACAAATGTATAAACATGCAAATTCATTTATCTTATTAAAATCATAGTAAAGTTATAAACGTATAGACGCAATAATGTCGGATCCTACGATACAGACATTTTGCTGTCATCACACTGGAAATAAGGAAGATACAGCAGTTAGAATAATGGATGCATTTAATACAGATTCCTATAATACAGTTTGTTTAATTTCATCAGCTATAGGAATACTAGGATCCTTGTATCAGGTATGAATGGGAAATGTGACTTTTCTGTTTTCAGTCTCAATCTTATTTGTATATTTAGTGACTTACATATTTATCTTTGTATATAAAATTCTTCTGCACGTGTGTATGTCACTGAACTCCTAAACGGCTGGACCGATTTGAATGAATTTTTTTGTACGCGTTTGGGTGGCTCCCTGGATGGTTTAGATTCACAATTAGGGTAGGGTAGGGTAGCACCACGCGAACGAAGTTGCGCCGGGCAGCTAGTTTTAATATAATAATTACAATAATAATAATAACAAAAAAAAACATCTCCACAAATTACAGTACACAAAAGTAGGCAAAATTCGTAATTTTTGGGAGAAATGGAGTCTAAACTAAGCATTAGGCCTATATTTTAGAACTTCATAATACTTTACTTGCAAGTAGGTATAAATCATGTATAAATATTTGATGTTTGTATCTTAAAATGTTATTTCAGATAATTCCTGATGGTGCATGGAAGTCACCATCTAGGGGTCAAACCACAATCACACGTGGACGTCATATTATTATTTGGTTGGCCGTAGCAGACTTATTGGCATCTCTCGGTAATTTTTATTATTTAACCTGTTGGTTCTCGCGAGGGACGCGCATCCTATTATAACAATTGATGAATCTGTTATGTTTTTAACTGCGAGCCAAGTGATTAAAATAACAGATTCTTGGGTCATCAAGAAGAGTAGGAGACTGCTCATAGATCTGTAGTTTTTGATATAAGGTTTATCTGTCCATGAAAAATGCAAACAACTAAGAAACTACTTAACACCAAATTAAATTAATGGTAGGTTTTTGAGATACTACAAAACCGTTACAAAATGATCCAGCCACTAGCTCATACCTAGGTTCTAATGTCAATCCAGAATCATGCAATGGTTTAAGCATTTTTGTCTTTTATTAGAGCGTAAGTTATGTACACACGGCTACACACCAAGCTATACATTTCCAGTTGATCAAGCTGATCTCGCATTGTATGGGATTTCCATACAATGAGAAGTCAGCTTATATTGGAAATGTATAGCTTGATGTGTAGTTGTGTGTACTACAAACATGGTTTGGGATAGCTTTCTTGGATCAACACAAGATGGTACTGAATAAATTTTGAAACTAAAGAGTTCTTCTATGATGTTAAAATTTAACTACTGAATAAACCTCGATAGATTTTACTGTTATTCAGAAATTTGTTTGCTCAGTATCACCACCAGAAACAAAACTAATCCAAAACAATATATAATTAATTATGTACCACAGATATAAATTAAAATAAATGATGCAAGTGTATACAGGGTGGAAATTTTAGACGGGTCAGTAAGGGCAGCTACCTTAAAGGTTGAAGCCACGTAAATATGGTCTTAAGTGAATGTCCTTTATTTTTTAACCGACGAAAAAACGGTTTTCAAGTCGACGCATATATTTTTTTTTATATATGATCACGCATATCTTTTTACAGAGTTGTCCGATTATGATAATTCCTTTTTTATTGGACTGCAAAACCTTATAAAATTCAAGTTATATTCAAAATTATTATTTGCTTTTCAGTTTTTTCGGTGGTTAAATTTTTTTGTTTAAAAGGTTTTTTGAGTTAGTTCAATCGGCATTTACAGAGTTTTGATAAAAGGTACACTCACTGAGAAAACGGCAACTTTTGAAAAATATTTAAATAATAATAATATTTAAATATTTAATACCTATCTTAATAATTCTTTTACGTAATGATTTTGTAGCAGTTAATAAAGTACTAGGGTGAATTTAAAATTCGTAACGTATGTCTGACAGTTTCCATTACTGAGTTACAATTAATTTTTTAACAATATGTATGAGAAAAGTTTTTTTTAATTTCTGACATTTCTAGTACCCTAACCCAATGATATTATACTAGAGATATGCTACCCTCATACTAAGCGGCGTTCAGTTATTGTTGAATTAGGTGAATGCGATAGATAATACGGAACGTATGGTACAGAAAGAGATAGCTATATGTAGCCGCTAAGCAAAATTACGACAATTGTCTGAATTTGTCTGCAACAATTTTCGTGCGTTAATGCGATATCTACCTCTTTTTATTATAATATCATTGCCCTAACCTAACTTAATTAACTAATAAACCTTTTTGATCCTCTTCAGAGACAGGAAAAAACGGCAATTTTTGAAAAATAGCCGTTTTTTCGCTGACTGTACCTTTTATTAAATGTGTAAATGCCGATTGCAATAGCTCAAAAAATAAGACTGACACTTAACACCATATTCGCGTGGCTTCAGCCCTAAAGGTAGCTCCCCTTACTGGCCCGTCTAATATTTTCATCCTGTATACTTCACATGCCAAAAGGGAGTGCAATGGTGTATTGATGTGCCTAGTTTTCTTTTTCAGGTGTATTAGTTCGCTCATCCTTATGGTTAAGATATAAAAATATCATGCCCTTGCCTGATGACAACATTAGTGTGCTATTTTGTAGTATTACTTCTGTAAGTAGTTACAAGTAAAGCTTTGTAATGTAAATCCTTAACCTTGTAGTTTCATTGGAAATGTTACCTACTAAAACAAGTAATAAAGTATGCATTGAATAATATACCTAAATTTATCTTAAATCATATAATATTCTTATGGTTTTAGGTTTTACCTCTGAGTGCTATATTTTGAATTCTGCTAAACTAATTATTTATTTTCTAACCAGGCATGGACTCAATACTTTTACACAGTGTCATGGTTTTGGACACTCTTTTATGCAATTGACACATGGATTACTATAAAAGGGAGAGATTCCAATATGTTACTCTATCATTCCTTTGCTTGGGGTTTGCCTGCGGCTACAACAGGCATTGGACTGTCTATACTTTACATTCCAAATGCTACGTAAGGCTTTTGATTAACTCGTCATTTGAACTTACTAGTGTAATGCTGTTATAACTTAAAATATTATCATTAGTTCAATGTGTCCTATGTTTCAGCTGCCATAATTTACCATCTATTTCAAGTGCCTTATTAAAGATTCTTCCTAATTATTTTGCAACATATTTGCCTATAGCAGTTGTGATGATAGTTAACCCAATAATGTATGTACTATCAAGTAGAAATGTGGAAATGGCTGTGGCACTACCTTTGGCTCAGGTATAATGCTCCATATTGTGTTCTATTTCAAACTACATAGGTATTTGAGTTGTAGAATATTAATAAATGCAATAATTTATTTCAGTTCACTAGTAAAGAGAGAAGAGTAGTTGATGCATTAAGGCTGAAATTTTTCCTCATTAATGTTGTTTTTTATGTATGTTGGTTGCCTAATCTTATCAATGGTATACTAGTTTGGACAATGTGGTTCAATATGCCTGTCAATGTTATAATTACAATATGGTATATAATGGTAAGTACTAATATTTTATGAAATATGTAATTCATACTTCATGCACAGATTACAGAATAAAAGGCTGATGGAGCACGTGGAATACGAAAGTGAAGCCAAAAAAGCAAATACAAATTCAAAATCACATAAGTACCTGGTATTCGTTTTCCAATTAGTATTTGCTTTGTTTAGGAATTTTTATCCCGGGAAAACATACGATCCCTCGGGAAACCACGCAGGACAGCTAGTAATTATTAATGTAATTAAATAACATTGTGCTTTTTGCAGGCTTTAATGAACCCTATGCAAGCTTTACTTAATGCTTTGGTATATCGGAAGTGGAATGCAAATAGATGGAGATTTGTACCAGCATTCTCGACACAAACACAAAAAGAATTTCATTTTTATGATGAACAATCTCCCTTACTAGGTTCTGAACCCCCTCGATTGCAGCTCACACCCATACTGCCACAAAGCATTAACAACTACGCAACATTGTGATAAAAGTACCTCCATTATTTATTTTTTTGACTTGTTTACTTTTTTTATAGTATTATACATAATATACCTTCTTAATCATTGTGTACTTTTGTATAACAAATTGTTTTATTTAGAACAATTAGTAAGTCCCTAACACTAACTAGAGGTCCATTCATTGTTAAGTGTGAAGATTGCACGAGAACACAAGGGATAGAACATGCGTCCTATAATGACAATTGTTTTGATTGTTTTTTTGTACCGCGAGTTTTTTCGAGTTGAGGACACCAAGTGTAGTAGGTATTAGATAAATATGTTAGATTATGTTGAATGGTATGGCATGGGCTATTTACAACTAATATAAAAGTTAATATTTTATTAGTAACTAGTATTTTAACATATTATTAGTTAATTTACAAAATATATGCATTCTTATAGATAACTATCACTTATTTATAATAAATCATGCTCATTTTCCGGTGGGGCCATTGTTAAGTCAGTAATATCTTTAACAATCATATGAGCTATTTGCCAGGCCATTTCTTCTTCAACTTTAGAGGTACTTGTTGACACAAATCTGCTAACCATTTTTCTTAAAACTGATTTACTTTTCTTATCAGGGTCAGGTTCAAATTTCGATTCAAATCTGCCTAAACTGTTAATTCTTCCAAGACTCAAGCCTTCATGTCTGTTTCTCTGCCATAAAGCATCTGCATTGTAAAGTTGATTGGAGTCTATTGTCATATCAGGTACAGACATATTACGTTTCTTCTTGCGGAAGACTGGGTCTCCCATAGCTAGCAGAGTATTTTGAGTGCTTATGCTAAATTCACTGCTACAGTCTGAATGTGATTTATGATGAGAGGACCACATCTGATCAACAGAGTGAATCATTTCTGAAAGATATTTATAATATAATTCAGATTCCAAAAATGTTTTCACATACTGGGTTAGTGTCCTAACAACAATTTGGTAAGGCAAATCAAAACATGTGGGAAGGGGCCCTCCTTCTCTGCATATTTCACTTTCAATTTTCAATCTTATATCTGTTGGGAATCCAATTGGGTTTGTTGCTTGAAGTGAAAAATATTTGTCATACAACACAATTGCATCATTTTGTGCTTGCTGTGAGTCTGGTGTGCTATCATTGGTTAAGTTATCTCTGAAGTGCATAGCGGCCATTAAAAACTCTAACAATACCCTACAAGATTCCTGCTCCAAATATTCAGTGAAATAGAATAAAATTGTTTCATTAAATAAAATATCTCTTAAATTTAGAGAGCCACCAGTTAAAATATCAATTTGTGCTTTGATATACAGGGGGCTCTTGAGGAAATCATTGAAATAATTATTTTCTATTTGACTGAAAATTATTTCCTGTACAGGTTTAAAACAGTCTCCTTTTATTTCCCCTTCTGGGTGGCATATATTTGATATTACAGCTTTTCTGCAGCTATCTGGTAAGTCTAATTGATATGGGGCTTCTAATGCCACATAATTTTTGAATAAATTGATAGCTTCTTCTGTAATATTGGTATGTTTGGTATTGTCACTTAGGTTTCCAGCCAAGTTCCCACATGAACTTGTGGAACATTCAATATTGTTTCTCAAATTATAAATAATATCACTGTCTTCCCTCCAACTTAGTCTTTGTGACTTCTTTTGGTCTTGTTTAATTGTATCAGAATTACAATGCAGATCAAAACTACTAGCTCGATTCATTTTTACATGATTGTCATTTTTATAGCTCTCACTTCTATTCTTCACAAATGTTTTAAAACTTTCAATATCCATCCAACAATTGACGAGTAAATGTTTCTCAATTGACTCCATAAACTGTACAAAGTATTGTATAGCTTTTTTATCAATAAGTATGTCATGTAAACTCAATGATAGTTTAGATTTCTTTTCAAATATATGTAATTGATCTGGAATTCAAAACAAAATTTGTTACTTATAATATATAAATAAATATTCTGTGACATTCCTCACACACTGTTATCTGATCGCAAACTAAGCAGAGCTTGTACTATGGAAACCAGATAACTAATATACAACATATACAGCTGTTTATTTGTTAATACATACTTAATATACATAATTACACCCAGACTCAGGACATACAAAAATGTTCATGCACACAAATGCATTTTCTGGTTGGGAATCAAACCCACAACCTGTGTGTGATAAATGGGAATCTTAACCAAGCATACCAACTGGCTTGATTTCAAAGGTCTTTTGAATATTGTCTATCTCTATAATCTATTCAGCCCATGGACACTTAAAAAATCTCATCATACAAGCAAAAGTAAACAAAAACTCCCAGTCTGTAATAAATTCACATAAGTACCTATATATTTTATAGGTAAATGTGTAGTCTAGTATTTAATAAATAGCATAAATACCTTCATGCTCCTCTACCACTTGAGCATTTAGAAGAGATTTGATGTCAGTATTATTTGAAGAACTTAGTTCTGGAGGCCGAACGGGGCAACCAGTTTTTCCTTTGGCTGCAAAAAAATAGCATCTAATTGTAAGCACAGCAATTTCCAGTTAAATCTCTTTGTACGCGTTGCATACGCGTAATAAAACGAACACGATAGGAGTTCTCACAACATACCTGCACTTTTCCAAAACTTGATCATTTCTTTGCTATTTGCACGTTATATGTTTCTGTGAGATGTATAAACAACCTCAGGAATAAGTTACGTGACTTCTTCATAAGTTAGCTTTATGACCATAAGCGTAAACAAATAATAAATAATTATTGAAAACTATGTTACTGTTTTGTTATTTTTTTTATTTTACTGAGTCTGTCTGTCGAACTGATCTGACAAGTGACAGTCAGATCCAGTGTCTCCATATGTAAATCGGCATTTACCGTGTTGCAAGGGTAAAAATACCGTGTTTTTGGGCAAAATTACGGTGGATCAGCTTAAATTGTACCGTGTAAATTACCGTGTAATATTTTAAAGGATAAAAACAATAATATAACCTAGATACCGACTGCAGCGTCATCTGCCGGGCTGATTTGTGAATGTAAACCATCCAGGGTGCCACCCAAACGCATACAAAAAAAAAAACATTCAAATCGGTCCAGCCGTTTAGGAGTTCAGTGACAAACACACGTACAGTAGAATTAACTCCCTGGATTGTTTAGATAGGTTAGGGTAGGGTAGCACTATGCGAACGAAGTTGCGTCGGGCAGCAGGTATATCATATAAACCTAAAATAATGAGCTAATATTCAATAAAAAGAGAGCTATAGAGCTAAATACTATTTTTTAGAGCTGACAATGTTGAAATTGAGCTAAATTTAGCTCTAAAAGAGTTAAGTTGCTAACACTGTTCCTGTATGTTTAAATAAGGACGAGAATAGATTGCCGAGGTTTGGTAGATTTTATAATTTAATTTATTATCTATGTGTAAGTGGAGATAGAAGTTTTGATAACCTGGGATTCCCGGTAACTACGAGCAGTGTTGCCATTACAAAATACATATTATGTTAAGTTCACTGAGATTCGTTTTACGCAGTATAGTGATGAAACATTAATAACGTAATTTTTTAAATACGGCGACATATGACACGGTAATACCTTATTACCTTGACGGTAGATTAAGACCAGATTACGGTGTTTCTACGGTAATTACCGTGTATATGGAGACACTGGTCAGATCCAGTATTGCCAACTCCCAAAAAATCTTACCCCTTAAGTACAATATTATGCTTTGTAATTTCTTTATTTAAAAACATTAAAAAATCGGAACTATAATATACTTTGAGAGAGGTAGCGCATAGCGTTTATTCGCTCAAAGTGCAGCTCCACTGGGGAAGTACCTCCTCCTAAGAGCTCATTGGGGCTTGGGAAGTGGAGTTATACCTCGGGTAACAGTTTACCATCAGGCAGACCGTATACTAACTTACACGTCGAATAAAAATATTTTTTTGGAGAAGTCATGGTTTTATTCTACGTAAGTAGTATGAGCTCTGGCGACCTTACTCACTCGCAGGAACACAACTTTACGCAACAAAGTTATTTGGCTGCGGTATTCTGTAAGGTGGAGGTACTTCCCCAGTCGAGCTGCTCTTTGAGCGAATAAACGCTTATGATCACTAATTTGTCGCAATTTTGTAACTTAATTTGTCAAATTTTGTCAATCAGTCCTGCAAGGCCACCCCTGTTTCTTAAGAACTGAGCACCTGGCAAAGATCTGCTTGCTACAAGATTTTGTCGGTAATTTGTCAAATGTCACCAAATATCAGTTTTTTTCGCAGCCTGGTTCAAAATCTTAAAAGGGTTTTTAGATGTTTCTAAAGGTATCTCAAGAACTAGAATACCTACCTAGAGACGAGCCAGTTCTGACAGGGTCATCTAAGAACCTTTTATCGCTATAATCTGATATACCTACGATGACAAATTTGGCAAATAATAGTGACAAATTTTGTGAATAACCACCTGCACTAGGTGATCTCTAGTTCTAGAGATTCAAAAGTGACCCTGACAGGAAGAGCCTGTCATGGTAACAAAAATCCTTGAGGCCAAGGGGGGAGGGGGTCATGACCCCCATGACCCCCCCTGGATCCGCCCTTGTATGGAGTTCCAGTCCACTCCTACACCATCATCAGACTCTGAAAACCATATTAATTATGGTCAAAGCTCATTTCACGACAATTCCAACAGCCTATTTGTTGTATTGATATCGAAGTAATCTCATAACAAACCCTAGAAGAGAATTGGCTGACAAGTGAAGTGCGGAATGCCACGTCCCACACAGTGTTCTCCTAAATAAATCCTACTTCCTGCTAATATAACTAGCGGCTCTGTGATCTGTAGACCTCGTGAGTCACGATAATTATATGGAATTCCCTTGTCGAGTAGGTTTTAGCGGAGCCATAAAAAATCCATATTACCGAACCAGGGCCTGTAGACTAGATGGTTATCGACAATCGTCATCGTTAGTAAACGATCAACCTTTGTATGGAATTGACATAAGAGATTGTTAAAAATCACGTGATATTTCTATTTGAAATGTCAAACCTAGGGGGGCTGCTCACAAAAATTCACGAGACCTGTAGAGGAGAACAGCAGAATACCCTGATATCTGGATGATAGAATTTTTGTCCAAGCTGTACGGAGACGCTTTGCTCGCTCGGTCAATAAATGAGGAACCTCTTGACTTCTCATCGACACACATAACACAACCCATTGTGAACTTTATTGCGCGGGAAATGTATACTTACACATCATGAAGCATTGCTCGTGTTGTATGTGTATCGGGATTATTGCTTCAAGCTATAAGTACAATAGGGGCGCCATCAGGGAAGTACAGGGAAAGCAGGCGAGGGCGTTGCATTCCTGTGCGTGAGTAAAGTCACCAGAGGTCATCGGGGAGGGGAGAAGGGTTTGTAGTTGGTTTGTAACGTAGACGGAGAATTGTATTTACGGTTTGTAATGAGTGAGTGATGCCTCGTGAGTTGCAAGCATAGAGTAATATTCTAACTCTATGGTTACGGTATGCTAGTTTGCGAACTTAGTTTTATAAAAAGAATAACATTTAGGATTGTGTAATAATTCAATGTTTAGGATCCTTTTTTCCCCGGGAAAACATAAGATCAGTCTGGAACGCAAGACTGGTGAACGCGGTGACGGTGAAACCGCTGGGCGAAAACTTGTATACCTAAATATAAAGTACCTCAAAGTACCCTACTACCGTGTTATGGTTTCCTGTTTTCTTGATCGGAAAGTTCACGCCCATTATAAGATTCGAACCCACTACCTTAGCCATGACATTCGACGTAGGTACTATTGAGTATTCTGTGACTCTGAGCTATTATCGCTAGGCGTGAGGGGCATTACATTGGCCATAGTTTCTTACATACCTAATTCGAATTTGACTTGCAGGTTGGGGTACTTACTTTGACAGATATACAGGGAGTCCTTACAATGTTTTCCTCATCGAAAGGTATGCAGTCATCCTCAGTCAGTCAGTCCTTACAATGTTTCCCTCATCGAAAAGTCAATTGGGATATGTGTGGATCCGGTGTAGAGTCATTTTGTTATGTGCCTTATCAGGGCCCAAATTGAATAAATACTTTTTGATTTTTATATACGAAACACAGAAGTATTGTACGGGCCAGTGTTTTGAACATTACTCTCTCATAGGACAACATGTGAAAACACAGCTATTTAGGTAGAGGTATCTACAGTGTAGGCATCCTTACAATGTTTCCCTCATCGAAAAGTCAATTGGGATATGTGTGGATCCGGTGTAGAGTCATTTTGTTATGTGCCTTATCAGGGCCCAAATTGAATAAATACTTTTTGATTTTTATATACGAAACACAGAAGTATTGTACGGGCCAGTGTTTTGAACATTACTCTCTCATAGGACAACATGTGAAAACACAGCTATTTAGGTAGAGGTATCTACAGTGTATGCATAGATCGATTTAGAATAGCCTAATTCTTCGGATTAAGTATAGGTTGTACTTACGTACTTAACTACATTTGTGCTTCGCATAACGGTCAATTCTAAAGACACTGCCAATATATATTGAAAATTATTAGTTACGTAGGGAGGTTGATAGGTACAGTTAGCCTTAAAAGTATATGATCACTTTAGTACTTTTCATAATAGTTTATTTTACCTAGGTAGGTAGCTACCAAGAAGTATAAAGCCCGTGGAGTGCGCGTCGACACGATTTTGTTTCAAACACAACTCGCCGATTGCTATGGGGGAACCGATTTGTTTGGCAGGCGCAAAGGACTGGTGGTCATTTATAATTTGTTTGAGTTTTGATTATTATTTGTATTAGAAATAACAGCAAACGTAACAGAGGACTGGTCTGCGATGCTGAGATTATGGGTTCAATTTTGAAAAAGAAGGAGGTAATATGATTTTAAAAGCTAACTTTATAAATATTTACTGGATTTTGAAATTAATAAAGATTTGAGTACGTTTCTCCTATATTCTTTTATGGAATTTCATTGTTTTTTGTAATAAATCTCCGTCTGTTATCAATAGAATTAACGAAAATTAACATAAGCGTTAGAAATCATATGTTTGGCGAGTGCGGTATCTCCGCACGCGCTCTCCACGGGCTTTATATTTCTTGGTAGCTACACTCTCTTGATAGTTTTTAAGAAAACTGTGAATTACGCAAATGTGATACGGTATCACAGAATATTCAATGACGGTATTAGTGATTAGCTACTTTTGACGCCGACTGTACCTACCTATGTGTACTGCGCTGCGGTGTCATTACATTGGTTAGATGTTTTAACGGTTGATCAGGCAAATTATCTGCGGTCCTTACGCAATCCGAGGACGCGGTGCACGCGGGTGGAGGCTATCGACCTTCCCACGGTTACTTGAAATAACTGTTAAGTTGTTGGAAATAACTTTGTGTCAAGCAGCGCGCAGGGCGGCCGCACTGCGCCCGACAGGCCAGTCCAGTCGGGCTTGCTCGCGGGATGCGATCGCAATACAAATAACACAGAATTCACATATAATATTGACAGGCGATAACTAACAAAAACAATGTTGCAATTATTATTTTTAACTTTATCTATTTTATGTGGATATGGGGATGCAGCTTCTACTTACGACCAACGGCAAACGGGAGACATGAATGTGCAACTTGACTTGAAAAACTTGCATGTTTTTGCCTTGATGAAAGGAAGCAAAGAAGAATATGTGGTGAGTTACCTATTATTTATAAACCTTACTAAAATACCTAAGTCGCAGCGCAGAGTATCATTTAGGCAGGTATTTAATTTGCACCTAAATACAAATCAGAAAAAAACAAAAATATGTCTGAGCCGAGTAGGTAGGTACTTAGGTCCTACATCAAAATTATTTAGTTCGTTTTTAGGTAATTAACTACGAATAATAAAAAAATTCGTAGGTAAATAGGTAGGTATTTATTTATCGACATTGGTGATTCGATTTTAAAAGAATGTACGTAGTAGCTCAGAGTATATAAATACTGGTAGTAGTTTTTATTTTTGTGCACTTAGGTACCCAATCCAGCGTTGCCAGACGTCCCGATTTTGGCGGGACGTCCCGATTTTTAGCCCAAAATTAAAAGTCCCGCTTTTTGAGGATTACTCGACGGTGAAATCATCGTTGGACGTAGAAGTAGGAAATTATAAAGACACCACTGCACAGAAATGGCACGCAATCAATAGATACGGCCGTATAGGTATGTCGCATATTTTGACGCTCGCAAGGGAATCAAAACCTATAGAGTACTTCCCGATGACCTAGAAACATAAAAGAAGCAATTTCATGTAGCACAAGTAAATGAAGAAACCCAAAAATTGTTTTGTAGTGGTATCACAATTTTTTTCTTACTTCGTGACTTGATTCTCGTGATAAATGAACTATTTACATACCTACAAGTTTCTACAGAACCCTCGGTGCGCGAGTCCGACTCGCACTTGGCCGGTTTTTTTGGTATGTTCCGCTATCGGCGATAGAATCCCGCTTATTTTACTCAAGAAGTACATCAGAAGTTACAATCCCGCTTTGCCCGAAAAAAAATCTGGCAACGCTGCCAATGACACATAAACCGCAATATTGGGGATCATAGAGATATCATTTGGTGATGATTGTATTCAGCGAGTAAAAGATCACGGTATTAGAGTCACCGATTCCGCCGATCGTTCTGTCAGTGATCTTCCCAATTTTTTTTAATATAGCGTAGTTACCTACGGAAGAAGAACGTTTTCACACCTTTAGGTACATACAGAGTATGGAACCTTATTCCATAGGTGTTGTTGATAAACTCATAATCAGTTTCTGTGTAGGTAGGTAGTTATTACGTATCTCAGTATTATGATGTTATTAATTTATTGTCTGCACGGAAAAGAGAATACACTTTCTCTGTGATTGTCTGGAACGTCGATGTAGGTACAGTCCCATAAACTTATCTGGCTTGGTGAGAGTCGCTGTTATCGTATTTGGTGTCGCTAGTAATGGTAAAAGTAAATTTACAGATTATTATTAACTAAAGCACTTATTATCGCAGTTTGTGTCCTATATAGTTAGATAAAATGTCCCGACCGCTCTACTACTTCCTTAAATAGGATAGTGTAATCGCATAGCTCCGATTAGGAATGCACCATCGTTCTATAAAATTAAATAATATATACTAATAATAGCAATAATAAGTCCTTATAAAAAGAATTTGGTTGCCAAACAAGAAGAAAGGACGGTGAACCAACGTGATTTTGATTTCGTCGGTCGGCAGAGCACAAACGGAATAAACGAACGATGTCGACGTTTGTGACTTTTGACGTCGATCTGCGGCCTGTACCTCTACCATGAGTTTTCTACACTAACGTAATCTACACACGCTAGCGACTACGATGAATATTTTGTATAACGAGCACCGCCTCTAGTGGACACTTTTGGAAGCATTTCATACAAAATGTTTCACCGTAGTCGCTAGCGACTGTAGATTACGTTAGTGTAGAAAACTCATGGTAGGGGTACTGACTGCCAATTCCTATACAGACATGTCATAAACGCAAACGCGTTAGTAAGCGTTTACTAACGTCAATTCTTTACACTCGGGGTATAGAGCTCTTTATGTATAAAGTGCCAAAAGGGAATTAAGCTTAATACCTAGTTAGGGTACTAGCTCAGAGTAAATAAATAATTACGTACTTAAAGTACGTACTAGTAATTCTTTGCCCTCGCAAAGTTGCGAGTGTTCCGACACGCACTTGACCGGTTTATACCGTAGCATGTTTGCGGCTATGAAGGTAAGTTAGGATAATACTTATTTGTTAAAATATTTTAAATGTGCGGTTTGTATAACTTCTCAAACACGTCAACCGTTGGCAGATTACTGCTCAACTGTAAACGATTGAATGTATCGTATTGGTACATATCTTCTCGGTGATACACATAACAAAAACAAGATACTTGATAGCTCAGTGGTATTGACGTCGAATGCCGTAGGTTCGAATCCTATATTCCGGTAAAGGAAACCATCGTGAGGAAACCATAGCAAGGTGATATAGTGTAGTACCCGCATGGCTGGCTAACACCCTCATGTGGAAATCTGATGCGAACCATCAATATATTCGGCAGTTGCTCTTGAGAGCCAGTTGCGTTGTAGGCGTTGTAGTTAAGGAACATCGGTAATCCCCTGTGCATTGCTACAGTGAGAGAATGCGTTTCTAACACCTGTTTCACAATGGTTCAGTATTTTCTTAACCATAATTTAATGAGTCTCATCTAAATGAGATCTGCAGGGCTATGGATAAATTAAAATAGCAATTGCGGAAAATCGCCTCGGTCGTTTTTGAATCCGTTTCCGATATCGAATCCGCGCGTTTTAAAATAGCCCTGCAGGAGTTTTCAATATCTCTTGGCGGCCGCACTTTATAATGTCCATACGCGACGGTAGCCACTTACCTCCCATCAGGTGAAATGCCTGACAGCGTTTTTACGTAAAAAACCTACCTCGGCAAAGAAGTTAAAGTAGGTATGTACCACAGACATATAATATTTATAAGGTATGTACCCACAAGGAATGGTACCGTCGTGGTCTGGATGGGTGACCGCCAAGTGGTATTTCGAATCGAGCGTTTCCGTGCTTCGGAAGGCACGTAAAGCCGTTGGTCCCGGTTATCACTTAATTGTGATAGTCGTTAAGCTAGGTGGATGCCTCCTAGGCGACTTGAAAAATTCCAACATTAGGTTGACCACTAGCCTACCTCCACCGATCCGCAGTGGGCAATTGGGCATGCGTGGTGGAGTATTGCCCATTCCCTTTCACCCTCATTTGTGAAGGGAGGCCTGTGCTCAGCAGTGGGATATAATGGGCTGATGATGATGAAATAATGGTAAAGTAAGTAGTTCACCTACTACTATGTAGTTAAGAAGACGCGTAAACAGATTTGTGCTATAAAATGCTGTGTATTATACCTACCAAATAGACTGTAGCTTCACTTCATACATCGTAATCATTCCAGACGCTTTTCGTGCCGGTATTTTCGCATTTATATTCTTTATCGAATATCTACTCGTCTCTATTATTACATACTTACTACAGTTGTTCAAACAAAACGTATTGAATAAAATATTTACCTACTTATTATTAAATATTACATTGTTTTCGATCCCAATTTACCTTATTTTTCTTCTTCTTAGTTTTAAGTTTGGCAACCAAATCAAAATTAGGTGTCGAGTTATATTATAATTTCCAGTCACAATAAATCACTTTCACATATAGTCCTCAGTCAGTCACCGTCCATAAAAGTCATGTTTTACTACAATGGTGGTAATTGTACTAAAACTCTTCACGGACTTTTTAAGACAACTTGAAAAGTCACGATACCCCACGTAAAGGGTAACTGTTTGAAAATAAGGTAGGGACTTTTTGGCGGGAACTTGCAGAGTGACATTGCGTTTTCATTTTATTTACGCCCACGAGATTTTAGCCCTATTTATACAAAAACAATTAATATTTCGAATAAAAATCTAAAAATATCTATTATTATTCTATGCGTTCTGGTGGAAATAAATTAATTTTTCATTTCATTTCAAAAAACCAAATAAAAACAAACAGTTGTTGACCCGTCACTTTGATTATCATGACAGACATGACGGCGAAAAATACTTCAATCCGTTCATAGAGAAACGCAAAATATGTTTGGTCTGTTTCTTCTTATATGCATGTGCCCTCATAAAATACTAATGGCCTTACTCATAAAACCTTTGCATGAAACGCTATTTAGGTACAGTGTGCAGCCGCCGAGAGAATGCGTTTCTGACACTTGTTAATATTGGCCAAATCACTGAAACGGCTGATCTGATTTAGATGGGAATTTCAATAAACTATGTCTATGTAAATATTGAACCAACCTATGAAAGTCGATTAGTCATTTCCGAGATTACCCCATTAACGCATTATATCGGCGGCCGCACTCCTATACAGTACTTAGGTATATGAAAATTAAATATTGTATGAGTAAGGGAGAAATTATTTTGTCTACATAGTTATGGAAAGTCGGATACTAATTCATCCCCACAAAAAAATTTTGGCGCGGTGCGGTGACCGGTCATAAATTTATACTTATATACTATTTAATATTAAAGCCGAAGTTTTTTTTTGTTTAAACGGGCTAATCTCTGGAACTACAAGTCGAATTCGATAAATTGTTTCAGTAACTAAGTATTTAGAAGCTACATTATCCCCAAGTATTATAGGCTACTTTTTATCCCGGCAACGCAGGTGAAACCGCGGGGGACAGCTAGTACATATATATAGACACGGAAATCGATTTTAATATACTTTTTTACGTTTCAGGACTACGATTATGCCTACGATTATTCAGAGATGACGATAAAACCATCTTACGGTACAACAACAAAACCGTTAAAGATTAGCACAACAGCGACCGTGAAAGATAACATTACAATAGTCACTGTGGCGGCCGGTATTGAACAGACAACGGAATCGATTAAAAAGAATATCACATCAGATATACCAGAAACACAAACAACAGAAGCATCTTTGAACCTAACCGTAGTCGATTCTACGACCACAGTCAGGAGTGCAGTTACTTATGATAATACGACTGGTACATCCACTCAGAACAGTAATAATACCGCACAGGTTACGGTGCCGACAGCGGTTCCAAATTCTGCTAATTGTAAGAAAGGCTTCGCACAAAATAATAATGGAACTTGTGAATTAAAATTACAGAGTGCATCAAATGCGTAAGTTTCAACTGTTTTATTTCTGGCTTTGATTTCTTTTAGGCGAAATTTTTACGGGTTTAATAGTTCGCGGGACAGGCTAACCTAGGTTTATGTGCATAAAAATATTTATTTCTCGCTTTAAAAACATTAAGTAAGTACAGTATTATTATTTATTATTGCTCTTCTTTTTGTTAATTATTTTTCTGTCGGTCAATCCTTTTGTGTTTAGAGTTACAACCTGTCCTTGTGTTTGTGTAATTTATATTATGTATTAATCAATGCTTATCTGTAACATGTTTTTCAACACACTTGCTCGTAAAGTGTCATTTATCACACCATTTTTAGCATCTCAATGCTGCTTATTACGCACTAGTGCTTTTTACTTTACCTACATTACCGCACAGTGTTATTATAGGTATAATCCCGATTATGTGTGTAGACGAAGTATTCTTAATTTAAACGGGGAAAACAGATTGACAGAGCATAGCTGTCAAAAAAAAAAACAAAAGCTGCGCGCCATATTTGTAAACGTTTTCATAACGTCGGTGATTATTATGAATAAAGCTACTCCAATAAATACAAGTCTGATTTTTCCTCACAAGTGTGTTGAAAAACGTCGTATGACATGCGTGTGCATTGATCATTACACTCGGCTCCCTTATCGCGTTCGCTTGCGGCTCACGTGCTTAATACCGCCTCGTCTGTAATTACCAACTTTGCACACATGTATCATCATGCACTTACTATTGTATAAGTATGTAATAAATAATTAAATATAATAATTTAATGTAATATTATTTTCAGATTACTAAAAATTGTCAAACTTTCCCAAAAACTAAAACTGAGGAGAGAAAAGAAGAATGAAGATGACTCTGTACAATAAATAATGCACTACATTACAGTGGCGGCCAGCGAGATAATATGTTAATATTGAGCTACTCACAGAAACGGCTAATCCTATTCCGATGAGACTTTCACAGGAGGGTTCAGTATTTTCATAGCTTAGTGAAAGTCACATCATAAATTAGACGTTTCCATTATTACGCCAATATTAATAGGTGTCATAACATTCTCTCGGGCGGCGGTCGCACTGTAGTATAGGTATTTTGGTGGTTAAATAGTTTAGTCAAAATAATTTAGTTCAATTAGGTACTTAGGTTTCTACGAACTTAATGCGGTGAGGCACCGACCCTTTTCTTATAGAGCAAGTGTGTAACTGGACAAATTAAAACAAAATAAAAGACTGCTATTGTAAAAATTAAATGTTAGTATTTTTTATTTAACCATACCATAGTACCGATACCATTAGAATAATAACGTTAGTATTCTAAGCCGATACCTACCTATAGTACTACGCGAACCTCTAGTCAATAAGTTCAAAAACGTGTTATTTCTTGATAAAGCTCCTAATAATATGAGAGATAGCTCATTCGATTCTGTATGACGTCTAAATAAATCCCACCAAAAACATTTTCATGTAAAATGTTGCCGCCAAGACATATGGCTCGTACTGTCAAAAAGTTATCAGATCTCATGTAGAGCCAAGCTTATAACTACATGCACTTACTATATAAGCCCTAACTTCACAACCTCTACACACCGTAGTCAAAATTTGTGGCTTGGCCGTTTCGCTACCGTCACATGGGAGTAAGGTGAAAAATGTATTCACTGTTCATTGCTTTTTTGTTATTCAATAGTTCTTGTAGTATTGAAACGGCCAAGCCACAAATTTTGACTATGGTGTGTAGAGGTTGTGAAGTAAATCTAAACTAGTCAGTAAATGAGTATGCACTGTATGTGGAGATTGATCGCGTGACCTTAGAGCAGGTGGAATCCACTATATTTCTCAGCTTCCAGATGGACTGACATACCTATATCTATATGAGAGCTCCAAGTCAGCTCCGGATTATCTAAACCAGTGATTCCCAAAATGGTCCAGGTGGACCCCCAGAGTCCACGGGAGACTTAACGGGGGTCTATGTTAGATAGATCTAATCTTAAAATGTTTTGACGAGTTATGGGAATATGGTAGAAATGTCGCAGCAGGGGGTCCACCGAAACCAGTAAATTTTGAAAGTGATCTACGAGAAAAAAGTTTGGGAACTGCAAGCTCTGATCTAAACTGTGGGCTATATTGGGTAGTGCGTGTTATGCGCTGTGTTGACTTTCATGTGTAGTTTCCTCTGATTTAGTGTGAGCTTTTACTTTGTGACCGTACACCCGCTGCTTCAGTATGGGGTGGAGCTGTGGGGACGTCCTGCAGACAGGGAACGCGTTTTCCGTATGCAAAAGCGTGCTATACGAGCAATAGCACAGGTGTGGCAGGAAACATCCATCAGACCCTTCTTCATTTCCCTTAGCATTCTTACGCTGCCTTGTATTCTAATATACCAAGTAGCTGTATAGCTACCTGGTATATTAGAATACAAACATACAAATGTTCGGGAAAATATAGTTAATTTAAAAAAAACAAGGGGCACACAAAATTAATACTCACGGAGCTTGGAAACTCGCCGCTGTCAGGCCTGGCCAGCAACATGGGACCAGCAGTATACAACCACTTACCTGACTCTCGGCACTGCCATCTTTGGCCATACGTAATGTTGTTGATTGTTTTTATGTTTCTTGAAAAATTATATTGATTGACATATTTAATTTTGATCTCAAACAATTAAATGTGTATGTCTATTCTTTAACTTCTATGTTTGTTATCTAACTCTATGGAAGACTGACCAATCAGGGTCGGTTCACAATATGACGGTTTGACAATGATAGATTATAAACTATTGAAAATGAATATGTTATATTGTAACCAGTATGGTACACACGGCAACACATAAAGCTATACATTTCCAGTATAAGCTGATCTCGCATTGTATAGGATTTCCGTACAATGAGAGGTCAGCTTATATTGGAAATGTATACCTTGATCTGTAGCCGTGTGTACAGTTCACAATTTATCGACAGTTTACAATCTCACTAGGTAGATTATAAACTAACAGTTTTCACAAAAATATGGTGACATATATATCATCCAACATTTGGTCAGTATACACTGATAAGAGCCAAGAGCATCACTTTCTTAATCAAATTGATTTACAAATATTGAGGTATCTAACTAAAACCTGACTAATATTGAATTAAAAAAAATCTGCAGCATTCAATTAATTAAATAATCCTTTAAATTTGTTCAGTCATTCTAGAGTACACACAAACACAAATTTACCCTTAAAGTATTAGTGGAGATGTAAAATTTCATAATAAAAAATGTCCATGGTATACAAATAAAAAGTATGCCACAAATAAACTTAAATTATTTATTTACATCATAAAAGTCAATATGCATGTTTATGGAATATAATAATTAATTTTATTAATGTGTAGAATTTAAATAATTATTCATTCGGACGGGCATTATTATTTCACATTTAATTTGCTTTGTACTATAAACTTTGAGCTTGGAAATAGTTATGATCTTGAAATAATTAATTATGTTATGGTCATTCATTTAATTCAATCAATAGTAAGATAGGTACTTCATAATCCATAATAAATAGAATAATATATACTATGCAGCATACAATCACACAAAAACAGCATTAATTTGAATAAAATTGGAAGATTAAAGCTTGCAGAGGCAAAACAATAGAGGAATGAAAGCACCTATAGTTATGAACACAGGGATCAAGACAGAGCTCTCATCCATAGAGTATGGGTCTGGCTGCTTGGGCCCACTAGCACGCCGTGAGTTTGTGTTTTTTTCTTCAACTTCTTCTTTAGGTTCTTCAGTCTCATTTTCAGGCCAAATTAGAGGTGAAAGTTTTGGTACTTCATCTATAGAACCTCGCATTACATACAAAGCATTAATTTTGGGGTTATCCCGGTATCCTTTAATGAATTCTACTTTAATTTTTCCTCCTCTTATATCAGACTCTTCCTCATTGTAATATAACTTGCCATTTTTAATTGAATAAGGTATGTATTCATCATGAGCAATGCCACGACCCACTTTATCAAAGATATCCAAATCGGCCACGATGGTATGATCACCATTTAAAACCACGTCAAACACTTTCATGTTGGGTGCATTAAAGTACACTTCACTGAACTTGAGAACTAGCACGTATTCGCCGTCTTTACTCGCTGGAATATCATACCCGAACGTACTATGGTGATATCTCTCGGTCTGGTAAAGAATTTCATCTTTCGGATTCACACGTCCTATCAATACTAGTTGTTTTCCGTAGTCAGAAGCAGTGCCGATCCTCCCTTGCAATGGGTCCTTTTCATAGTGAACACCGTATATATCGGTATGTGCAGGTCCACCGGCGTTTATAGCATAAATTATTTCACCCAAACCAGTAGCACTTTTCAAAAAACAAATTAGGGAAATGAAAATATGGAATGTAATCTGAGCCATTATGAAGACGTGTAATACAATCGAATTCTAACGATTGCTCTTCTATGATGACTTCATCAATAAACTATAAAAACAAAACATAAATAATTAAACAATTCTCTAGTTTAACGTAACGCTGATCAGATAAATTAGATCTGATAAAATTTGCGCTAATTTTGCCGGCAACCGATCAGTCAGTCCGGTCGTCAATCAATTTTTTTTTTTTTTTTTTGGGATTTTATGGCCTGGTTACTAAGACCTTTAAGCCACGGTCGTCAATCAATGTTACCAGTGTGTGTTGCCAACTGTTACAGTGTTACTACTACTTTTACTAGCTATCCACCAGAGTTATATTTTAACACAGGTTTTGCGGTGTTGTGATTATGCCTAATCTACTGCAATAATATAATTCTAATCATTCTAATATAATAAAGTTAAATGTGTGTAGTACACCTTATTGTACATGGAACAATTAACCTATAGAAGCGCAATGACGTTCATTTTGGTTGAAATAAATTCCGCCAATTTCCCACCGCCGACAATGCGCGCTGATTGGTTAAGACAAGGACGCATGCACTCTGATTGGCCAAGTCAAACACACGACGCAGCGAGTGGTCCTTACTGTTCAAATTCAGTGACAAATCACTGACTAGTTGTGGAATTATATTGTTCAGTATTACTACTCTATAGGGATATTTCCTCGATGTTATTGTATGAATTATGATATAAGTAAAAAAGGTATACAGCTTGGTATAAAATAGTAGAAACGGAGCAATTTTTTTGCATGCTGACAACATTGTATTATCTGTGTTATGTATGAGTGGTCCTAGTGTGTTTATAACTGGCGTAAACAAGTTTTGATACTTACGTTATGGTTGGTAATTTTATAAATTTTAAGCATTCCGTTTTTTATGGTATTAAAATGTTAGCTCGATCATGCTAATGTTTATCTAAAATAGTTTTATTTAAATTCATAGTGTTCCTTAATTTAATTTTGGCAAGTTAAATCAACCTTTTTTCCAAATATCAGCTGTATTTTGTGGTTCATACTCATTTGTAATAGTTAGACTTAATGCATGGTTTCGAAGGTTGCTTCTGCTGAGAAGAGTCGGCAATAAACAGACGAATTATAATTTTCAAAATAAACAGATATATTACATTTTAAATTGTATGATGGGATGAAAGGACATACCAACACTAATAGATGGATTTGTATATGTCACCGTATTTTGTGAAAACCGTTAGTTTATAATCTACCTAGCGAGATTATAAACTCCCCGATAAATTGTAAACTGTACCATACTGCTTACAATATAACGTATTCATTATACATTAGTAAAAAAGGATATGAGCTAATATTTAGAAATATTTGTTTATTTTGAAGGAAATTAATAACAAAGTATTAAAACTACCGAAGCGCTCTCATTGGAGTTGCCATAACACACGACAGTGGCGCCTCCATTATTTTGTATAGTTTCTTGCCAGACGATGCGCCCTCTTCTCTTCTTCGATTAACAACATACTTTGATAGGCTACATAACTACTTTTTTTATGATGTCAATCGATCAAGTCAGACAGCGTCGAAAACGCCCCATGCAAATTGATACTCGAACGTGACGTCACATTTATGTACCGCTGTACTGGAATGAATGGAGAAAACAGGTAAGTAATTTGTTATTTTGGTCGTGATAGAACATTGATGACATATTTTTTATTGAAGCTTATGGTTTCTGAAAGTAGCTTTTAATTTACTTTTGGATGATAAAAAAAAAATAACAGCGTAACTTTGAGGTGTCGTAGTAGAGTCTGGCAAACGAAAGTTGAGCCTGGCTGAAATTGAAACTCTTTACATGGCTACATTCTATTTCGTCACCCGGCATAAAAAGTGTCAACTAATTTAACACAACCAGTTTTGATACTAATCCCTTATTCATAATGGCTTTATAGCTAAATCAGTGTTATAGTGTCCACGTTCTCATTCTTTCGATCACCTTTATGTTCTACAATATGTTAAATGAACTTCTACGGTCGCTAATCACTAAAACATCTATCCATATTGTTTTACGAAAGTAAAATAAATAGAAAATAGAAAAAAATAAAATTACCACAATTTTTTAATTTGAATACATATATGTATATTATAGTACGCTTAGTTTGGGATCAGATAACCGTTTGTGAGGAATATCCCAGAATATTTATTTTTTTATTTAAAAGCATTCTATAAAAATAGAATATAACGAGTTTATGTAAAATTTTTACTCATTTACATGCAAATATGACTCAGGAAAATGAAACATAATTTAATATTTATATTTTTTTTGTAAAGTATCAAAACAATTTATTCCTACTATACTTGGTGATACCACATCTAGTTTTTTTTTAAATTTGCCGCGCTTTTTCAGTTTCTACTTTCGTATGCCAGACTATATCTGTAAATGATTTTATTTTTTTATTCTTTTTTTTAACTTTGTTATAATAATTTGCAGTTTTCTAATCAATAACTACGATATTTTATGTTGTAAAATTCAACCTGAGACATCATTCCTATTGTTTGCCATTATATAAATAAGTATTTATTTATTTGAATAAAATTACATTATACATAGTTTTACATTACCACCTGACGAAAGCCTGAAAGGCTTGTGTCCGGTGAGAGTTCATTATACATATTGACGATTATTATAATTTAATTTGCGGGACTTATGCTACAGATACACATAACTAAATTCATCCCCTTCCATTCCCAGCATATACTTTTTGATAGGTTTAATCATTTCAACATTTTGTGTATATTTGGTTTGCAGTTCAGGTAAACTGTTAACTATCTTGGGCAGTGTGTACTTAAAGTTTCTCGTTTCATAAGTATTATTATATCTAGGCAAAACATACATATCCGAATCCTTGAGACCTTTAACCTTTGGTTGAGTAACCATTGTCTTCAAACATCGGATGTGCGTTTTTCTGACAGATTAAATATGCTGAAAATATTTGTCATATCGTGAACTTACGGTTCAAATAAGGAGTTTTCGTAAAGATAATTCTATGCTAAAATTAACTGTCAACTGACTGTTGATAATTCGAACCAATTTGAACCGATTCACGATTTGACAGGTATTTTGAGCATTGAGGTATTTAAGAAAACTCCGTTCGAATTATCAACAGATTGAATGATATTTAGAGCATATTTAATCTGTCAGAAAAACGTGAAATTTTATAAAAAATGGGTAAAAATCTTTCATTGTCATAACTCATCTAACGCGAAATAGACTCAATTATATAATATAGAAATAATATTAAATAAATATTCAATTAAAAAAATGATTATATCAATATTCCCTTTTCTAAATCATTACAAGAACAAAATCGATTAATGTCCTGAATTCATCAAACCCTACTAAATGAGTAGTTGATATATAAAACGGTAACACTAAACTGACCACAGACTAGAGAGTAAGAATACGGGTGCAGTGTCTCCATATACACGGTAATTACCGTAGAAACACCGTAATCTGGTCTTAATCTACCGTCAAGGTAATAAGGTATTACCGTGTCATATGTCGCCGTATTTAAAAAATTACGTTATTAATGTTTCATCACTATACTGCGTAAAACGAATCTCAGTGAACTTAACATAATATGTATTTTGTAATGGCAACACTGCTCGTAGTTACCGGGAATCCCAGGTTATCAAAACTTCTATCTCCACTTACACATAGATAATAAATTAAATTATAAAATCTACCAAACCTCGGCAATCTATTCTCGTCCTTATTTAAACATACAGGAACAGTGTTAGCAACTTAACTCTTTTAGAGCAAAATTTAGCTCAATTTCAACATTGTCAGCTCTAAAAAATAGTATTTAGCTCTATAGCTCTCTTTTTATTGAATATTAGCTCATTATTTTAGGTTTATATGATATACCTGCTGCCCGACGCAACTTCGTTCGCATAGTGCTACCCTACCCTTTTTTTTTTTTTTTTTTTTTTTTTTTTTTTTTTTTTTTTTTTTTTTTTACGTGGGGAAATCCTCATGGATACCCGGGCACTCCGGGCAGCGACGGCCTGATCGGAGACCTCCTCTTCGTCGACGGCAGAGACCGGAGCTCTTGTCTCCGCCGTCTCCTCCTGAGTAGCGTGCGGGAACACACGCTCCACTACTCGGGCCCGGTGTTGATGGGCGGCAGACTCCCCCGAGTCCGCCACCCTTGGGCCCATGTTGGGGGGAAGGTGGCTCAAAAAAGCCGCCCTCCGACGCCCGGTTCTCCTGCGGCGGATAGCCAGGGCGGTAGTATCCTCCCTGTCACGTTCCGCCGCCTCCTTTGCGAGCATAACTCGCTCGCAAAAGGAGTGGAGTGCGTCCCACGATCTCTCGCTGTCAACCACAGCGCGAACCACGCTCGGCAGCGAGAGATCTGTCCCCACTTCGGCGCAGAGCTCGCTGCGCTCGCTTGCCCAGGCTGGGCACACCTCCAGCGTATGCTGTGCCTCCTCCTCGAGGCACCCGTCACAGTGGTGGCACTCGGCGGTCGGCTCCCTCCCGGCAATCCGACACAGATACCTCCCGAAACAACCGTGTCCCGAGAGGATCTGCGTCAACCGGAAGGTCAACGTGCCGTGCTTCCGCTCTAGCCACTCATCCATCACTGGACGGATGGCCTCGATGGTCCTAAGACCCGCACTAGGGTGCTCCAGCCTGGACTTCCACTCCTGGATGGCAAGCGTGCGCAACTGCGCCCTGCGCCCCTCCACCTCGCGTGGTGCCGGCGTCTCGCCCTGGGCCAGCGCCTCCTCGCGCCAGAAATAAACTGACGCGAGGGCTCTCGCTTCAAGGTCCCATGGCAAGGAACCGGCCAGCACACACGCCGCTTCGCAGGAGATCGTGCGATATCCCCGTATTACCCTGATCGCCACCACCCTCTGCGGTCTCCGCAGGACAGCGATATTGCGGCGATTCAGGGCCTCCGCCCATACGGGAGCTCCGTACGTCACCATTGATCGCACGATCCCCAGGTACAGCCGCCTACAAAGGGAGCCCGGCTCGCCAGTGTTCGGCAGCAGCCGCCCGAGAGCAGCCGCCGCGCCCATCACCCTTGGCACCAGGCGTCCGAAGTGGGCTGTGAAATCCCACCGACCGTCGAGGACGAGACCTAGGTATCTCATCGTCGACCCGACGTCTATGCGGACTCCACTCACGACGATATGGGCATCCCGAGGTGGCGCGTGCCGAGGCCCGTGAAAACACAGGGCCTCAGACTTGCTAAGGGCCACCTCCAAGCCCAACCGTCGTATCCGGCCCACAAATTGCGCCACTCCAGCGGTGGCGCGGTAGGCAGCTGTACTATACCTCGTGCCGCGGGCGGTGACCAGAGTATCGTCGGCGTAGCACGTTACGTCGACACCCCGGATACACGGTACCCGCAGCACCCAGTCGTACCCGATGTTCCACAGGAGCGGACCCAGAACCGAACCCTGCGGAACACCGCACGACATTTCCCGTCGGCCCCAGCCCTCTCGGCCGGGGTAGACCACCGACCTTTCGGACAGGTAAGCCCCGATAACCCGGCGCAGGTACAGGGGCACTCCATGATACCGGAGCGCCTCCAGTATGCAGCTCCAGGGGAGGGAGTTGAATGCGTTGGCGATGTCAAGTGACACCGCCAAGACAACCCCACCCCGGGCAACCACGTCCTGCGCTTGGGACTTAACCCGCATCACCGCGTCGATGGTCGATCGACCCCTACGGAACCCAAACTGACTCTCCGCCAGATCCGGACCCTCACCCTCCAGGTGCTCGACGATCCGCCTAGCCACAACTCTTTCAAAGAGTTTGGCAATGTCGTCGAGCAGCACGATGGGCCGGTAGGCGGAGGGAGATTCCGCTGGACGCCCTTCCTTCCGGAGGAGAACCAGACGGCCCGTCTTCCACCTCTGTGGAATTATGGCTTGAGCCAGACAGGCGTCGAATAGTCCCCTCAATCGAAGCTCCAGGGCGTCGGGGTTCAGGGCTAGAGCCAACACACGTCCCGGAACGCCATCGGGGCCGGGGGCCGAATTTTTGGCACGAAGCCTCAAAACGGCCGCACCCAGCTCCCCCTGCGATACCTCCGGGACCACCTCAGTCACGTCCGGTAGGGGCGCTGCATCACGCGCAACCATCACCGGGGGAAGGTGTTCCTCCCTGTGCGGAAACAGGGCCGAAACAACCTCCTCCCGGAGTCGCGGCTGGAGACTCTGAGTGATTGGGGGGGCCCAGGGGCGAAGCTTGCCCCTCACAGCCTTGTAGGGCCTTCCCCACGGATCACGGTTGAGAGCCTCCAACGACTCCTCCCAAGCGCGGGTTTTGGCGATGGCTATCGCCGTCTGCAGCGCCGTTTTCTCGTCCCTGTAGGCGGCGTATAGGACATCCGTCTGGGCTTCGTCCCTGCGCCTTCTCCTGCGGTATCTGGTGTACCGGCGTCTAACCTCAACGCAAGACTCACGCAGTTGCGTGAGCTCCGCGGTCCACCAGTACACCTGATCTATAGGAGGACAAAGCCTGGCCCGGGGCATCGACGCATCACACACTTGCGTCATCGCCTCCTGGAACCAGTCCGCTTCGTCCTCAACCACCACAGGTCCATCGGGCGCGGGAGATCCCCACGCCACAGACTTGGCGTTGAGATCCCCGACCACCAGCACAGGGTGAGGATGGCTCCGTCCGATCTGGGCCCCCACCTCGTCCATAAAGGACTCAAACTCGGCGAGGGGCCTGTTGGGAGAAAAATAGACTCCTATTGTCATTATCTCCCCCAACAACGCCGCGACGCATCCCCTTCCCTTCGCTACTTTTTCGAAAGGAGGGGAGCCAGCGGCGCCCCGACGGACAAGGGCAACTAGGCCATCTCGGTCCCCAACCCAGTCATCACCGGGAGGGATGAGGTACGGCTCAGGCACCACAGCCAGCTGTATCCTCCACTGCGCCATGCTCTGGACTAACAAATCCTGAGCTCTGGCACAGTGATTGATATTAGCCTGCAGCAAGCGAAGGGCGTGCGTTATTCCGTTGCCATCGGAACCACCACTTCGCCCGCTGCCGCGCTGGTGCTTGGCTGTGGGCCGGCCGACGCGGCTGCTTTAGCCCTCGACTTCTTCTTTTTTTTGCTCGACGGTCGAGCCGCGACACACGCCTTGCCTCCCAGTCTATGGGAAGCAGGCTTTCCTGCAGACGCGCACACCGTACAGTATGGAGCGGCAGTACACCCTCCGGCTTTATGGCCAAGCTGGCCACACCGGTAGCATTGACTGCCACGGTCCACCTCTGCTTTGCACTGCTCTCTTATGTGCCCGGCTTCCAGGCACCGAAAGCAGCGCGTCGGGCGCGGCTGCAGGAGTTTCACCTGCGCCGATACCCAACCGACGAGCAAACGGGTCTCCTCAGCTAAGATTTTTTGGGCAGCTGCAGGAGGGCACTTTACGACAGTAAAGCCCTCACCCAAGTGGTCTTTGCGGATCACGCCAGGCTTGATGGATGCCTCAGGGCATCCACCTGTTCTGGCTACAGCAGCCACAACATCCTCCGCAGTCACAGAGTCGTCCAGGCCCGATATGCGCAAGTCTGCGCACTTCATTGGCCTGGACACCTGGACGTCCTCCTCCTTGAAGGCCCCCCTCAGCGCTGCTGCGAGGGAGTCTGCCTTTTCGCCGCTACTAGTGCCCGGCACGAGAAACATGCGGGCGCCTGTAGCGGACGTTTTAAAGCGGAGGCCGGGGATGCCTAGGCTTGCCGGATCCACCTTCTGTCGCGCCTCTTTTAGTGCCGCCTCATAGGTTACCCCTCTCCAGAGCAGACGGCTGCAGTTTAAAAACAACAGCAGCCGATCTAGGGATGTTAACCTTCGGACCCTGTGGCTTCTGCTCCCGCGGCCGCCCCGGCGCAGACACAGGCTGCGCTTGGGGTGGCCCGGTTTTTTTACGTCGCCCAGGAACTAGGGACCAGGGAGCGTCCATGACTTCAGGGGCCGGCGGCAAAGGGCACGATTCTGGGACCGCCCTCTCCTGAGCAGGGGGAGCGCTAGCCTTATTCCCCCGCCTCATCTTACCACCACGCCGTGTACCCAAACCGACAGTTTGCTCGCGCGGAGCAGCCGCAGCACCAGCGGTCACTTTCCCACGAGGAGCATATCCTAGGCCTGGGGCAGTCCCACGCTCGTGAGGCATAGGCGTAGGAGCCGCAGAACCCGCAGCAGCCCCCTGCCCTCGCCGAACAGCCGAACGATCGGCAGCAGCCACCCGCTCACGACCAGCCAAAGGAGGTGGTGCCTTCACCCTATCCGCCGCCAGCGGCGGCCGGGTACGGGACTCCGGGAGCAGCCTCCCATCCACCTCCAACGCATCAAATCGAGCGTTCAACATGAGGCCGACCTGGACCATGAAGCGGCGCATCATCTCCTCCTGATCTACAGGGGCAGGGGAGGGCTGCGGCACCGCCGAACCCATCGGAGCCCGCTGTACGTCAGAACGCAATTGGGCAATCTCCTTGCGCATCTCTGCGAGCTCCGACTTGAGGCTGGCGTTCTCCCTACTCAGCCTCTGTGTTTCCCCATCAGTGGTGCGGGACTGTAAATCCCGCACCGTGTCCTCGATAGTATTCGCCGCGATCGTAAGGCCCTTTGAGAAGATGCCTTTGAGGTTTAGGGATTTCCTGGCAACCTCTTTAATGATTGCCACGGAATCCACGGCCCTCTTATCCAACTCGATAGCCGTCAAGGCTCCCTCCATAGCTTTCGAGCTCGACGTCGGAGCAGGGCAGAGCCCACGCGATAGTCTGGCCACATCCTCCTCAGCAAGTAGCTCGGACTCACTCCGCTTTGCGGCAATGAGTTCGGCCCTCGTGCTAACGAGGCCTGTGCCGGAATTGCGGCCTCTACCCCTCCGGTTGGCTGGAACCTTCTTGGGCCCCGCCCCGTCTTCGCTGGATCCGCTGTCGAACCCAGAGCCACTCCGGGAACGAGAACTATCCCTGTCCCAAAACTTTCTTTTGGTGGTGGAGTTGGATGGACTTGGAGAAGGCTCCATATCAACATCCGTAACTTCACGCCTTACACTTTTTTTGTCCTTAAGGGACCCTCCTCCTACAGTTTCTCCTTTCAGCAGATCATCTGCCGTTCTCTGCAGAACGACACTGCACTCCGTCATACCTTCTACACCAACGCGACAGTTTGCCCCCCCAGATACGATGGGGCTGAGTGCCGAGGCACCAAGGGATTCCCCAACCAGTTGGTTGGGACCCTCCTGGGTAGATGTTTTTCTGTTCGCGCTACTCATGTTGTCCTTTTTTGGAGGGTGAGGTCCCTCGAACGACGCCCTTGGGACTGGGTTCCCCCCAGCCATACATCCCATCGCCAGGCGCCAGAGCTTAGGATTTGGGTAATTTTTTAAGGGGTTTTCTTCCCCGCGGTTCCGAAGAACCCCCGGTCCTGTCAATCCAGGATTACGGGTTGAGCCGACGGTGGCCGAAGCCTGTCTGCCAAAAGAAACCGGCAGACCCATCGCCTCACGCGGCAATCTAAAAGACTCCGCCAGACATCCGGAGACGTCTCCTCCACTGTGTTGCTCTTAGTCAGGCCCCTCCCCCCGTGCCTCCCGGTATGGGTGGCCCTGCCGGTATAGCCACGGGGATCCTTGGGACACGCAAGCCCCCCCACCACGACAAGGTGGCAACACGAGGGGGGGGTGCTACCCTACCCTAACCTATCTATCTAAACAATCCAGGGAGTTAATTCTACTGTACGTGTGTTTGTCACTGAACTCCTAAACGGCTGGACCGATTTGAATGTTTTTTTTTTTGTATGCGTTTGGGTGGCACCCTGGATGGTTTACATTCACAAATCAGCCCGGCAGATGACGCTGCAGTCGGTATCTAGGTTATATTATTGTTTTTATCCTTTAAAATATTACACGGTAATTTACACGGTACAATTTAAGCTGATCCACCGTAATTTTGCCCAAAAACACGGTATTTTTACCCTTGCAACACGGTAAATGCCGATTTACATATGGAGACACTGTACGGGTGTAAGGAAGGTGACAAGGCTGAACAATTCAGCCTTATGGTCGGTTTAAAAAAAATTATTGTAATTTGCGCCCTTGGAAGTATACAAAATAAAAACATTTTATCAAAAAAATTTAACCGCCATAAAAATAAACTAAAAAGTATTAAATAACCACTAAATAACTCTAATCCAAAGATTTTTATAGGGCATCGTGCGTGCCTCTACCCAGATGGATAGTCCGCCTTACTAAAGCATGACATTAAGAGTAGCGATGGGTAACTAGCCGAAATTTCAATAGCTTAGCTAGCCGGCTATATGTGGTGTAAAAGCCAGCTAGTTAGTCACCTATTTTGGCTATTTGGCTATTTGGCTACACGCACGCACACACAGCTACCGGCTACTCGGCTAGATTGGCTTTGGCTAGACGGCCAGCTACCGGCTAGTGGCGGCTAGAATGGCTTTGGCTAGCCGGCCAGCTAGTGGCGGCTAGTGACCTGTGGCGGCTAGGCGGCTACCCGCTGTGTGTGACGTAAACTTGTCGTAATGAGGAGAAGTTCATATGATACCTCTATGGTCAAAATACTTATCAATACGTGCACTTAAGGTTCAAATTGGTTCGAATTATCAACAGTTAGGCAGGTAAGAAAACTCCTCATTCTTTCTAGCTAGCGAGTAGCCAGTAGCCATCCTGTAGCCAGTAGCCACCCAGTAGCCAATAGCCAATTATCGTGTTGACAGATAACATAGCCGTGGCTATTTTGTGCCTAGCCGTTTTTTGGCTAGTTATTAGAATAGCTACCCACCTCTAATTAAGAGTGCGTACCAAGCCAGAAAAATATGGCAATGTCAGATGAAACAAACTTATGTCTAATCTTCGCGTGCAGATGAGATGGAGATAGCGTGTTCCGCGGAACAAAAATTAACTAAGCGCTTTTTATCTAAATAACTCGTAAAGTAGGTATAGAATATTTTAAAAAATCGTTAGTAGTAGCCCTAGGTCATATGTTAGTGATAATATTTATCGAATTTTTGTCTTAATTTGATACACCATGAACGAATAAAACCGAAAATTCATTATTATTAGAGGTAGCTTTGTGATTTTTTTCTATCGAGGAAATTTCATTCCATTATGTTTTTGCTCAGGCAGAACCCTCGCGTATATAATGAAAATACTCATATAAAAATATTTTTTCATTTAAATACTATTTACTTGGTTAAATTTCAATTCTAAGATTGTTATTTTGCTTTATACGCAGTCTTAAGGGCGGCCGCATACTATAAGAAATTTTCTTTCAGAAAATTTCGGACGCCCGCCGGAAGGCACGTTGCTCATACATTTTGTTCTAGACCCAGCATACTATCCGAATTCTGACGTGTCTGACGTCCGCTTCTGATGAGTACCGGATGCAAACCATCGGACGTCCGAATTTTTTCTGATCAGAATGTCGGATGGCGCGCTCTCCATACATTTTGTACTAGACCCCGCACATCTATCCGAAATTCGCATCAGTTGTCGAGTGGACGCCGTGTGGTATGCACGCGTTCATTCTGAACGGCGAGATAAGATGATGATTTTTAAATGATTTCTTCACAAGGAAGTGCACGTCCTCTTTTTTTTTCGCTTGTCTTTTAAGAACGATCTAACAGACATTCGATAGAAATTGAAATTTAAAAAAATAAATAAAATAAACTTATTATATACAGGTCGTTGTTTTGGTCATCGACGAGCGACTCAGGGTCGATAATACAAATGATACTGGTGCTAAAAAAAATATAAAAAAAATACTTTATTTTTTTTAATAATAAAAATAAAAAAAATAAAATTTTGAAAATCATTTAATAAGCTAAAGTGTATACATAATACTCAACGGGAGTACGAGGGAGTAAAGGGGTGGGGCGATGGCGGCTTGCGCCTAGCTCTAGTCTGTGCACGTGCCTAGTAACCATACTTTGCAGTAATTTTATTTCAAATTGAATAAGGTATTTCTCAAGATATTTACAGTATTTAATGGAATTAAGTCCATTTTTGGGGAATATATATTTTGTACTACCGCTCCTGGGTCGCTTGTCGCCGACCAAAACAACAACCTGTATATTTAAATTATTTATTACACTACTAGTTGCGCCCCGCGGTTTCACCCGCGTACCCAAGAGATATCCTATATAACCTAACCTAGCCTACCGTCAAGTTTGACGGGCCAGTTGGCGCAGTTGGTTAAGATTCCACCTATCGCGCCGCAGGTCGTGGGTTCGATTTCCACACAGGACATGCATTTGTGTGCATGAACATATCTGTAGCCTTAGCACGAACCACTTTCGTATCGCCTTCGTAGCGTCATCGTATCGAGTAGATGTCACTTTTGGCAGAAGTTCTATCGTCTACTCGAAACCTAGCTTACGAGCTACGTTAAATTCGTCTAGAAATTTTGAAATATACATTTTTGATTTTATTGGTACACAATATTAAAATATTTATTTCCAATAACATAAACTAAATGAAATAATCAGCTTATCTTATATTATTAGCTAACGATATAAGGTATTACATCATCATTCCCATGTAAATGTTTTCTTTTTCACCTTTGAAATGTGATGAATGTGGAAATATTTTTGAACGTACAGCAAAGAGTTCACGTTTTTAAAGGTTTGAATTTAGAACATAACAGACGAAGAGGATGAATCTTGTGACTCCGTTAGAAATAAACTCGACGATTTTCATTTCTAGATTTGTGTTTTAGCAGTTTTAGGGGATTTCATATAAAGAGTGGCTCAACTTGAACTATTGACATCCCCTAACATTTATACACTTATTATAATTACGTATATATAGGATGTTTCAGAATCAATGGGTTAATTATGGCCTAAAAAATATTTTTTTCGCATAGTAGTCAAACAATACATGAGGCTCCCCAATTGAATGTGTTTTAGTTAAAACTAACTTAAATACTATATTAAATGTAGAATAAAATTAAATAAAATATTTTTAACTAAATGATTCACCATATTTAGTTATAAGATTATAAATAAAGAAATACAACTAAAAATCTTAATACTTAAAAAAAAGAACACATTCAAAACATTCCAAATACCTACCTAAGATGCGAGGTGTTCACGTAACGCTCTCACTGAAAAAATCACGGTGACAAAGTCTACGTTAGCTGGCTTGCGAGTAGACGATACCATACGTCAGAATTAGTTCCAATTTCAAATTATATACCAAACCACGTTTACGTAGTGTGACGTGAGGTTAACGTGGTTGTTCGTGCTACCGATTTGAACGTTTGGCAGCATTCGAATGACACATTCCCATACAAATTTGAGTTAACTCTCTCGATACGAATACGTTACGCTTGCGATAGATTTTCGTGCTAAGGCCTCTGTACGACCTTCTACGAAGTATTAGAAAACATTTAAAAAAAAGATGAATGAAATCGGTACCTAAAGCCGTTCTCAAGTTATAGCGTGACCAGAAGAAATTGGGGTTCATTTTTATAGTATACTCCTTGACTTTTTTATTCGTCTTAGAAACGCAGGCCACATAATGTACCCATTGAATTATTGATTAAAATTTCTTATAGTATGCGGCCGCCCTTAATATCACTCCGCTTGAGGGGCTCCTGAACAAATCGCTCTCAGTTCGTATTGCGCACGGCTGTCATCGCGTCATACTCGCGGTAGGTACTCATTAAAAAATACCAACTTGCGTACTGAAATACTGTCACAACACTTATAAAAACCAAGGAAGAACTAAAAAACTAATCTTCCATGTGTAAGTATTGCGATTAAGTCACAAACTTATTTTAGAAATATATATGTTCGGTGGAGCCAGTTTTTATTTTTTAAATCTTTTCCGGTCAAGTTTTATGGAAGGTTGCCACAACATGAAAATTAATTTCCCACATTTTGGTTAAGGATTATTAAAAGATGATATCGAGTACCTACTGATTATTTTTGCTCTAATGAGGAGTTTTCTTATGGTACCTCTATGCTCGAAATACCCGTCAAACTGTTGATAATTCGAACCTCACGATTTGACAGTTATTTTGTTTGACCATAGAGGTATCATGAGAAAACTCCTTATTAAATTATTATCTCATCATCATCATCATATCAGCCTATGGATGTCCACTGCTGAACATAGGCCTCCCCCATTGACTTCCACTTCGAACGGTTTTGGGCCGCTTGCATCCAGCGGTGCCCAGCGACTCTGACCAGGTCATCGGTCCATCTGGTAGGTGGGCGTCCCGCTTGGCGCTTTCCAGTACGTGGTCGCCACTCGAGAACCTTTCTTCCCCAGCGGTTATCGGCTCTTCGAGCGATGTGGAATGCCCATTGCCACTTCAGCTTACTAACTCTACTAGCTATGTCCGTCGTTTTCGTTCTCCTACGAATGTCCTCATTCCGGACCCTGTCACGTAGAGAAATTCCGAGCATAGCTCTTTCCATAGCTCGCTGAGTGACTCTGAGCTTATTTATGCGGTCAGCAGTAAAAGACCACGTCTCTGTCCCGTATGTCATCACTGGTAACACGCACTGAATTATTATCTACACAACAAGATTTAATAAATAAAATTAATTTTATATACATATAGTACAAGAGCCAACACAGATTATAAATTGTACCTGGGTGACCGAGCGTTGCTCGTTTTTTTTTTTGGTAAACCATAATTATTTTTTCTCACAAAAAAAGGAATTTGAAAAAAAAGGGGAAGAAATAATCATTATCATCTGGATTCGAACCGGGTTCTTCTGGTTTCAGACCCGCCCGATTTCCCACCTGAGCAATTATAAGCTTGTAGATGGTGGCAAAATTTACGAATTTAAAAACGACGTTTTCTAAAAATCAAAATAGCTAGATCGATTTTTCGCCGCGAAAAATCCTCAGATAGTAAATTTAATCGAATTCGTTAGAGCCGTTTTCGAGATGTCTCAAAACATACAAATATTGTACATTTAATGGTATAGGATATTTATTATATACAAATATTGCTATTTCCCCATTTAGGGGAAAACATTTTTATCTGCCACCTTAAGCAAACTACACAGACTGTCAAATTATAGCTTGTTTATTTCATGTTCCCATAGAGGCGACTATCCTTCTGGATGTTTTAAATTCTGTGAGCACAGCTCTAATCTGACACTGATTTGAAGTCAGCGAAATATTTTCAATGGAATACGTCATGCGTGATCCTTCGCTACTTTTTTGAACAAAAGAATGGAGTAATTTGGTAACAAACCTTTGTGTGAGTAAACGCTAAGCTCTAATCTCTTACACATAAACAAAAACTCATACAAAAGTGCCCATTGATCTTTAAAATAACATTCTTTCAAATTTTCATTTACGGAGAAACAAACATTGCTATAGTACATGATCCAAGAAAACACTATAGTAAAAGACTAGCAATTAGTACTGATACTCACCA
The DNA here is from genome assembly GCA_951394255.1 of Polyploca ridens. Lineage (NCBI taxonomy): Eukaryota > Metazoa > Arthropoda > Insecta > Lepidoptera > Drepanidae > Polyploca > Polyploca ridens. Next base: position 11,323,678 of record OX596247.1, read on the forward strand.
CCGGCGCTGTACTTGCGAGAATTACGGTGGTGACTTTTGAAGTATGGGCGTGACCCTCTGTTGTAGAGTGAATATGCCAATTTGCCAACCACCTCTGGTTCACGACCACTTTAACGATAACTATTATAAATAGTGAAACTGCAGAGCATTAAAGTTACATTTTATTTGTGAATTCGTCAGTCTTCCTTCCCCCTTCCCTTCCCTTCGCTGTATCGTTTATTGGCCTATGATTTAAAATGACCATCAGGTGAGTCTTGGAACGACAGCCGTTACGCATTGTCGATGTTGGTTCCAGAAAGTTAATAAAAAATAGCGAGTAAGCACTGTTTAAAAAGTAAATATAAAAGATTTTTAATCAGATTTGTGCATATAAATTAGGCTTAGGCTGTCAAAAAATACATGAACTTCTCTCTAAAGTATTATTTGAATGAAAATTGTGTTTTTTTTATTAAAACAATGGGTGTTCGCCGAACTGACCTACCAAATTAACGCTTTTTCGTTTCTCGACCACGTGGTCGGGAAACAACTGTTTCATTCCTATTTTCTTTTTAGATTTTCTAATATACATATGTAAGGTGACTGGTAGAAACATATGACATAACAACCTGCGCTCAAGAGAATATAGATAGAGGGACCAGAGGTAAATCCATATATATTCTTAGTGACAGTCAGGCTGCAATCAAAGCCATGGCATCCTACAAAGTGGACTCCAGACTTATTCTGGATGCTGTCCAAACCCTAAACAGGCTTGGGAAGCATAACAGGGTAAGACTGATGTGGGTCCCGGGGCACAAAGGAATCCATGGTAACGAAGTGCCAGATGAACTGGCAAGAGAGGGCTCAGCAAATGACTTTGTGGGTCCAGAACCATGTGTAGGCATATCGACGTGTCTCGTAAAAGCCACATTTAGGGAGTTTGCAGATCAAAGACAACGAACACATTGGCTGTCTAGTACCGGTCTACAACACTCCAAGAAATTCCTAGGCTCTAATTTCAAAGCCCAAAGCAAAGAATGCATTTGGAATATGAGCAGGGGGCAAATCCGCTACCTGCTTGGGGCCTTTACTGGGCACTTTGGAACCAACGACATGCTCATGAAGATGGGTCTAACCGCGACACCCATGTGCAGGTTGTGTGGGGAACATACGGAACGCATGGAGCACCTTCTGTGCACATGCGATGCACTGGCTGCGTAAGCGAATGAGTCTCCTAGGGATCGGATATCCAAAACCAGAAGACTATAGGCTCATATCTCCTAGCCTCGTTGTAAAACTCATGAAAAGAGTTTTCAACGAGATTGGGGAGGAGTAAGGTATCTAGGGGACCACAATAGATCCCAATGGGTCGAAGTGTCCGAGCTATTTCTCGGCCCCTCCTTAAGATAAGATAAGGTGACTGGTAATTAGTAAACGTTAATTAGACACATAATTGTACTCATGATAACAAACAATTACCCCAAAAGAAACTTTTTTTTTAAATTTACGTTGCACATGAGCACATAATATTTAATACTTAACAAGAATAATAATACACCATCAGCTTTTATTTAATTTAGTTATTTATCCCTATTTGTTTCTTTGGGAAAGTTGTTTGTTATAATGAGTACAATCATGTGTCTAAGTATAGTTTACTAATTACCAGTCATCCTATACATATACTGCATGGTACGGCACGGCGCCGTTCTTTGAGTTGATTTACACGTTAGATTGCGACCAGCAAAATGTATTGGTAAAATTGAAATAAAAGCACAATTCTTCCTTTTATAATAAAACTGTTAATTGTTATCGATACGTTTTATTAAACACCACAACACTATAAGCTACAAAACCATCGGTGCTCAAAAGGGAATGATTTCGAATTTTAGTTTTTGATCCCATTTGAGCACCAATCCATTGGGTATTACATCGGTGCTCAAAAAATCGGTGCTCAAATGGGAATATTCCCATAAGTGCCTTGCCAGGGCCTAAACTAATATTACTTTTTGATTTTGATGTGACTGATTATCCGCTGATGCTGTTATTCGCAAAAACCCTGGAACCAATCACGTTGTTTATGTTTATTAATAATATCAATATCATGTCTGGTCAATCACATACATTTTATAACTAGTGTAGAATTCACACGTAAAGATGTCGCTACAAACATGGTATGGACTGATTGAAAATTAATTCTTAGAAAAAACGCTATTAAATCACTTTTTATTGAGTTTATTGCAATGGAATAGAATTTGATGATAATATTTTCAATAATTTAATTAAATTAATGTTTAAAACTCGTATCTTAAATATTTGAATTTTTTTGTAATTTTATTTAAATCTATCGAATTTACATAGGCCTAAACGTCGCTTATTTTTATTTTATTTCATCGTCTAGAACCAAAACAATCAAATAATAATAAAATAAATCTAATAATCATCTGTTTCTAATAAGCAGAGACTTCAACGGTAAATAAATATAGTCTAAATATTTTGAAATCTACTACGAATATTTTTTAAACGACAATGGGCAGTTTCTTCCCAATTATAGTACATTTGTTTTTATGGGCTTAAGGCACTTGTCCGACCTACGACGATGAACGAGTAAAACTAGCAACTAGAAACGAGTTGGCGAGCAGCGGGAAGCGAGTGTGTAGTTCCGATAGTTATATCGCTGGGCTGTCAGCGAGTGTGCGAGTGCAACGGGCCATTACTCACGCCACTCGCTCGCGGCGGTAGAAAATGACTGCTAGTTGGTCTCTCGGCGTGAATTCTGACCGCCAAGCGAGCATCGCTGAGAGAGAATTATCTTTGACAGCTTTTGTTGCTCAGTGACAAACTAGTGGAAGGAGTCTCCGCCGGCGTGTACAGTCAGCGATCAACTATTTATATATGCATCTCTTTTGTTTACACGGAATGTTATATCTATTGTACGTTTCATGAACTAGAAAATAGCCGATAGTTACTCGTTTAGACCGGCCGCATACTATAAGAAATTTTCTGTCAGAAATTTTCGGACGCCCGCTTGCTCATACATTTTTGGACGTCAGACACGTCAGAATTTTCGGATAGTATGCGGGGTCTAGAACAAAATGTATGGGGAAAGTGCCTTGCGGCGGGCGTCCGAAAATTTCTGACAGATTTTTTTTTATAGTATGCGGCCGGCCTTACTCGACGGCGGTGGGACAACTGCCTTAGTTTTTTTAGCTTTAGCGGCACGCAATTGTTGTCAGTGCGATTAGAATGTAAATATTATGTAGTAATGAATCTAAGCTTGTTTTGAAAAGAGTAATTGCTGAGTTTATTGCCGGCTCTTCTCAGCAAATGCAACCTTCCGAACCGGTATTAGAGTATTAGAGTCAGACTTTTCATAAGTGCCTGCGAAGGTCTATTTTAATAAATGATTTTGAATTGATAAAAAATTATAGTCTGTATCTTGTGCAGGAAAAGTTATAGTGGTTTCATTTATTCATAAAAATATCAAATAAGAACAAGGGTAGAGGCACCAATAAATGAACGTTTAAGCGTTTTTTCCATCTTTAAATAGCTATAACTCGGTCATTTCATGACATAGGCGCTTGTTGTTTTTTTCAATAATACCTTAAATCCTTATTAATTGAAGGATTAAAGTAATGATATCCTACATATTCAAATATTTTTAAAAAAATTGTAAATGTAAGAAAATTTAGGTTTTACCCCTATAGTTGAACACTGAGCCCTAATTATGAACGTTTTGTACCCAAAAGTTGAACTAACATTTGAATAGGAGTAGGTTCCATAGTAGTTCGTTCATTTAATGGATTAATGAACCATAAAATGAACGAATAATATTCTAAGTGAATATTATTCGTTCAGCTTGAGGCAAATATACCCAAAGGTTGAACGAATAAAATGTGAACCGTTCAAATTTCGATCACCGATCTTAATGGTGATTCTATAGAAAAGTTAGGTTTAAAATAATCAAAAACTCTAAAATAATTTGTTCAACTTTTGGTAACTAAGTTCATAAATTTAATAAATTTCATTTGAGTATTTTTGTTTTGGTGTTTAATCGTTAACTTATAGGTTTTAATGGGTATAAAAATTAAACCTTTTTCTATTAGTTGAACGCCGTTCATCTATTGGATTAAGTGAACAAAATTTAATCCATTACTTGAACAGTAAATTTCTCTAAAAAACGGTAAATAATGTAATAATATATATTAAGTTATTGAAAGCAGAATATATCAAGATTTTATTCCAACTAAAACTGCTCTAATATGACATTAATTCTATCTATACGCTGACAATGTTCTTAAATTTTGAGGGACTTACCGTTATAAGGTTTCCATATAAAAACGATTTTTGGCGGGTAACGTAACACATAAAAATTCACCGCAAGCGCGTCTGGGCTGTCATTGTCAATGTTGTTAAGGAATATGGAAGAAAAAATATTGCCTTATGGGGAAAAAATATTGCAAACATGTAAATTTAGGGATTATATTATATTTTTTTAATTTTCGGTCGATCGTTCATCTATTGGGGGTCGGTCATCTTTTGGTGCCACTACCCAACTTAATTAATAAATATTTTATAGACAAAAATATTAAAGCCATTCGTAAAGCACCGAACCTGCTCACAAAATTTCTGGAGAATCGGTTGAGAAATGCGACCTGTATAGGAGAACAGCCGGTTATCTGGACATACATACGAAAGCAATTTTGTCCAAGCTGAAACGGAGATTAAAACTTATAGAAGACTAGCAGCGAATCCCGGCGTTGCTCGGGTTAAAATACATCCATATTTAGTGGTATAAAAATATATAAGGATACATTTTTAACAGATATTATAGATTTCTATTTTCGATTTCGATTTGGTTCTTTTAGTTAGATCAATAATAACACTCGTACACATTTTGGAACTTTCCAGATCAATCCAAAAAAAATTAGAACTTTCTCTAACATTTTAAATTGCACTCATTTTAGAACTTTCTCGAACATTTTAAATCGATCATAATAAATTTCACTCATTTTGGAACTTCCTAGATCACTCTAGAAATTTCTAGAACTTTCTCGAACATTCTAAAATCTAAATCGATCATAATCAATTGCACTCATTTTGGAATTTTCCCAATCTTTCGGAAAATTTCTAGAACTTTCTCGATCATTCTAAATCGATCATAATAAATTGCACTCATTTTGGAACATTCCAGATCATTCGGGAAATTTCTAGAACGTTCTCGAACATTCTAACTCGATTCGATAAAACTGTTATTAGTTTTGGACATTTTGGAACTTTCTAGATGAAGCCAGAAATTTGTAGAACTTTCTCAAAACATGCTATATCGATTATAATAGTTTGCATTCACTCTAGAATTTTCTAGATCATTCCAGATATTTGTTGAACTTTCTAGTATATTCCAGATCGATTATAACCGTTTTACACGTTTTGGAACTTTCCATTCCAGACATTTTTAGATCTTTTCAGAAGTCCTCATGCGTTAGAAAAGGACAGCAATATGTGTTTTAACATTTTCGCCACCCACAACCACCCCCTTCCACCCACCGCGACCAAACTCCCTTACTACCACCTGGAGACCAAGGGGTATTTACCACCCCAACGGGAAGTTGACTGGGGTTGGTGGTGATTGAGAAAACTGCGTATTTACGTACCCACAAAAGCATTTTATATATATTATTAGATTAGATTTAGAAATTGCTATCTTGACCTTTTTTTAATCGTTCCCTAATCAGGGCCGGTTCTAGCCTACATAGTGCCCGGGTGCAAGCAATACCCTGGCGCCCTCAAGTAGGCGCACGTACAAAATGGAATACTAACAATTACATTCTCACCAGAGTGATCGGAAATTCGTGTGCAAATATAAATTATCATATTTCGCAGGGAGATTGTCGTTAAATCGTATTCAATGTAGTTTACATTTTATATCTGGGGGCACGGGAGTGCCCCCCGCCAAGACAGCCAAGCGAAGCGAAAGGGCACTACCTTTCACTTACCTAAACCTACCTTTTCTCGAAGCGCTTCGTCGTTTTTTTGAACCCTCATAACTTGGATTTGGATTATACCAGATAAACAAAATTCTCGGAACATGATCTCAATAGTGAACTTATTAAGCATATTAAGTTTCAATAACATAGCTCTTATGCTTTAGATTTTATTGATATCTAAAAAACTCCGATTTCGTCACTGACTCACTGATGATCATCAAAACTCATAGGGTACTTCCTGAAGTCCTAGAAAGCTGAAATTTGGTATTTAAGCTTGTATTAGTACACAAACAACAAAAAAAATATAAAACTTGGAAATTTCAAACAAAAAAAAAAAGAAGTGAAATCCCACCAAAAACATTTTCATGTAAAATGTTGCCGCCAAGACATATGGCTCGTACTGTCAAAAAGTTATCAGATCTCATGTAGAGCCAAGCTTATAACTACATGCACTTACTATATAAGCCCTAACTTCACAACCTCTACACACCGTAGTCAAAATTTGTGGCTTGGCCGTTTCACTACTACAAGAACTATTGAATAACAAAAAAGCAATGAACAGTGAATACATTTTTCACCTTACTCCCATGTGATGGTAGCGAAACGGCCAAGCCACAAATTTTGACTACGGTGTGTAGAGGTTGTGAAGTTAGGGCTTATATAGTAAGTGCATGTAGTTATAAGCTTGGCTCTACATGAGATCTGATAACTTTTTGACAGTACGAGCCATATGTCTTGGCGGCAACATTTTACATGAAAATGTTTTTGGTGGGATAATGTTGTTCGAAGTATTAGAGAGAGGTCCAAGACTGCCAGCCTCCTATTGTATGGAGACATAGGCTACTTTTTATTCCGGCAACAGGGGTGAAACCGCGGGCATCGCGAGTGAAAGTTACTTGCCAATATTTTCAAACGGAATTTCTTATATTATTTAATAACTTCACATCGTGAGAGAAAAAGGAAGACTACCATAACAAGAGCACAAAGTTTGAATAGGTTACGATACGAGCAATTAATATTTAAAATAGGGTTCAAATACGAGGTATTTCAAGCATATTGTAAATTAGCGTATGAAAAGTAAAAAGGGTATTGTAATAGTAAATTGAATAGGATAAAATTACAAAAGCAGTCTCTATAAACTTAAAACAATAAACCTTTTGTTCTGCGTGTTTTCAAATAGGGGCGTATTACTTAATTTACAAGTATATTTTATTTGTGAAAAATAATTTTACATTTTCATTAGGTACACACGGCTACAGATCAAGCTATACATTTCCAATATAAGCTGACCTCTCATTGTACGGAAATCCTATACAATGCGAGATCAGCGTATACTGGAAATGTATAGCTTGATGTGTTGCCGTGTGTACCTTATTATAAGAATTACCTGAATTCAATTAGACATAAGTAGTCATTAGTTATGGTACAATATGTATTTTGGTAACTCTCAAAATAAAATAAAAAAGCCGACAGTTCGCATTTTGTAGGTGACAAGAATGCATTTGAATGAATTATCAACGTATAAGTGAAAAATAATTAGGTATCCACAAAATATGTGTTGAAACATATACAACAATAAAATTAAATGTCAATCTACCTACACCATAATAGAAAATAATAACTAAAGTCGAGTATCATCGATTCATTACACTTATTTATTAGCTTTATTAGGTATTGTAATTGATGATTCCCACACTTCTGTACTGTGCAGTGTACAATATCAATTAAATCTTGGATAGCCACTAAGTATAGCAACTATTAAAGAAGGAACTATCACCCGCATGCGATCAGTTCAAAGTTTTGATAATTCAATATTTGTAGAACAGACTGAGGATTTAGGTATACAGACTATGTGTAGGATGCTGCAATAATATGGAGAAAAGTACTTTCTAATAAACAAAATACTAAATCTACCAGTAAAGCATAATTATAGTCAATGCTATTATAGCAGTAAAAATAATATATACTTACATACCAAAAAGTTGTATTTTCAACACACTTGCCCGTAGTGACTTTTATTGCACCGATTTTAGTTTCATAATGCAGCTTATTATGCACTAGTGCTTTTTACTTTACATTACCACTCCCTGTAAGTGATGTGTGTAGACAAAACATTCTTAATTAAGGTGGCCCTCTGTGGCCGGCGCAACTTCAACGCAAGCATAGTCTAAAAGCTTGTTGTTACATCCAACGTAATGTTTGACTGGGAAAAAAGAGAGACAGCATCAGGGCCGTCGGTTATCAGTCGGTAAATTCCGCTGATCAATCGCGGCCGCTTCGCTAGGACGTCATTCAAGATTTCCCATTCATAAAACTTGTTCCAAGAGTATACTTCTTGTGAAAAAATCTTACAAGCTTGTAAAAAAAAAGTTAGTTATTTAGAATCTCCAATATATTTGCAAGCCTGGTATCTAAATGTTTTCTTTACTTTTACAATTTATAGGTACATTAGATATGGCCAAAGTTCAGGCAAAAACGCTGTTTTTCGGAGGCTTTGACTGAATTTGTTTCACACTTTTTTTAAATTACGCCTAGATACACGGCTAGATATAGCGCACAAGATACTAATTTGTTCAAAACATCTAACCAAAAATGTTTAACAACGCCATAATAAGTACAGAGGTTTTGTATGAAAAGTATGACGAATTGAGTCCTCTTAACGGGTAAAACAGTTTGACAGCGCAAAGCTGTCAAAAAAAACCTACGCGCCATATTTGCTAACGTTCTCATTGTGTGGTTGATGATTATCAAAAAATATAGGTAGGTATATACTTAAAAAAATACAAGTTTATTTTTCTGTGTCTGTTCATTCATTCCGTTTCTGCTCTGCCGACCGACGAAATCAAGATCACGTTGGTTCACCGTGCTTTCTTCTTCTTCAACAGGCCCATCACAGACGTAGCTATAATATATATTGATATGCCGAGCTATAATATAAATTACGGTACAATTTGGTGAAGTATCAGAAATATATTATTATATTTGCGCGTGCGATCACTCAAAGATTAGTATTGAAAATATATCTTAATATGCCTTGCTATGATTTATATTAATATATATTATACCTACGTCTGTGATGGGCTTAATAAGCGGCTTCCTACTTAAATACATAAAAATAGTTTTAAGTTTGGCAACCAAATCCTTTTTATAAGGACTTGTTTTTATAAGGAAATTCCGTGGAAACTGATATATTTAATATGAGCAACACATCGCTGAGTGGGCGATTTTTCTCCAACAACTAGCATTTATTTAATTATTTTACTTTTGTTTACTTTTTACACAGTAGTGTATAATAGTGTAACGATTATATTTACTGTGTTAACTTTCATCCTTACCTTGATTTTACAACATTGTTTTTTCTTCATTATGTAATCTATTTCTATTGGTGAAGACCTTTAAATGGCTCATACATCATGTACATTGAATTTATACACATGTAACTAGCTGTTGGTTTGCCGAATAAAATAAAATAAAATAAAATAAGGAATTATTATATATTATTTCAAAACATCGATGTTTTGAAGAACGATGTTACATCCCTAAACGACCTAAATCGGAGCGATGCGATTACACTGTCCTATAGCGGTCGGGACCTTCCTATCTCACTACTTAGGTAGGTAGGACACTAACCGTTCTAACCAAAGAACTTGGATTCTCGTTCTAACTGCCATTACACTTTCCTATTTCCTAGTTAGGAACCTAAAAATAGGATAGTGTAATAACTGCTTTAATGGGGTTTTCGTTTTCATGCTATGTAGGTCTAGTTAGCTAGCGTAGCGAAATCCTAAGTCTATGAATACAATCGATTTATTTTGAAAAGTTATTGGTACTAAACTTTAGTAACTAAAGCTACAGATTAAGACGTCTAAGGTTCGTGTCTTAGGACGTGCTTTATTAGTATTACATAAACTACCAAATACAATTTATAGGTACATTAGATATGGCCAAAGTTCAGGCAAAAACGCTGTTTTTCGGAGGCTTTGACTGAATTTGTTTCACACTTTTTTTAAATTACGCCTAGATACACGGCTAGATATAGCGCACAAGATACTAATTTGTTCAAAACATCTAACCAAAAATGTTTAACAACGCCATAATAAGTACAGAGGTTTTGTATGAAAAGTATGACGAATTGAGTCCTCTTAACGGGTAAAACAGTTTGACAGCGCAAAGCTGTCAAAAAAAACCTGCGCGCCATATTTGCTAACGTTCTCATTGTGTGGTTGATGATTATCAAAAAATATAGGTAGGTATATACTTAAAAAAATACAAGTTTATTTTTCTGTGTCTGTTCATACATTCCGTTTCTGCTCTGCCGACCGACGAAATCAAGATCACGTTGGTTCACCGTGCTTTCTTCTTCTTCAACAGGCCCATCACAGACGTAGCTATAATATATATTGATATGCCGAGCTATAATATAAATTACGGTACAATTTGGTGAAGTATCAGAAATATATTATTATATTTGCGCGTGCGATCACTCAAAGATTAGTATTGAAAATATATCTTAATATGCCTTGCTATGATTTATATTAATATATATTATACCTACGTCTGTGATGGGCTTAATAAGCGGCTTCCTACTTAAATACATAAAAATAGTTTTAAGTTTGGCACCCAAATCCTTTTTATAAGGACTTGTTTTTATAAGGAAATTCCGTGGAAACTGATATATTTAATATGAGCAACACATCGCTGAGTGGGCGATTTTTCTCCAACAACTAGCATTTATTTAATTATTTTACTTTTGTTTACTTTTTACACAGTAGTGTATAATAGTGTAACGATTATATTTACTGTGTTAACTTTCATCCTTACCTTGATTTTACAACATTGTTTTTTCTTCATTATGTAATCTATTTCTATTGGTGAAGACCTTTAAATGGCTCATACATCATGTACATTGAATTTATACACATGTAACTAGCTGTTGGTTTGCCGAATAAAAGAAAATAAAATAAAATAAGGAATTATTATATATTATTTCAAAACATCGATGTTTTGAAGAACGATGTTACATCCCTAAACGACCTAAATCGGAGCGATGCGATTACACTGTCCTACAGCAGTCGGGACCTTCATATCTCAATACTTAGGTATACAAAGACAAGGAACAATACAAAGAACTTGGATTTTCGTTCTAACTGCCACTACACTTTCCTATTTCCTAGTTCGGAACCTAAAAATAGGATAGTGTAATAACTGCTTTAATGGGGTTTTCGTTTTCATGTATTATTTCTATGTAGGTCTAGTTAGCTAGCGTAGCGAAATCCTAAGTCTATGAATACAATCGATTTATTTTGAAAAGTTATTGGTACTAAACTTTAGTAACTAAAGCTACAGATTAAGACGTCTAAAGCTTATGCTTTAAGGTTCAAAATACTTAGTTATATTTAAATTTCACGATGATCCCTATTGTAGCACAATGATAACTTAAGCAATTAGCTTTGAACTAAGTTTATGTAATTTGACCTTTAAATTGTTTACATCCAAACTTTGCGTCACTGCGGGGATAATTACTGCTGGAGCAAAATTAGACTTAAATAAATTTAATCAAACGCTCACATTTACGTAATCGTATCACTGGATTTTTATAATATATTTAGGTACATTAGGTATACAAGATCAGCATTGGAAGTCTGTGGGCTGGTGATGAGGATGATTAAGTATTTTATTGCTCTTCATTATTAAAGTGTTTTTTTACGGCGATGATAGCTCAGTGGTAGTGACGTCGGATACCTACAATGAGCTTGAGCTTTCGGTGAAGGAAAACATCGTGAGGAAACCATAGCACGGTGTTAGGGTACTTTGTAGTACCCGCCTGGCTGGCTACCACAACTTTGTAGTTTGTGTAATGTTTCGCATTGTAGCGTGTGTTAAGATTTTTTTACTAAAATAATGTGCTTAAAATGAATTATTATATCAAAATATTGGCTTTGTGCACTTCTTCCTCATATAAACTTTAACTTTGCCAAATCTCACACTCCTACGTTCGTGCAATAGGCTAAGAAAAGGAGCGAAAGTTTTTGCTTTACGTATTAATATAATAATTTGAAAATTTCTTCAACAACTATCCCTGAGTTACGTAGTCTACTTTTACCCTGAAAACCCGGGGGATGGCTATAAATGCTATAAATACAGGATGTTCACAAATAAGTGTTATAGGATATTTATATAGGAAATCGTGCCTCTACCCTGTGCCTCTACCTGGATGGTTAGTTCACTGCATAAAAGCATTAAATAATTAATCAAATGAATGTGCAAATAAAACTCGTTGAAAATCGACATAAAACATAACAGAACAATCACGTGCAAAATCTTATGGGTTAGGTAGGTAGGTAAAATCAAAACTGGCTAATGAAATTTAACTTATAGATGGTCTTCCATTCCTAATACAACTATCAGTTTTTGAATGATATACAGTCTGAAAAATCTCAAAAATCACCAGACTTTTTGGCGGGAACTTGCAGAGTGACATTGCGTTTTCATTTTTATTTTCATAAATTCGTGTATTTTGAGTTTGATTGCATATTATCGGTGGTATTTTATAGAATAGAGATCAATACATGTGCACCAGTGAAGTGAAATGAAATGAATTATGTGAATCGTGACTTTATAAGTTGTCGGAAAAAGTCCGTGAAAAGTGATGAAATGACCACCATTTTACTAAAACATGACTGGACGCTTTCTGATCATACCGATTATGTGAAAGTGAATGTGCGGACTATATTAAAGTGATATTATAAATAAAATGTATGCGACTGAAGGACCATATCCATGGTTATGAACAAATAAACAAAAAAAAATCAAAAATCACCAGTATTTATAATTATACCATGCAGTATTTCAATCACCATTTTCCCACATTCAGTTCCGCCCACTCACCTCTATGGTTCCGCCGCGGATGTGACGACTGAATATGCTGATAATTCATTGCTATAATGCTGAAATTAAGGCTGCGTATAAAGCAAAATAACAATCTTAGAATTGAAATTTACCCAAGTAAATAGTATTTAAATGAAAAAATATTATTATATGGGTATTTTCATTATATACGCGAGGGTTCTGCCTGAGCAAAAACATAATGGAATGAAATTTCCTCGATAGAAAAAAATCACAAAGCTACCTCTAATAATAATGAATTTTCGGTTTTATTCGTTCATGGTGTATCTAATTAAGACAAAAATTCGATAAATAATATCACTAACATATGACCTAGGGCTGCTACTAACGATTTTTAAAAATATTCTATACTTTACGAGTTATTTAGATAAGAAGCGCTTCGTTCATTTTTGTGCCGCGAAACACGCTATCTCCATCTCATCTCCACGCGAAGATTAGACATAAGTTTGTTTCATCTGACATTGCGATATTTTTCTGGCTTGGTACGCACTCAAAATAAACTCTCGTACGGTAGCATTGTAGTTCACCAACACAAAAAGTCTCACTTATTTGAATCACTTATTTGTAAGCGCTATTACTATAAATATGTTATTCTGCTTGCTTAAACCTACTGCTGCGGTATGTTAGGGTTTAATTACAACAGACACACAACACATTGAAGAAATTTAATTACTCTGGGCAAATATTATATTAAATACTTTGGGGTCCTCATGTAGTACTAGGGCTGAGACTTAATTTCTATTTATATACTAGGTAAGCGAATATTCAACTATCTTTGTAGAATTTGTGTCATATTGAATTATGAACTTTGGTTAAAGTTTAGTGTCAAGGAGGAGGTGCAAACTTAAAGTTGTTTGCGTGAAATGATAGAAGATTAAACATTCGCCAATCTTGTATGCCAGAAACTGTTCAAGTTAAAATTAGGTATGAAGTTGATATCTACTTGATACTACCTACTAGAACTGTTTTAAAAGACAAAATAGTTTTTTTTAATAAAGCTAAATAAATTACTTTGGATTTTTATAGGTTCTTGCTTAAGTGACCCCCTTTCCCCTAATGGGTCCCTTTAGGTACGGAACGCCTAAATATGTTTTATCAACGTAAAAGGTTTATGATAATACGGCTTTAATAGGTAATTATGTTGGTTCAATTTACCTATTTTACAACTTATAGAAGAACTTATAGGTATATTGGAACCAATTTAAGTAGCTTACCTATATTAAAGGAAAAACTTAATAGGTAGATCCCTAATATCAACGAGGGAGCGATTAGGTGTTGTATTGAATTGGATTTATTCCGTGAAAGCTACGAGTACGTCGAATGCTTTAAGTTTTAAGTTTTTCTTTTCCTTGCCAACCAATTGGCTTCTATGCTGATCTAATTGGTGCGCTCCGTCTCACTCAACAACAGTTTAATCCACATCAATATGGACACGGGCCTTTTGACGTGTTTGGTCATTCCACCTACTATCTCGCTACAGGCACACAAATGCATTTCTTGGGTAGGAATCGCAATCACGAGATTTCGATTCCTACCCAAGAAATGCATTTGTGTGCATGAACATGTCTGCATGTCCTGAGTCTGGGTGTAATTATGTAAATTGAGTACAAAGTTGGCACACAAAAGTTGAGACTGGAAAAGCGCGGCAAATTAAAAAAAAACTAGATGTGGTATCACTAAGTATAGAAGGAATAAATAGTTTTGATACTTTACGAAAAAATAATATAAATACTATGTTATGTTTGATTTTCTTAGGTAATATTTGCATGTAAATGAGTTAAAATTTTACATAAACTCGTAATGTTATATTTTTATATAGAATGCTTTTATATAAATAAATAAATATCCTGGGATATTCCTCACACACGGTTATCTGGTCCCAAACTAAGCAGAGCTTGTACTATATATATAAAAATTTAAAAAATTGTTTATTTAATATAGGCCCTAATAAGGCACTTACAAATGTTACGATTGATTTTACCATCTTTATACACACTCCCGGCAAGAAACTCAGCAACGATCATACTGAACAAGTGAGTAAGCCACCTACAACACAAAATGTGACAAGCAAAACACAGCAGTGGCCCAAAGAAAATAAGATTGGATTTGAAATCTATTTTAAAAAGGCTAAATTACATTGTCTGGAATAGAAGCATAAACCAGAACCAATTTATGAAGCTGATAAGCTTCTTGAACTGCATGGACATGAAGGTGGACACTATAACACTGATTTAGCTATAAAGCGATTATGAATATAGGTTTAGTATCAAAACTGTTTCTGGTAAACTAGTTGACACTTTTTATGCCGGGTAACGAAAGTGACATTTATATAATGTTGCCATGTAAAGAGTTTCAATTACCGCCAGGCTCAACTTTCGTTGCCAATTTACATTAGTATTATGTAGATGTATATAAGTTATCTGCTTAGTTTGGGATCAGATAGGTGTGTGTGGAGAATGTACGAGGATGTTTATTAAAAAGAAAATGTCCATGGTTCATCAGATAGTGATCAGATGGCAGCTCGAGCGCGCTTTCGCGCACCGAGGATCTCGAACATGGAGGAAATATCCCTTTAGACTATTTACCCGACTGACCCGGAAAGAGGGTTATGTTTTCGAGTGTATGTATGTTAGTATTGATGTATGATTGTAAGTATGTATGTATAAATAAATAATATATATGAGGTATCGTTAGATTCGTCTTAACTGTGGGAATGACATGGGGTATATTATTTTAAAATGGCATCTATGAATAAAAAAAGAGGGGAAAAGGGGGAATGAATAACAAACATTTCGTTATTATAACAATATGAGTATCAAATGAAAGCCTATAAATAGCCCATTCCATATTTGTGTGCTTTATGTGGGTTATTTAATTCAATTTCCATCACATTTGCCACATTTTTCACAGAACAAGTGACAATGTCTATAACATACACTTTTCTAGTTTTATTTCATCATCATCATCCCCCATTGACTTCTACTTCGAACGGTTTTGGGCCGCTTGCATACAGCAGGCGGCGCTCAACGACTGACCCGGTCGTCAGTCCACCTGGTGGGAGGTCGTCCCGCTCGGCGCTTTCCAGCATGTGGTCGCCACTCGAGAATCTTTATTTTCCAGCGGTTATCGGCTGTTTGAGCGATGTAGCCCGCCCTTTGCCTCTTCAGCTTGTTAACTCTACGAGCTATGTCCGTCGTTTTCATTCTCTTACGAATGTCCTCATTTCGGACACTGCCATAGAGAAATTCTGAGCATAGCTCGTTCCATAGCTCGCTGCGTGACTCTGAGCTTATTTATGTGGCCAGCATTAAAATACCACGTCTCTGTCCCGTATGTCATCACTGGTAGCACGCACTGATTAAAGACCTGTGTCTTCAGACTGAGGTATACTGGACGTGAAGATATGCCGTAACTTCCCGAACGCTAGTTTTCTTTGCACGATCGTAATTATTTTCAGTAAAATACGAAATCATACATAAGCACCCGGGTTGATATGGGTTGATAAATCGAAAACACATTGACTCGCGTCAGAATTGTCTATGCGTCTCTTTCTCTCGCAAAATGTCATAAGGATTGTCATATTTCTGTTCCATGCTAGATGTTTAGTTAGCGTAGCGAAATCCCTACTATCCTAGTCTTTACCTGTGATACGAACTTATTCAATTATAAAGTAGTTCCTAGCAAGAGTATCGATATAATGAGTAGCTGTTAGTTGAATACCTTTAAAATAATACAAAAAGAATTATACAATTTTGTAATATATAATTTAGTTATTATAGAGCCGAATGAAATTATACTAGCTGATATTTGACAGAGAGACAGAGAGAGAGATGAAATTATATAAGCTAAGATTTGAGAGAGTGAGACGGCATTATACGCCATTATTTATAACCTTAATTCCACAATGTCTAGTTGCGTTAGATTGCTCGACTCTAATCTTTACTTTAGATGGGTTTTTTCATTATTGTCTATGTGTTTGACACTCGGCCGCTCGGGTTTGACTTCAAAAGAAAGTAATAAACAAAATCTCTTACAATATTCTCGTAAAATTGTGCTTATGTCTGAATACCTTTGGGGTATAGGGCAGCTTGTTAATGACCCTTCCACACAATTATTAAATACTTTAAAACATCATCTACTGAAAAAATGTCCCCAAGGTGCGTCGTCTAATACACCTGAATATCAAGCAAATGAAAATAAAGATGATCAAGAAATCAAGAGGAATACGCCGAGGGCTACATACAGCAGGAAACATTCTGGGGAACACATTCTGAAATCTAAAGAAGTTCAAGTAGGGAATGAGTTAAAAAAACATCGACAAATATCCATTCAATGCCAAAGATCAGTACA
The DNA here is from genome assembly GCA_951394255.1 of Polyploca ridens. Classification (NCBI taxonomy): domain Eukaryota; kingdom Metazoa; phylum Arthropoda; class Insecta; order Lepidoptera; family Drepanidae; genus Polyploca; species Polyploca ridens. Next base: position 11,340,894 of record OX596247.1, read on the forward strand.
CAGTAAGATGAGCAAATCGACAAGTATTCAGCAAGTATGTCACCTAGATTGTAGTGCAGGAAATTCGCAGGCTCTTATGACAAAAGACGCGGGCTCAAATACCACAGAACTAAAAGTTTGCGACCAACACTCACAAGCATTTGCAACTCTCAAAATGTGGCCTCTTATAGATAGGCCATTAAACAAAAATGATAAACCAAATAAAGGAATAATAATTATATCAAAGTTGTGTGGAATTTTCAAGTTTTTTAAAATCGAGAAAATACAGAGTATTCCGACGTATCGGCCTACGGATAAAGAGTTTCTTAAATTATATACATCTGCTAGTTTTGATGAAATTATGAAGAAAGGTCATACTAGCCATCTATAGGTAACAGAAAACCTGAAATTGGATACCTACTAGATATACCTAGACTATAATATCGGTGATTATGTGAATATACACATTGTCACTAAAATAGCCAAGTGTTTTGTACTTAAGGAAAATGGAATTACCACGACATTTATTGTGTTCCAAAGAAAGAACAACACGGGATATAATTGAATTTCCCCACGTCACCCAACAATTATTATTAAAGTGAAATAAAGCAAGCTTTCAGTCTGAATGAAACATCACAGCATCTTTATCTATGTATATTATGTAAATGGAAAAACTGACTCACTGACAGGGTCATCCCCAGGGACTCATCCACAGGGTCCCAAACTTAAAATTTTGCACAGGTTTCCGATATATCGTGGGCATCAACTAACGAAGGGTTTTCAAAATAAACCTTTACCTAAAATGAAAAAATCAGAAAGACATTGATCCGATGAACGAGTCACACGGCAAGGCTTTCTCGGTTCCGGTAATCCGGGTTATCGGAGTATATAGGTTCCGTCTATGCATCCGTATGAGCAATTTGGATTGCAACAGTATGGGCGAGGAGTGAAAGCTTTGGAATCATTGCTCATCGATGTAATAGCCCTATATCGGTTACCAGCAACCGCAAATCTAATTTTTAAGAATGAATCTCGAACATCTAATAAAGCTCCTTGAATTTCTTAATTTGAGGTATGACTTTATTTACAAGGATAAGTGGTGTGAAAAAAGGATTTAAATCCTCTTTTCACACCACCTGCTCGACAACGTCAAATTATATCATCATTAGCCTATAATGTCCCACTGCTGAGCACAGGCCTCCTTTCACAAATGAAGGTGAGAGGGAATGGGCAATACTCCACCACGCGTGCCCACTGCGGATCGGTGGAGGTAGGCTAGTGGTTAACTTACTATTGGAATTTTTCAAGCCGCCGAGGAGGCATCCAACTAGCTTAACGATTATCGCAATTAAGTGATAACCGGGACCAACGGCTTAACGTGCCTTCCGAAGCACGGAAACGCTCGATTTGTAATACCACTAGGCGGTCACCCATCCAGGTACCGACCACGACAGGCGTAGCTTAACTTTGCCGATCGATTAAGAACGGCTAATCATGCTAAACCACGAGCGCTTCAGCTTGTAGCATAGGATATAGGTAATATACCAGCAAATATAAAACTTGCAATTTGGAAGTTAGACTTTTACAGGTTTTAAGCATCCGCTAAGAAAGAATATCCGAATTAGTTGACTCGCAGATCCTTGAATTCATTATTTTTTATAGGACGCGCGTCCCATCTGCAAGAATAGGAAATCCCGGGTGTAACAGAGGAACGGAAAGCTATTTAATATACCTACATGTGGTTTGAATGTGAACTGATATTACTGGTTATTATTGACTGTTATTAAGCGAGTTAATTTGATCTACTATACAAGTAGACCAATGTTCCTTCGTACGAGGTTAACAACATTGGTTGGTACTCCTTAAACGAATATAGAGTGGTTACTTACCTCGTTAGATAGGTGAATGAATACACTCGACTGGCAACTGATTTATTAAAATAAATGTGTGTGGGACTTAATGTTTGTACGTTAGAACAGACGTTGCTTTGGTACATTTACTGCCCCGTTGACCCCCGCCTGTCACCCACATCAAATGCCGTCCGGCTATTTAAATTACTTAACTAAATAAATTAACGTTTCACTTCGCTGCCTCACCCTTTAAAAATTTAATTTAGCAATTTCTGAAATTCCAGGAAACACCGTTTATTCCATTCAACGGTTAATGAAGAAACGACGTAACGTGCCCAAGTTTCTTGTTTAGAAGAATTTTCCAATTTCAGTGTTTTGTTGACCTTATCCTGTATCGTGTAATAATAATGCTAGTTTATGGGTACTCTTGTTTGTGGTGTTTACGCGGAAACCACTTAACCGATTGAGATGAAACTTAAATGTGTTTTCCTTTTTGTGTGAGTTTGGTAAGTAAATTAACCCATCGCATTACATCATTAGCTTATAACTAATTCACTTAGGAACATATATCTTATACAAACCTACAAACAACCTACTGAGACACGAACAAAATAGGTTTAGCGTTGCAAATAGAGTTTAAATGGGAAATGCCATTATTATAATCTAGGAGCTTTTTTTTTTATTAGCGTGGGGAAATCCTCATAGGATACCCGACCGCCCTGGGGGGAGCGGCCAGGTTATGCCGGACTTTTACCGGCTAAAACCCCACGGTGGTCGCCATCTGCGCTACAGAGGGGGGCGGGCTCTCGTGCAGATCGCGTACCTGCTCGCCCCTCCACGCGCGGCGCTGTGATAGCCCGTCCCGGGGGAAGTGTGATACCTCCCCCAGCACCCTCGCGGTGCTATCGCACGATGAATCGTGACCACAACGACTCATCGTCCTCCTCGGGGTGGCTTCTGGGCGTTCAGGGCCCCCGCCCCGATTGCCCACGACCCCGAAGGTCCCCGTTTAGTCGCCTTTTACGACAGGCAGGGGAACACCGTAGCTGTGATTCTAAGCCCCAGCTACAGGGCAGGAGGGCCGCCACGAGGCCATTACGGTCTCACAGAAGGAGGCCACGGCCCTCCACGCCATATAATCTAGGAGCCTAGGAAATTGACTATGCAGTATGCATATTTGTATGAAACTTCAAGCATTGGTAACCAGAATACATTATCCCACAAAAAAAAAAACATGTAAAATGTTGCAAAGACCATATGGCTCGCATTGTCATAAAGGATCTCATGTAGAGCCAAGCTTATAACTCTACACGCCCTAACTCTATAAGACTAAGGCTATCCAAAGAGGAAACTCTGCCGTCAGTCTTCGAAACATATCGTAATGTCGTATTGTAATTTGTACATATTTGTTGAAGATTAGGTACTAAATACATAGTAGACTAGAACTGTTCTAGTTTAGCCGAGAAAAGTTTTGAAGAATTTCCGAATAATTATCAAAAGCAAAAAAAAAAAAACAAGATAGCATGCATAATAGTGACATAAATGAACATATAAATAAGTAGACGAATAGATGGGTACCCACGGACTAATTGCGTTAACGAACTTCGGAAGCTCGGGGTCAGGAAGTCCTTTCGGAATCGTTAAGCGTGACCAATATCAAACCAGTGACCCGACATCTACATGTTATACTGGCTGTCCCCGGAAAAAAGTAGCCCATAGATGTATAGCATTAAGGAATACTGTTGGTTCGTATGTGTGAACGATTTTTTAGTCTCTCATATAACACAGTCTCACAAAATTCGCACTCTCTTTATAATATTTGTATAGATTACATATTAGGTATATGTAAGATAATATTGAAGAATATGGTAGCTTCTGTTTCTATACAAATTGGATGTAGCAAAAGCCACGTATCAAGTAACATGCATCCGTGGAGTCAGTTACGCAGTAAGGCGCAGTGAATCTTAGGACTGATGCTCATTCAACGTGAGGTAAATAAGGTAAATGTTTTGTTGAAGTAGTGCTTGAGCTTATCTAACTGTCCCCCGCAGTTTCACTCGCGTTTCGTAAGGGATAAAAGTAACCTATATAATATGTCACTCTCCCGTCTCGACTTTCCGCTTTCATTTTTATAATATTAACTAGCTGCCCGGCGCAACTTCGTTCGCGTGGTGCTACCCTATTCTATTTGTGAATCTAAACCATCCAGGGCGCCACTCAAACGCATACAAAAAAAAACATTCAAAATGGTCCAGACGTTTAGGAGTTCAGTTCAGTATAAAATTGTCTGACATACACACGTGCAGAAGAATTTTATATATAAAGATAGGGATAGTGATTAGAAAATTGACAAAAGTGTATGTTTGTGTATGATTTATATCGGAAGGAACCCAAGTCTTATTTATTTTAGTGAGCAATTTTGCGTTCTCCTGCTAATATTGTTTGCTTCATAATGAGATTTCTGTGAATTGAATAAACGGATTAGGATGAAATAAAATAAAATATGAATAAGTTTTTTTTAATTTGACTCGCTCTTCTTTGGTTAGTTACACAACTGAAAAGAAATTTGATGTTTTTAGAGTAAAAATAGCTCAATGGTTTTTAGCTGTTTTAGACGAGGTCCATGTTTTAGACATCAATCAATGTCTCTAGTTAAATGTACTTACTGATTTACGACTATTGTTCTTCGAAACCCAATGTATTAGATTAGTGAACTAATTGATATGTTTTAGGTAGTGTAGCTGTTTATTTGGTCACCAAATAAACAGTTACTTGCGTCTCCTCATAATTATTAAACTAATATACGGCTACGGTAACCGCTTACCATCCGGTGGGCTAGGCTGTTTCCATGTTTGCTACATAAAACTAGGGCTTTCCTAATAGGTCACTTTTGACAGCCCATATACATCCATGTGTCAGAATCAGAATCAGAATCATTTATTCGTAAAACATAGGTATAATTGGATCTTAAATAAATAAATTGTGCGCTATGTTTTGCCATAAAAGGCATACAAAAAAGAGACATAGGTACATAGTGCGGCAAGGACAGACACCCTCTTGTCAAATATGACTTCTTAGATGGCCTAGTTTTAGTAAATAAAAAAAAATATACATGTATCACCAGACAATATATAGTCACAAATGAAAGTATTTTCATTTTCATAGACCCTATACCGGGCTCTAAAAATGTTATGTTTAATCAAACGAACCCGCAAACTGCGTTTGTTTGGATTGAGTCGTAAATTTTAACGATTTTGGGGGCATCATCGGTCATTTATTCAGTACGATAGCAAAATGAAGAGAACGTCCATAACTGTACGTTGTTATGATTTTTTCGTATATTTTTTTGATTGATTTGTGGCGAAGTTTACTATTTCAGAAACATCAAAATCACAAATCCCATCGTCTCCAATTTCGTTCGATATTTATTATTTGTGGGATGGATCGAAAAGGAATGGAAGGGTGAAATCCAGTCGTTGCATTTACTAGGTCTTTAGTCATCTAGAAATGAATCCAGTTGATACCTAAGTAAGCTATTATAACATGCATGGGAGGTTTAATTAGGTAGGTAGGTACATCGTTTTCTCATTTATGTTTGGTTTCTGACATAAAATATATATTTTTCGAAATGCAAGTCGGATCTGACTCACGCACGTACCTATGACCGCAGGGCTATGTACATACCTTGAAGTTCAACCTACAATAGGTAGCTAATAATAAAACTAATATGAAAGGGCTTTATTTTTTAATTCCAAAACATGTTTTTGTTTTATTTTGTGTTACGTAGTTCTTGACATCTTATATCCGATGTTTGTAAAGCGAACATCTGAAATAATTTCAGTTGATAAATATTTTTGTAAATATCATTGTCCGTACCCGTGCTCACGGCACCTACTAGTACAGTTACTCTATTAATATCCTAACTTTATGGTCTTACTTGATCGGCTTTTATTATTTAGAAAGTATAAAGTATACACCACCGTCTAATAACGTGTCCTCTTCCTCTCCATCCTAAGGTTGTCTGGAAGAGATCGCTGCTTAGCGATAAGACCGCCTATTGAACTTACAGTAATTTTTAACTTTAAGCATATATTTTTATACTTTGTTAAAAATATTTTGTACGAGTAAAGAGTTATCTATCTTATCTATCTAGATTACCTATTTGTATTATTTTGTTATAGTGTGCGTGCACTAGAATTATTTCAAGTTTGACTAATTACCGTGTTTAGGGTTCCGAACTCAAGAGAGCCAGCTGACCTTGATTTTAATATGGTGAACCAAAAACGTTGGGAAAATAACTTTTTTCATTATGTAGATTGTACGAAAATAGAGAAAACTAATCAGGGAATGGGCATAGCAGCGTAAGCACAGTATTACCATGTGGCGTAAGCATAGGCGTGACGTCAAACAACTGAGCACTGAAATATAAACCGTGTGCAAATAAATCTACAGTCACTAATGATAATTATTAATGTTGCTATTACTGTGAGTGTAGCACTAGATAAGGAATTATTATGAATAGTGTCTGAATCAATTGAACTCGTTTCTTCAATAAAAGTCTTCCATATCTTAAAACGAAAATAAAGAACATTTATTGGTCCGTAAATCTCTCAGCATGGTGTGTGCTAAGAACCAGTAGGTCTCTAGTTTGATTTAAAATATGTATAGGTACATTTTTATATCCTCTAATAAAGAATAGTAGATTAAAATATCATGTGGGCTTATTATGACTATGGCTTGGTGAGTTATTGCTGAATTCTTCTCAGTTTGAATGTATTACGAACCTGAAGTAGCGTCAAATTATATCTAACGTACGTGATAGGGGTCAGAGCCTTAAGTGAATAAATGAGGTCTGAAGTATCTAGCTGAGGTCTTGTATACGTCGACATGAAGGTGCGTGAAGAGTTTGCGCCCGCGCACTCCTCACGATCCGTTTTCCAGCCGCCACAGCCGCGTCTCTTATCACTAGCTGGTTGATCATGGAAGCCACGAGCCGCACACAGCGCAAGGTTACACAAGCGTAGCTCCACGTGTGATGTGCATGGTGGGTGAGGCTATGGACGTTAACTGCGTGGGTCCATTTGTCTGCTTGCTATTTCTGATTCTCTTTTGAACTATTTCTTTCCACCAATACTGCTGGTATGGAAATTATCCGAATCACGAAATTGTTTTTTTTTACAATCTATATTATAAAATTAACATCATCGTGAGGAAATTTAGATGAAAATATAGGATGTGTGAACTGATAACACTCTTTAAAATAGGATAAAATCCTACCTTTTGTTTAATCGAGGAACACACTGTGCCTAGGATAAACAAAAGGTAGGATTCTTGAACCAAATTTTATCTAAATCCAATTGTCCAGTCTCTCTGGTATGATTCTGATGGCCGGCAGGATTCTTTCAAGGGCACCTCCCTTCCATCTGTATCAAAATATAATTTTATAACACTGCAAAGTAGATGATCTCAGCTGGGTCACAGTAATAGATAACATTACCGTGGCTACCCCATGCCTAAATTGTAATCAGTCGGTCAAAAGGAGAGCAAAGCTAGCCAACCTGTTCATGGTCAGGGTTCCTAGGAAAAGGGTGTAAAAGAATATCTTCTTCCTTAACAAGGGGGTGCAAGCGCACCCCCTTGCTCGGAGCAGTCCTGCCGGTCTTCGAGGCCTGGATGCAGCAACAAGGTGGACGACTCACTTACAGACTTACACAGATAATCACCGGGCATGGGTGCTTCGGTGATTATCTGTATAGGACCGGACGTGAGGCGACGGCGGCCTGCTTCCACTGCAGTAGGAGCGACCAGGATTCCGCATTGCACACGCTTGCGGTGTGCAATGCTCCAAAATTATACAATGGAACTAGACTACAAGTAGCAGCTCTGGCGCCGCAATGTTATTGAGGCCAAAATATTAACTGACACTGCCTGATACCATTGATCACAAATCACCTTCCGTTTGAATTTAAAAGATTGCAGTTCCCAATCAAGGTTTTTTTCGAGATAAATCACAGCGACAAATTCTAAAATATGATGGAGTTGATTTGCGGTAGGACTGTTTCCCCATGGCCAGTTTTATGTGATATGCTTACATGTGAACTTTTGGCAATAGCCATGAAGAAAGCTCTATATTGTTAGAATGATTCATATCTAGAAAAAAGAAATACTCTACGCGGACGAAGTCGCGGGCCAAAGCCAGTAACATATATATTAGGTATACCTATCTAATCGTGAAGCATTCTACCAATTGACATTTGACCATCATTTGACCTTGTTGTTCATTTATAAAATCACTATCATGCATGTTATCTTTATTTTATAACAATGTTAACACTACAGTACACGCACCCTGATTTTCTAATGTTTTACTTGCGTAGGGTGAAAATTAAGACCATTTCATTCACCTATTTCAAAATACATTCGAATATTATTATTAACTTTATATTTTATGACACTTTTATATTATAATTTACATTAATAAAAATAAAGTATATATTAAGTAATTTAAAAAAATTAAATCGTCTTCAAAATACACTAAAAAGTATAAAATACTTAACTCTAATCTGACACTGATTTGAACTGTTCTATAGATTAAAAAGCTTGTTTTTCTCTTTTCAGTAGATTATTGTTTTACGCAGTAGGGTTTTTTGTTTCTTTTAATAATTTAATTTATTTCACACTTTTTAGTTTTATACAGAATGAGTTGTAAGTATAAGTAAGTAAATGAGCGATACGGTAAAGTAACGCTAACAACCATCACAACTCTGTATGTTACGTACGGTAACCGCTCAGTACCTACTTACTGTCCTTGCATTAAAAGTGGTTTTTTGCAGTTTACGTCAAAATGGTAGCATAAAAGTATTATAATATATACATATATGGAATGGGCTGTTTACAAGCTTTCATTTGATACCCATATTGTTATAATAACGAAATTTTTGTTTTTAATACCACGTTTAATGCAAGGACAGTAGGTAGATACTGAGCGGTTACCGTACGTAACTCACAGAGTTCGACGTTTGTTAGCCTTACTTTACCGTACCTACTCATTGTTTATTAATACATACAACTCATTCATTAATAAAACTAAAAAGTCTGAAATAAATTAAATTATTAAGAGAAACAAAAAACCCGACTGCGTAAAACAAAACATAACTAAAAGAGAAAAACAAGCTCTTTAATCTCTAGAATTTTGAATATAACTAGAATTTTATAAGGTATTAAAGGGGATAAACAAATATTAAAAAAAATACATACTTAGGTTATTGTTTTGTCCCCGACTTCAATACCTTATAAAGTTCTAGTTGTATTCAAAATTCTATAGATTAAAGAGCTTGTTTTTATCTTTCAGTTATTTTTTGATTTACGCAGTCGGGTTTTTTGTTTCTTTTAATTTAAACAATAATACAATATTCGATTGAGACCACTCAGTAGGTATGTATTCTGTTGTTAATACTTCATTAAATATTTTTGCTAGTATTTTTGCCATTGCAGATTTGTTGAATGATAGTATTGCGTTCGAAATTTGGTCGGGTCCAGGTGATTTATCTCTCTTTTGTGATTCTATTACTTTTTCCTCTTTTCTAACTAGTATTTCCGGCGTAGCTTCGTTATCATATTGTAAATCTATGTCTTGCTCTTCATTTTGTTTTTTATATAGGGATTTGTAGAAATCGGTTGCTAAGTTAATGATATCAGATCTTTTTGTATTGTCGCGTCCGTTTTTGTCTTTCAGTTTTGGGATCCATTCCTTTTTGTCGTTTAGGCTTTTTTGAGCTTTCCTTATTCCTCCTGTTTTCGCTATATTTTCTTCTATTGTTTGTAGTTTCTTGTGTTCCCTTTGTCTCCTCATGTTTTCCCGTATTAATTTGCTTAATTCAGATATTTCCTCTCGAATAGATTTGGTCTCGTTGTTTATGCCAATGAGACATTTCTTTTGTTGTAATAATTTAGTTATTTGTTCATTTAAATGCTTTTTATTTGGTTTATCATCTTTCATTCCTTTCGTTTTGAGTGTTTGTTCCAACTGGTTGTACTTTTCCTGAGTCGTCAGTTGGCATATTTGACCTTTGTAGTCGAGTAATAAATTCTGCATATTTTTACCAACAGTTTCGATCTCAGTGATTCCTAACTTTTGGTTTGCAGCGTGGTATTTTCTTCTAGAGCTTTTCAGTGGTCCAGGGTTGAAACTTCCTCGTTCTGTGTGTTCCAGGGTTCTGTGGTCAGAGTGGAAATTGAATTTATTTATGACATTAATATTAGGTCCTTACATATGAAATTAATAGCATCAAAGCTTTCCGGGTTGTTAGTTAGGATGAAGTCTAGTTCATTTTTCGTTGTTCCATCAGGCGACATCCAGGTTCATTTACGGTATTTCCTTTTCTTGAATTTACTATTTAGAATCATAAAGTTATTCTCGAAAGCAAAGTTAACTAGCATCTCACCATTTTTATTCCTTTTTCCATATGTGTAAGGCCCCATAATAACATCTTCAAACTCTCTCCGTGTTCCAACTAAGGCGTTGAAGTCACCCATTACAATAACTTTTTTGTGGGCATGATGCTTTATTGCTTTATTTAGGTAAATCTGTGTAGAATTTTTCTACCTCTTTTCCTTTTTCTTTATCCATAGGTTCTGTGGGAGAGTAGACTTGGACTTGGAAATGATCAATTTTTCGTTATAGTGTTGCATTGACGTGTTTAAGACGGCAATTCGTTCTGATACTCCAATAATTTCGTCGCGCGTTGACCTGGTGTTTCCCCTTGTTGGTAGAACAAGAACTTACCATAGTCTTCGATTTTATCTCCTTCTCTTTAAGTTCAGTTCAATTAAGTGCCTGTTCTTCTCTGACAGCGAGTAAGATTTTGCGCGCATGTAAGATAATGCATTAATTCTTTGTATTTTGGGATCAGACTCGTTTTCATCCTGGGTTTTTGTTAATCTTTGCCGGGGAGATGTGGATGCCGTCCTCTTTCTTTTTTCGTTGTCTCTATTTATTAGATTGCGCTGTAGGATTGCTTCTTTGGTTAGTTCTTGGGTTATGTAAGAGTTTGGGCCCATTTTATTCTTGTTTCTTAAAATCTCTATTTTCTTCTTGAGAGTTGTTACGGCTAGTATAATTGGTCTGATTTTCCCATTATCTGGTTTTTTCCCCAGACGATGAACTTTATCGACTTCTCCAATATCAAGATTGACATCTGAGTTGTGTGTTTTTGTGACTACTAAATCCAGTAATTCTTCTTCGCTCTCAGTTTTGGATTCGGATAAGCCGTGGAATATCATATTATTTTTCCGAGCATTTAGTTCTAAATAATATTTTTTTTTGTTAAGGTTTTCTACTTCATTTTTCAATATTGAATTCTCTTCTTTAATAGGTTTGAGCTTCTCGTCTATATTTAGCAATACATTTGTAGTGATTGTCTCAGTTAACGTTAGCCTTAATGGTGTGTAATCGGCCATACTTTGTTGATATGTTGGCAGCAGTGGGTCAGTTGTCTATGGTTTTGTTTTGTGATGTTGCCGTGATTGAAGAATGAAATAAATCACTGTCACTGTCAGTCAGCTGAGTTTGACAGATGATTCGACGTTTTAGTAATTCCCATGGTGATTTTGATTTTAATTTCACTTTTTGTTGACAAGTTTTATCATTGATTCAGGCACAAGCACTTAAAATTTTAATTGCTGTGAAACTTTTCTACGTCGATTGGCTATTAATGCACGATTTTTGGTAACGGATGTGTTTATGTTACGACACCGGGTTTTTTAAAACTTGGGTGAATATTCACCCCGCGCGTGTACTGTAGTGTTAATGATAAGAGTGTACGGACTTTTAAATAAACGCTACGTGACAGTATTGCTAGGATAGCTCTTTTGGGTGGTTCAGAAACTGAGTAATTGCAGTTATTTTTTTTATATAAAATTATATTCAATATGAAAGTTGTCGTCACTGGAGCGGCAGGGTTCCTGGGTTCACGGGTGGCGGACTTTCTTCTAAGCTCTGAGTCACCGGTGCAAGTTACGGAACTATTACTGGTGGACGCGCAGGCGCCCGAGCCTCGTCCCGATCGGCGGGTTCAAACCGTGGCTCTCGATTTGTCCAGCCCTGGCGTCGCCGACCGCCTCGTGGACTCCACCTGTGGGCTCGTTTTTCACCTAGCAGCCATCGTCAGTGGTCTAGCCGAGGCCGATTTCGATCTTGGGATGAGAGTCAACCTAGACGCGACGCGGGCGCTCCTCGAGGCGGCGAGACAAGTGAGCCCGACGGTTCGGTTTGTCTTCACGAGCACCACCGCTGTCTTCGGAGGAGATCTGCCTGCAGTCGTTGGAGATCTGACTGCAGTGACGCCGCAGACCTCGTACGGCGCGGCGAAGGCAGCGTCTGAGTTGCTCGTCAACGAATACTCGAGGAGAGGATTTGTCGACGGGCGAATCGTGCGTCTACCAGCCGTGAGCGTCCGAGCCGGTAGCGCGAACGCGGCGGTGACTTCGTTTGCGAGCGGTATCATACGCGAGCCCCTGGCGGGCGTGCCGGCGGTGTGTCCCGTGGCGCCGGAGCAGGAGGTGTGTGTGACGAGCCCTCAGGTGGTGGTGCATAACATCGTACACGCCGCAACGCTACCGGCAGCGGCGCTGGGCACGTGGCGCGCGGTCAACTTGCCGGGGCTGCGTGTGACGGTGCGCGACATGGTGGAGGCGCTGCGGGCGATGGCGGGCGATGCCACGGCAGCGTTGGTACGCTTCGAGCGCGACGAGCATATTGCACGTATGGTCGCTTCTTTTCCGACGGCCTTTGATTATACTCGAGCGTTCCGATTGGGATTTAAAGTGAATTCCGATTTTTCCGATATAATTCAAGATTATATTCGCTGTGACTTCCAAAAATAAGGAAAGTCGGTAAATTTCAAAATATGTAGATTACTTTCTTCTCCCTGTCTTCTGATTAAACTATCAAGATTTAATGTGGTCTTAGGACTTTGGTTGCTTTGCATTTAGCATTTTTTATCTCTTGGGGGTCAGATTCTCCTACTTTGGTGACGCCCATGGTGGTAGGTAATTATTATTAGGTATAAGTATATTATTATAATGACTTGAAAAACTCATATTTTATCTGAATATTCTTATTATTAAAACAAATGAGAGTTCAGTTGCGTATTATGCCGAACATTTTAATTAGTAATTTGACGAGGAATTCTTACAATAGGTGTCTGTATCAATTTAATTTATTTATTGTTCCATATAATATTTTGTATGGCTTATCGGTACAAAAGGCTGTATAACGCTCAAAGACTGGCCTATCTTATTGTTTAATTAATTGCTTAGTAATTCATTTATTCGAAACCCAAGTCTATAAAATTAAACTGATTGATCTAAAAGACGTTGTTTTTTTACTGAGCCTGTTCAAGCCATTTGTAGACGACAGCGATAGTGCGAAGCGATTATTCCTGAAATATAAAAAAAACATATAATAATTATTTTCCTAATAGGTAATATTAACATACTTATTAGAGTAAAACAATCATCATCATCATCATCAACCTATACAGATCGTTGTTTTGGTCAGCGACGAGCGACTCAGGGTCGATAATACAAATGGTACTGGTGCTAAAAAAAATATTAAAAAAAATACTTTATTTTTTTATAATAATAAAAATAAAAATTTGGAAAATCATATAATAAGCTAAAGTGTAGACGTAATACTCAACGGGAATGCGAGGGAGTAAAGGGGTGTGGCGATGGCGGCTTGAGTCTAGCTCTAGTCTGTGCACGTGCCTAGTGACCATACTTTGCGGTAATTTTATTTCAAATTGAATAATGTATTTCTCAACACATTTACAGTAATTAATGGAATTAAGTCCATTTTTGGGACATGTATTTTTTGTACTGCCGTTCCTGGGTCGCTAATCGCCGACCAAAACAACACTCTGTATAAGCTAATGTCCCACGACTGAGCACAGGCCTCCTCTCACAAATTATGGTGAAATCTGTGGGTAAAAGGGAATGGGCAGATACTCCAGACGCGTGCCCACTGCGGATCGGTGGAGATAGGCTGGTGGTCAACCTGTTGGAGTTTTCAAGCCGCCTAGTCGGCCTCGAACTAGCTTAACGACTATCACAATTAAATGATAACCACCACCATCGGCGGGACCATCGATCGGCTTTACGTGCCTTCCGAAGCACGGAAACGCTCGATTTACCACTAGGCGTCACGACGGTGGTAGCGGCCTTCAATTTCGATGAAAATCTTGAATTGCGAGTTTCAGTTAAGCAAAGCTCAATATCTCGTCTCCAAGTGACTATTGTCGATAAGACTATAATGCAATTCTTAAAAACAATTAAAATATTATAGGTCACGCGTTTCATTATTTCACAAACCCTTTTGTTTACGTCACTTCATCCGACGCAGATGAAAATTAATGTCGTGTGCAAAGCAATGAAGCAAGAATAATAGCCTCTCATTAAGCCTGATCCTATTTGACACCCTTTTCAAATTCTTGCTGTAAAAATGTGCGGTGAATAAAAAAAAACATCCTATGTATAATTAATTCATTATTTCAAATTTCAAAATTTCTCGTATCGTTAACTTAGTAAAAGCACCGCTTAGCTGTATGGCGTGTTGCCCAGAACCGTTATTAAACCACAATTTGATTCCCTCATTTAGTTCACTAATATATCACCTCGTTATTACGGCAGATTTATTATGACTATGATACACATAATAATAACTATGTCGGGAAGGTGGATGGTTGGTCCGACTTGGTTGGACCCATTATAGATACCTACTAAAGTTTTTATAAATACTTTTGAAAAAGTAAGTTCGTTGTTATGTTAGTACGTTTATCAATTTCATAAGATTCACACCTTATTATAATTCATTTATACAATATTTATATATTATAAATCAGTGCTGCCAACTCTTCTAGCCGAATAGGAGCTGCCAGTCCCTTGAAAAAGCGCTAGATCGAGCTAATACTGTTTAGACGATAAATAAATTATAAAAATAGATAGCTGTTGGGAAACCTCTATATTCAGCACCAAATTCTAACTGAAACATAACACCCAATAAATTGAAGTGACTACCATGCAATTTTTTATAATATTTCGCATGAGTTAGCACGGCTGAAATACGAAAAAACAAACTTTTTTTAATTTTTCTGAAAAGGTAGTTAATGTAATTGTAATTTCATCATTATCTGATTCTTAGAACTTCATTATTAACCTGTGATACGATTTCGATTGCTCTTAATGTAGCAGATAGTCGGACTGAGTCAGTTTTCGAAATAATTTTGGATTGTGGAAAAAGCGCTAGATTTAGCGCTAGACGCTATAAAGAGCCGTACACAAAAAAAAAGCGCTAGATCTGGCGCCGAAAGCGCTAAGTTGGCAGCACTGATATAAATGTAATAATTTATTTGAAAAACAATAAAAATAAGTAGGATTAGGAACAATTTTAGGTTAGGTAATTTATATTGTTACTAAAGGGAAAATTAACTTGAATAGTTTTCTTTGATCGTTAATAGGTTCGGTTCGGACGATAATTTGGATATTATTTAATTATAAGTGTTCTATCGAAGAGAATAACGTCCATATTGAAAATACCTACCTAGTAATAAATTTTGAATCTTGATCTTATCAATCAAAATAGCCACTATTTCCGTGTAAACAACCTCTTGACCAAGGCTACGTTATATAAATCGAGGAAACCATTTAAACTTAATAAACTGTCAGTAAACTGGAATGAGGTTGGTCTCGAATTATGATAAAGCTTTATCAATGGAGTACATACACCTATGTATGTATTGTATAATCATATTCAAATTCTAATTCAAATTCATTTATTTTGCCATAAAGTGTAGTACATTACAAGGTGTAAGGAGCTATTAAATCGATCGTACACTTTGTAAATAGCTGACATGCAAAATATTTACATTATTTAAAATTAACATTACATATGAATTACTTATACAAAATTAAATATTAAAACACAAAACAAAATTTAAAATATACGTGGAATGAGGGTAAGTAAAGTGTATGTAAGTAGGTAATGATAAATCTAACTAAGGGGCTGTTAAAATTATATAACGAATAGCTTAAGAATGTTTCGTGATGTATGTTTTTTTATAATTATTATTATAATACTTGAACAAATAATGTGTTCAGACCACGGTTCAGACATACTAGAGGCGATAGCTAAGTGGTAGTGCCGTGACAAACATACAAACATATTCCAAATAAATTTGAATATTATACACTTGTCCACGGCCTATTGCTTAGATATATTATGACCTAATATATATCTAAATATGGACAACTGTGACTAGATAAACTATAAAAAAAGCCAAGAGCGAGTCGGACACGCACACGGAGGGTTCCGTACAATAATAATAATAATGTTTTTTGTTTTTTTTATACCACTAAGTTGGCAAACAAGCATACGGCCCGCCTGATGGTAAGCAGTTACCGTAGCCTATAGACGCTTGCAACACCAGAGGCATCACTCGCGCGTTGCCGACCCTGAAGAAATCTCTTCGCACCCTTTTTGAAGGACCGTTAACCGTTTTTAATATTAACTCAAACTGACTATAGAATGAATATTTGTTGTTATAGCGGCAATAGAAATACATATTCTGTGTATGTTTCAAGTGCCTACCTATTACGGTTCTTGAGATACAGCCCACTGACAGACAGCCGGACGGACAGCGGAGGCTTATGAATAGGGTCCCGTTTGGCACCCTTTGGGTACGGAACCTTAATAAAAACTAGATTCTCCTACAATCCCCAAGGATGTAATCTAGTTATTACTTATATGAATAAAAAGTGTATTTACTTTATGGCTTAGTTACATACAGTGGAAATTAACGCAAACCTGAGGGTACGGATAACCTCTGCTACTTTTACGATAACCGATTACGATCCACGCCTGTTCGAGATTTTACCTCACATTATATTTTTAACGTGAAAAATCTCATTTATCATTATCTGTGGAGGAGCCTTAACTTATAAGGTATACGAAGGAAATGAAAAATCCTTTTGCATCAAAATTTCATTTCTGCAAAGCAAAATTAGAGAAACTCTATGACATTATCACCCTTAAGAGGATTTGGAAACACTCGTTGTTGATAAAAATTAATATCAAGTAGGTACCCAACAATTTGAGAGTAGTATTTTAATCGAATCTGTTGTACGAAAAAGCATTATTCTGAATTAGTTAAAGCTTAATTAAGAAAGATGATTTGCGGTTGGTAACTGGATCCTGGCTTCAGTATAGGTACGTATGTGTTAGCATTTTGATAAAGATGACAGTTGTTGAAGAGGCTGTATGGGGTGTGGCCTTTGCATGTTTTGTGTGGAAGAAGGGATTTCGGCGAGTCGATAAGAGAAAATAGAGCAAAAAGGAGCTGATTATAAATAATGAAGATAAAGGAATCTAGAGATGTGAAGAGTTAATAGGCAATATATTATTAATAGTATTCGAGTACAGACATAAGTATTATACTGATGATTTAGAGGTTATCAGAGTGTTCGGATTTGGACCAGTGTCAGTTGAGAGGGGTTCGGGATGGTTATGGGGGAGATTGGAGGCCATAAGGGGGAAACCTGAATATTCAGCATAGATACAAGCTCTAGAGCTTTCACGTGCTAGTAAATAAATTAAACTAACAATTACCTACAGGAATATTAATCCATAACCAGAAAACAATTTGAGCCAATTTTTCGTTTTGTCATTGTCGTTTCGTTTTGACAAAGTTTGTCGGTAAACAAGCATACGGCCTGCCTGATGGTAAGCGGTTACCGTAGCTGTATCGTAGCCACATGGACGCTTGCAACACACGAAGCATCGCTCCCCTATAAGCTCTGGCGACCTTACTCACGCGCAGGAACACAACTTTACACAACATAAAGTTATTTGCGGATTCTGTAAGGTGGAGGTACTTCCTCAGTCGAGCTGCTCTTTGGGCGAATAAACGCTACGCTCTTACTCTCTGAAATCGAAATCTGAAATTAATTGTTATAGGTACCTATAATACCAATTATAATCGAATATTATTCGGGGCTCTTGTTTATTCATTCGACCGCAGTCCATATCCATCCACCTGACCTGTTTCCAATCATTTGGGGTCGGCGCAATATGTAGGTAGTTACGCACACGTGTGTATTTGACCATAGTCCATTGCATAACAATTAAATCATTTTAGTTATTGTTTATTTTACTATATGCGTATTTTACTTGAATGCAGCTAAACAATTACCTATATAATAAGGTCCTAATAAATTAGTGAATTTCGTCTTGAGGAATGAATGTATAGGTCATTAGTTATTCAAAAATAATATTAGAAAAATAATCCGTGGGTTTTTTTTAGATAAATGCTTTTTTAATATTTGTTTATCTCCGACTGCAATACCTTATAAAATTCATGTTATATTCAAAATTCTATAGATTAAAGAGCTTTTTTTTCATTTACTCGTATTTTTTGTTTTACGCAGTCGGGTTTTTTGTTTCTTTTAATAATTTAATTTAATTCAGTATTTTTAGTTTAATTAATGAATGAGTTGTATGTATTAGTAAGTAAATGAGTGGTGCGGTACGGTATAGTTAACAACCATCGCAACTCTGTGAGTTACGTATGGTAGCCGCTCAGTACCTAACCTACTGTCACAGATTACTAAATAGTTACTACGTAACAGATAAATCACTCCATATAAAATTTACAATACCTACTGCTATAATAGCCTACTCTTTTGAGTCGCTAGACGCTGCGAACGAAAATGAACCTAAGCTTACGAGCGTAAATTTAGTTTTGCTTTGTAGCTACTCGCCGCCGCGTGTATAGCATGGATTGCCAGGGATGCCTCTGTCGATAAAGATCTCAGTAGGTATTTACAGTACATACACGTTATGAAATAAAAAAATAAAATGCTTTTAATTGTTTCAGCATGTACAGTTGTTAAAAATAAGAAAAGTTTCTTAAAAGTTTTTTATTTTTATATAGCTGACCCGGCAAACGTTTTGTGCCATATCGGTGCGACTTCGTTGGCGTGGTGTCGAACGCTATACTAGGGTATAGGTAGAATAGGATAGGTCCTACCCTACAATACCCGTAGCGGTATGAAATATACTAATCATAAAAATCAATCGAGCCTTCTCGAAGGAGTGCGACCACAAAACACCATGACACGAGATTTTTATAATTTAAATATATAAATAATGACTAGCTCTATCCCGCGGTTTCACACGTGATCCCGGAAATAAAGTATATTAATGATAGATTTTTCGAATTCGACTGGTAGTTCCAGAGATCAGCGCGATTAAACAAAAAAAAAAACAGTTCCACTTTATTATGTTAATATACTTAGTATATTTAGATTAATAATTTATTTATTTTATTTATTTATTATTAATTTAAGGGAATTAAATGATTATTTTTTTATAGTTCAAATATCATACAATCGGGATTCTGACTCATATTTTGTTCAAAGTTTACAATGAATGTGACATCTAGATCTTCTACATAATTATAAAAGGAATCTAAAGGTACTTTAAACCTTCCATAGAAAGAACAACAAACAGTTCGAGCGAAATATATGCGTACGAACGCGCCACGCGGCTGTCGATAACCAACTGAGAAATTCAAAATTCAAAATTCAAAATTCAAAATCATTTATTCAAATAGACCTTCGCAGGCACTTATGAAAAGTCTGACTCTAATACTCTAATACCGGTTCGGAAGGTTGCATTTGCTGAGAAGAGCCGGCAATAAACTCAGCAATTACTCTTTTCAAAACAAGCTTAGATTCATTACATAATATTTACATTCTAATCGCACTGACAACAATTGCGTGCCCCGGCGCGGCGGCAAAACTACAAAGTAGACTGAATCTATATTTAATAAGTAAATAAATAAATGGCAAACTTAAGCAGACCAACCCCCACAAGCAGCACCTGTTCACAAGTATGACGCGTGTGGCAGCCATCGCCCTCCTCGCCATATTGGAGGGAAGTGAGCGACCCGTCACACGACGCCGCCGCAAGCAAAGGCCTTAAAGTGAGCATGACTTACTTAAGTCTGGCTTAGAAATAAAAAATAAACTAAAGGGAAACTACTAAACACGCAATTTGTTATCACTGTGACTATTGACAAGTTTATACTAAATATCATTTAGGTATATGTATAGAAAATATAACAATTAAGGAGACAGACATAATCTATTGAAGAATTTAGAAATAAATGAAAAACATTAAATTGAATTAATTACTATAAGTAATAATCTGTAAATTAAACAAAATATAAAAAAAGATAACTTATAATAATAATAGCATACTTAGAATTAAAATGGACCTTGAACTAGCTGCTAAGTGAAGCAGGTGCAGAGAGAAGCTACTTCCATACATCCTTGTCGTCAATATAATGAGACACTTTATAATAGGCCCTACTCAACAACCGCTTTTTGATATGTTCCTTAAATTTAAAAAAGGACATACTGGTCACGCTATGAGGAATTTTATTGTAAAATTGGATACAATTCCCAAGAAAGGACTTATTTACTTTAGCTAATCTAAATCTAGGCACAGTTATTTTGTCTTTGTTTCTAGTGTTTCTATCGTGATAATCACTATTGACTGAAAATGGACTGGTGACGGTCCGGCGGCCGGTAGGCAATTATCGCGCGCAAGTACATGGAGTGAAAGATGCCTGCTACTGTCCTTGCATAAAAGTATTATAATATATACCTACATATATGGAATGGGATGTTAACATTTTTTTTTAATACCCCCCTCTTTTTTATAAGTAGACGCCATATAAAAATAATATACCCTATGTCATTCCCACCCCACAGTTAAGACGAATCTAACGACACCTCATATGTTTAAATCCATCAAGCCGTTTAGGCAGCAGAGCGTCCCAAAGAAATAGACATACAAACATACATACACTCGAAAAAACTTAACGCTCCTTCCGGGTCAGTCGGGTAAAAAAAGGGTTTTTTAAAGTAACTACTTCACATTCGCTTGTTAATTTAAAATCAAAATGTATTATTGTACCACTGGCATTAAGTATAGCAATCCTTTCATAACCTGGTCGAGAAAAGCCATGTTAGTTAAGCTGAGCTTTTCAGATTAGCCTGGTAGTTGCAACTACAAAATACCTCTGATGTTCATTTCCAGAAAGGGAATTTGTAATCCACAGATAATAATAGATATAGCTATCGTTATTATTAGCAGAATAAAGCTTTTAAGCGTGTGATCCCCAAACAGGATTGCTACTTCATCTTTAACGTCGAGGGCAGACCTTTTGATCGCTTATAAAAGCGAAACCTTGACCGTTAGCTTTATTGTTTCTTTTCTTTGTACCTCAATAATACTGTCAAACTATAGGCACTTCAGATTAACCTAGTAAGTGAATACAGACGTACGAGCCTTCTAAATGCGATTTTATTAAAGGTTACTTCTATTTTCTTGGCTTTATAAGAGTCGCAAAATATTAAACAATGAGCAGTAACAAAAATAAAGAAACATGTTCATCTTCATCATTTATTTATGAAGCATCAATAAACACGTCATTCTATGTGTGGTGAGATCATCGCGTGTACATTTATATAGAAAATGCCGAATCGAATATTTTCTAACGTCCACCGAAATAGAAAAAGTCAATTTATGTGGCACTCACGAACACGCGTTACGGTCTGTGTAATGAAAAGGTATTTTGTAAATAAGTCAATGTTACGAGTTATACACACATGCATTAAATTTAATGGTCTCAAGTGTTGCGTGAAGCGTGAAGTCTAGCTTTTCTATGTGGGTGTAGAAAATTCTTAACGAACTGCATCACTATTTTTCTAGGAAAAATATGTAGAGTTAAAACGTTATTTTTCTTTCGCCTAATAAACACTCGTTTCCGTGTTACATTTATCTGTAAACTATAATGTTTAATACCTTGGCTCGTGGTTAATAATAACAATGACATCAATTGTTATAATAGGACGTGGGTCCCTCACGAGTAGGGTTGCCATCTCTAAAATCTGGCAACCAGGACAAGAAGCATGAAAGCCCCGGATTTTGGAACTTCGATCACGGACATGTTACCAGTGCTTTTTTTTTAATTACTCAGTAAAATAAGAAATTATTTTGATTGTTATGACTTAAAAAACCTTGAAAACCGGGCAAAAAAAGAAACCCCGCATGGACGCTCTCCGGACGCCCTCGAAACTAGGACAAATCCGGACGGATGGCAAACCTACACGAGAACCAACGGGTATAAAAACTCGAATTTTAAGGTATAACGACCTCTTCCAATTGACGAATAGTAGATTATTAACCAAGGGGATAAAGCAGTGTCTTCTGTCGCGGGTGACGATTTAAATCGCGAGCGTAACGAAGGACTCGAGGTTTACTCCCGAGCGTAGCGAGGGTGTTAAAAACTTAAAACACGAGCGAAGCGAGGGCTGAGTGTAGCGAGGGATTTAAGTTCACCTAAGACTAAGACAGCTTTATCACCGAGGAAAATACTCTACTTTTCGTACCATTTGCAAAAAAAATAACACAATAATAATATGAGATAAGCATTTATTAAAAATAATGACAATTAAAAGTAAAAGTTAACATTCGAAACATTGGTCCAATTATTGATAGAGAGAGTTACATTTTTGTTCGGTACATTTATTGTTGATGAGTTGATTTGCGTATTCCTTTTTCAAAAAGATGTATAATTCTTTATATACAAACTCAATGGTGTAAACACAGATTTAGTTCAGTATCGGTAAGTATTCCAAACTTAAATCACATTCTCCCCCTAGAGGATGAATGAAATTCAGTACAATTTTCTTTCCCTGTTTTTAACAGATTAAAAATGACTATTGTTATGTTCGCTTTTTGTGGCATAGAATGTCACTTTTTTGAGCAAGTGGTACGAAAAATAATTTTGTTTCAAGTCTTCATAACGAGCAAATGAAAAAATTTGGTAACCTATTATAATTCATTGATAGCTAAATTAAATTAAACTAGGAAACCATACGAAATAAATTTCTATTTAAAGTTGAACCTCATATAGGTTTCGAAAACATAATATTAACTCAGAATACCTTTGATCATTGCCAGGTGGCAGCGAACACGGCTATCCTCTGAACATCACTATCTATATGTTAAATTGAAATATATTATTATGTTGTCTACTTATTAGATGATAAATCATTGAATAGTAGGTAGATACAAAATTGGACTTTGTTTCGTACTTTTCAGAGCGCCAATTTTGCCGTAGTCGGGTTTCTTTTAGTTTTTAAATAGGCAGGCCAATGATATTATAATAAAAAGAGGTAGATATCGCATTAACGCACGCTAATTGTTGCAGACAAATTCAGACAATTTTTTCCTTAGCGGCTACATATAGTTATCTCTTTCTGTACCATACGTTCCGTATTATCTATCGCATTCACCTAATTCAACAATAACTAAACGCCGCTTAGTATGAGGGTAGCATATCTCTATTATAATATCATTGAGGCAGGCTATATTTTTATCCAACGTGTTATGATTCGTCTCATCCTCGAAACTTTGGCGGTATCCACGAATGGACTGACCTTTAAATATACTTTTAAAAGCGCCAAAACCATTTTACAACGCTGAAGGGTGCTTAGGGTACACAAAAGGGCGGATAGATGAGATCCCGCAAATCCGGGAAATAAACCCAAAAATAATAGCCGGAATACATTATACCGAAATCGGACCTTCTCTTTGGAAGATAATAATAATATGACATTGAACATATTAGTCTATATATTTTATTTACAACAAATATGTACAAAATACAATCTATATATAGAAAATTTCCTCAAGCCTGCCGCTGCTTCCGATTAACGGCAGGGTTCCCAGAAGGCTGGCAGCGTTTCCTCTTTGGATAGCCAAGCTGACGCGTTGGCGGAAAAAGCTCCCCGCCCGCTGGTCTCCGGAGGTCTCGATCAATTTTGATGACAAGGTGCGAGCAAAACGGCGAGCTTCGGACCCCCACGGTCCCATGGTCTCGACCGCAAAAGGCACAAAAATATAGTTGGGTCCAATCGATGCGTATTTTTTGAATTTTGAATTTTCCGCACTGGCCGCAGCTGCCCCTGCAGCTTTACAAGTCGCCGGTAAGTGAGATGGCGCGAGTGTATCGACACATGTGGCATCCCACACCAGCGACTTGCCGACACTCCAAGGGATCAAAGACATACCATCCGGTCTCTTGCCATCGCCCCGCGCAATACCGACTGGTTCCAGTACGGAAGGCACGTTAGCGACAACAAGAGCCCTGCGGATAATGTCGTTAATAGCCGAGTGCCGTGATATTCGACCAGCACTTAGAGAGCACGAAAGCCCATGGTGGCCGAGCTCGTTGACGAGATCTCCGCAGCGGCAGCGATGAGGTTGATTGGTCCTGCAACCAAGACGAAGACAAATACACAGACTTAATGTTATACGGTCTAACATTGTTCCAGTATTTGTTGATGGAATAGCTTGTAGCCAGTGACCTGAGTCACTCTGAGAGACAGCTAACAAGCGCGCGCGGTCTGTATCTATAGAAAAGTTAGAAAATAAATTTTGCCAGGTTTTTTCACAAAGAGGCTTGTCCCACGCTCTCTGAGAGTGACTCAAGGTCGGAATATTTGTGCCTGGACAAGCTGCCTGCCAGGCGTCTCTAGCATCGGACAGGTAAGAAACCTCAACAGATCCAATAGAAGGGTCCAAAACAGAACTGACGAGGTTGCCCACACTGTATACCGAGGATAGAAACGCCGGTACTGATATGCTTGAAATTTTCCGCACTCCTAGGCCACCATAACACACGGGTAGGGTGGCCTGAGACCACACTTTGTTTTCATAAAAACTGCAATTTAGAATTTTGGAAAGTGACGTTTTGATCATATTATCCAAAGTATCTAATATGTGATCAAATTTAAATAAGTGCGTACTGCGGAGCAAATAGGTAAACTTTGGCACGAAAAGGCAGAGTCGAACAATAAAAAATGCATAGTGAGCATTAATTTCATAAAGTCTATTTGAAGAGTCATTAAAATTTTGAATCTTTTTCTCAAAGAAACTAGGAATGGATTCGTCTAAGACTGGGGCTCCAAGAAGATGAAGCGACTCCTTTGACAGTAACTTAATATTGGGAGCCAAAACATTAAAATTTTGAATTAATTCTGGTTTTTCAGATTCTGGGAAAGAATCTAAAATAAGGAGCTCACATTTGGAGCTATTGAATTCTAGGCCAATCTTTTTAAAATTTTCTGTCAATGTTTTAAAATCACTGAGAACGGAAGCCGCATCACCCCCCAGCGTACCGTCGTCTAAATACCATACATTAAATTTTGATTGTAACCCGGAAATAATTGGATGGATGGCCAAACTGAAGATAGCTGGACCGAGAGGGTCGCCCTGTTGACAACCCATGGCGGAAATAAGTGGGTGTTCTCTGAAAAAAAGTTTTGATGGATGCCCATAGCATTGCCAAAGGTAAGGATATATGTCAGGGCAGATATCCCGAATTTGGGTCAATAAAGCACCCCTATCGACAGAGTTAAATGCATTTTTTATGTCAACTTTAAGCAGCACTTCACCTCCGTTATTTAAAAGAAAGGTCCGAGCCGCATGAACAGCTGCCTCACAACCTCCCTTTGAGCCAAAACCGAGTTGAATGGGCTGAAATATTTCCGAAAGTTTCGGGAGAATGTGACGACAACAAATTTTGGAGGCCATACGACGGATAGTATTACCCACAGCGATGGGTCTTACTCCGCCATCTTTTTTGGATAGCGCGCAAAGGTTGGCCCCATAAATGATCTCAGTGAATGGGCTTGGCACCTTTCCTGCCAACATTAAATTTATAAGAGAGGTTAATTTTGATAATAATTTGGTACCAGCGTCTCCGGCGGCACCACAGACAAGATCTTTGTAATGCTGTGGTGTAAAACCGTCGAGGCCGCCAGCAGAACCAGGTTTAAATGACATAATGACACTCAAAAGATCTTGGGCGTTACAATTTAGACAATTTTGGTCTAAAGATGGGGGATCCGGGAGGTTTATATTTGAAAGCGGAGATGGATGTTTTGATTCTAAAGCAGACAGGGTTTCAGGTGTGTCTGCAGCGACAACATCACTCGAAAATAGCAGATGTGCTGCCCCCTTGAAATCGCCATCGTTCGCTTTAGTTTCGATTTTCCTGATAGTGTTTGCCTGATTATATTTTTTTTGAATTTTGGGAAAATTTGGAATAATATTATCAGTTGAGTCTAATATTGAGCAGTTATTTTTAATTTGTTGTGTGAGAGAAATCTCATTTTTCTGGCGACTAGGGACATGCAGCACTCTGTACGAAAAAGTAAGCAGGTCTTCCCAAGCACTTAATGAATTTATACTGAGAATTTTGTCTATACATACACTTAAAGCTGAAGCCACGCAGATACGTGCTCCGCGTGGGATTCGCTTTAATACCGGGACATTGAACTTAATGGTGTTAGTATTTTCGTATGAGTCTTATGGCGAAGGTTGGGAGCCTACAATGAGCTTGAGCTTTTATTGTGAAGCTATAGTAGATAACCAAGGGTTGTAAGACAAATCTAACATGAGACGTTTTACCAACGCCAATAGTTTCAAGTCTGAGATTTGAAGTGTTAAGTCGAGTTTGTCACAACACTAGATCGACTCTCGCATCAGCGTGTCCCGTCATTAAAGGACTATTAGTTTAGGAGTTTGACAGATCAAAACAAGATGGTTTCCCGCGTGCATGGAATAGTTTTATTATGTGACTTTAATACTATTTTTAGGGCTTGTTTGATGTAAATAAGCTCTAACAGTAGCTAACACCAGAGTTAAACACTGCTTTATATTTCGAGTATGAGGAAAGTAACAAAAGCAAAATAATTACATATTGTTTGGCAAAACACTAAAACAGAGAGATTCGAATTAGAACTTTAACGTTTAATTAAGAAATCACTATGCGTCCCGCGGTTTCACCCGCGTACCCGAGGCATATATTGCTTTCCCGGGATAAAAAGTACCCTATATGTATCTAGAACATATTCTATCAGCATGCCCAATTTCATCCAAATCCTCAACAAAATCATAAAAGCGTGATTGAGAAACAAACATTCGCATATATAATATTAGTGAGATTATGTGAGATGAGTATAGTAAGACTTACTTACTTCTTAGGTAGCAAACAAGCATACGGCCCGCCTGATGGTAAGCGGTTACTGGAGCCTATGGACGCTTGCATCACCAGGGGTGTTACTCGCGCGTTGCATAATAATAATTGAACAATACCTAAAAATGTAATCAAAGATTAAATATTCCTGTATTGGTTTTAGGATTTGATCATATTGATATATATATCAATATGATCAAATCCTAAAACCAATACGTTACGGTAAACTTTATAAGTCGCAGGTCCGGCCTCATATGGAGTACTGTTGTCATCTATGGGCGGGAGCACGTGGATACCAGCTTGGGCCTTTAGACTCGGTTCAGCGACGTGCCATCAGAATTGTTGACGATCCCGAGCTTACAAGCGGTTTAGAGCCCCTTAGTCTGAGGAGAGACTTTGCCTCCTTATGTGTGTTCTACCGCTTGTATAACGGAGAGTGTTCTAAGGAATTGTTCGACTTGATGCCCACAGCTACTTTCTACCATCGCAACTCTCGCCATCGACGGGGAGTCCATCCTCACATATTGAAACCAGAATTGTTTCGAACTGTGCGGGCTCAAAGGAGTTTTCTTCCGCGGACGCTCAGATTGTGGAATGAGCTCCCCGCCGTGGTTTTCCCATTGGAGTACAGCATGGGGTTCTTCAAAAAGGGTCTGAAGAGATTTCTTTAGGGTCGGCAACGCGCGAGTGATGCCCCTGGTGTTGCAAGCGTCCATAGGCTACGGTAACTGCTTACCATCAGGCGGGCCGTATGCTTGTTTGCCACCTTAGTGGTATAAAAAAAAAAAAAAATATACTACTATATAATAATATAAACGCGAAAGTTTGTATGTATGGATGTTTGTTACTCTTTCACACAAAAACTCCTGAACGGATTTGGATGAAATTTGGCACATAGATAGAATATGTTCTGGATTAACACATAGGATACTTTTTATCCCAGGAAAACATACGATCCCTCGGGAATGCGGGTGAAACCGCGAGGGACAGCTAGTATTGATATAAAACACTGAATGCTTTGTGTTATTTACTTACTCATAGATTACAAAGCAATTTTATGTAGGTATTCCGAGTTCAAATAAAGGTGTGAGAAAAATTTACTATAAATCTAAAGAATCATGCAATGGCGAGGCCCATACTAGTGTTGCCAGGTCCCGTGTGTCAAATTTCGGAACGTAAGGATAAAATAATCGGGATTTTGGGTTTCAAATCGGGACAGCTGCAAATTTTTATTTTTCATAATCTTTAATTTTAATTTTTTTCATGAACAAAAATATTTTTATGAAGTAACAGCTTAGTTATTTTCGTTTTTCCTGTCAAAATATCGAATATACTAAAGACTCATGAGGTTGGTGAAAAATCGGGACATTTGGCAGACCCCTGAAAATCGGTACGTCCCGCGCAAATCGGGACACCTGGCAACACTAGCCCATACATTGATTTGTACAAAAAAAATCATTTTAGAGAGTTTTGAATCACTTCCAATGTTGAGATTACATTACCAGCAACATATTAATATACATGAAATATTGTATAAACCCCGCAAAACATAACAACAACATAATGGTTTTAGTAGCGATGCGCCGGCATTGCATTGAATGTCGCAGTTTTATTCCGGGGATCTGAAAATATTATAAATGCCTCAGGTTATTCCTTAGGCACCAAGGATCAATAATAACGTCATTTCAACGTCTCTAAAAATCTTTATTTTTTGTACAAATCTGGCCATGATTCTTTATACAATATTTTTCTCAATACATGTTGCTGACTTGAACCTCATTTTCACTTTTGAATATTCCAGACAATGATAGGATCCGCATTGTAGAAATACATACCATATAACGCCGTGCATCTTGAACGAAGGATGCTTGCGGATAAGTACGAGGGTGATTATGATATACGAGTATCTTCGCTTTCCCAAACAGACAATACGCTCCGCAGCTCGGAGGCTAAAAAAACTCCAACGAACTGCCAATCAGAATCTTAACGTATAGCAATAAAGCAGACATTTCTTCGCAGCTTTTATTCGCATTTTAAGGCTGCTGATTTTACGCAATCGTACGAACGAGTAGATAACCAAACCTTGAATATGCAAAGGACATAGGAAATTAGGAGTCTGTGAGAGTTGGATATAGTAGGTATACATATTGTAATAAGAACTACTTTTATGTAAAAATATTTGACACTCTTTATTTACAAAATTGTGACTCGAAATACCTTATTCCAGTTATATTTTTTTCATTACATTTATCACACGCACACGCAGATTAAGCGCTCATAAATCGGATTAGTGTTTTTATTAAAAGATTTTCACCTTGATTTACAGCTTATACTAATTACATCAATATTTATAGCTAAGCGGTTATTTACACGGTTTACCGGTTAGCTAATATTACCGTTGGAGCTACATGAAAACGTTCTTAAAGAATCTTTCCTGACTGTTTCTAAAATAATGTTGTATAGTTAAGTTCTTACTTAACTATACAACATAAAAAAAATATAAAGAGAATATAACAGTCACAAAAAGGGCTTCACATTTTCTAACAGATTTGATTGCTATTTCTAACATGAATTCTATATTATTATACCTCTTATAACTCTTCAGATATTAAATATACCTACATATCTATCTAATACACATGCAAGAAATATCTGCGAAGATTCTACCACATTAGCTTATAATACATTATTCATTCAGTCATGTCGGTTCATGCAGTTCAGACTGCATGAGGGCATATATTATTTGCAAGTTTAGGATTAACTTACAAGCACTTACAAGTCTTAACTCAGGTAAGTAAGGACATACTTACCTGAGTTAAGACTTGTGGAGATGAGTTGAAGACTATTCAAATACAAAACTTTACGTCAATAGGGTAGACAAGAATATAATCATAATTATAATGTATGTACGTGTATTATCTGTTCACTATGGTAGAAATAATGAAACAAAAATACAGTGGTTATACATGGAATTTGCCTGCATGGCAACCCTAATTGGGTAATCTGCAACACAGATTTACAATGACAAGGATGAACAAGTTCCAAACTCTTGTTAAGGAATCTGTAAGTTTTATAAGTGTGACGGAGATCTAACTAATTTGCAATTTTCCGCAAAGTAAGTCATGACATGGGTCTTGATTTCAGTAATATAATTACGGGTAAGTACTTAGGTACTTTTTGTAACTTTGTTAAACTAAAAATAGGATCGTGTGTTTGTGTATGTATGAACACATGGTTCCAAATTAGTTAATGATAATTTCGTGATTATAGGTAAGGAATTTCGTAATATTAAATACCTACGTATTTTATTTTAGATTAATACTGTATTTTTTAACAGAAAAACACTTTTTACGTGAATAACTTAGGCATTTTAAAATATTTTTTCTCCTCTCCGGGCGGAAAGCGTCAACTTTTGTCCCGCTGCGCTAAACGAAAATGCCGCTTTCCGCCTCCGCCGTGGAGAAAAATAGTATACACACCTTGAGCAGGAAATAAGAAAGCCTCAGATCATATATGTAGGTAATAACATGTGATCTGAGACATTTCTTACTTTCCTGCCCTAGGTAAGTAATAAACTATATTGCAATTCAATAGTGTAAGTGTACCCATCGATTTATGATGTCAGAATTAATAAATCGATGAGTGTACCACAAAAAATGTGTAATTGGCATAGTGGTGCCGATTCTGTTGTAAATCGTACTAAAATAATTTTAATCACATCAAATCTCATTCTTACAAACATAATTGAAAAAGGATTAAACATATTTAAAGCTGTCAAATTAGTCATTACCGTCTTCATTTGCGGGTATTTAGACGTAACCGCGATATATGGCGACTAAATTTATGTTGAATACAAGTATTGGATAAATTTTACAGGACTAAATTTCTTACATACTTTTCTTATGTTTTTGTTAGAAAGAGATATCATCATCATCATCATCAGCCTATAATGTCCCACTGCAGAGCACAGGCCTCCTTTCACAAATGAGGGTGAAAGGGAATGGGCAATACTCCACCACGCGTGCCCACTGCGGATCGGTGGAGGTAGGCTAGTGGTCAACCTACTGTTGGAATTTTTCAAGCCGCCTAGTAGGCATCCAACTAGCTTAACGACTATCACAATTAAGTGATAGCCGGGACCAACGGCTTTACGTGACTTCCGAAGCACGGAAACGCTCGATTTGAAATACCACTAGGCGGTCACCCATCCAGGTACCGACCATGGCGGTGGTAGCTTAACTTTGCCGATCGATTAAGAACGGCTAATCATGCTACACCACGAATGCTTCGAAAGAGATATAGTGAGACTAAATTAGTTTAGTTGTAAACAACAGAATCAGCACCAATATCTTCGTTTTTAACCGACTTCAAAAAGGAGGAGTGACACTGTTTTGAAGTCAGCGAAATATTTTCTATAGAACACGTCATGTGATTTCGCTGACTTCAAAACAGTGTCAGATAAGAATTATTTCATACTTTTTAGTCAAAGAATTTAAAACGTCCAGAAGGACAGTCGCCTCTATGGGAACACGAAATAAACAAGCCATAATTGACAGTATTTAAAAGTAATAAGTTTAGGTAATTAAAAGTGACGAAATCGCAATACTTACACATGGAAGGTTAGTTTATTAGTTTTTCCTTGGTTGTTGTGACAGTATTTTAATACGCAAGTTGACATTTTTTATTTAATCAGTACAGCGAGTATGACGCGATGACAGCCGTGCGCAGCACGAACTGAGAGCTATTTGTTCAGGAGCCCCTCAAGCGGAGTGATATTAAATGTCATGCTTTAGTAAGGCGGACTATCCATCTGGGTAGAGGTACGATGCCGTATGAAAATCTTTGTTTTTAGTGTACTTTGAAGGCGGTTAATTTTTTTTGTTAAAAAGTTAATTTATTTTTGAATTTTTAGTTTCATCTATATGAAATTTATATGGGACTATTTCGGAATAAACCCCTTACCTTACTATGAAAATAGCTACATAATACCTACAAAAAAGAGTCGATTGATTTATGAGGAGCGTAGTTTCGTCTTACATAACATCGTGTCAAACTGAACCATTTTTCCATCACAATAATATTAGCCTTTTCCGAGATTAGCATTCTCTCATCGGACGCACTGTGCATGAACATTTAATTACATTACCTAAGTAAGTAATTAATCAAACGTAGGACTACTTACTTCTTTTAAGGTTTGATACTTTGAATTTAGATTAACTTACTTCTTACTTATTAAATGAAATTTTGGTCCAATTAAGAATTTACTGAATTGATAAAGTGAAAAAGTATAAGGTAAGTTACTAAGTAATATTGAAAGTTTATTAATATAACTACTTCAATTATGACTGGAAATATTTTTCGATTCAAAATTTTACTTTAGGTACCTGTATCTAGTTCAACGTGTTAATTATGAAATTACTTTATTAACAAAACTGTAGGTGATATAAGACTTTAAGCACTTTGGCATTATTACTCTAATCCTCATTGCATTTTCATTAACCATTACCTACCCACTTACCAAATGTGAAATTAATAAATGTCAGTTAAAAGTCTGTTTTGCGTGAGGAGACTCATAAGCGTTTAGGCGTCTCTTCATAAGTAAGCGGAGGTGACCTTTATACACATTTTTAGGGATTGAGTTCCTTATTATATAGTAACAACTAATAATAAATAATAGATAATGGACATTTAAAATATTATATAGTTAACTAGTTAGGTAATTACTTAACATAAGGCCTAAGAAGTTCGTTACAGTTTCTTTCCGCGAATGAAATTTAGGAGGTAAATAAACGTAAGTACCAATTTATACATTCAAGCAATAATAACACAATTAGCTCATACTAATTACTTATATTTTACTAATTAATTTCCTTCGCATCTTCGCATCACTTCGCACCAGCGTTGCCAGATTTTTGGGCAATGTGAGATTTTGTAACTTCTTGAGTAAAAAAAGCAAAATTCTATCACCGAAAGCGGGACATATTAAAAGAAACCGGTCAAGTACGAGTCGGACTAGCGCACCGTGGGTTCCGTAGAAACTTGTAGGTTTCCCACTTCTACGTCCAACGATGATTTCACCGTCGAGTAATCCTCGAAAAGCGGGACTGAGTCTGTCCCGCGCGGGACATTTAATTTTTGGGTAAATATCGGGACGTCCCGCCAAAATCGGGACGTCTGGCAACGCTGCTTCGCACATACGTAAATTCTTTCCAACTTCATTTCTTGATAGATAAATAAAATAAGCTACTAAATAGGTAGTCATTACTGATCATTTTTGGAGTACATTACAGTAGAATTTATTTCTTGCACTGCCCACATCCTGTTTCATGACGCTTTCGAAATGACGTGGGCAGTGCACGCTGCACGCTCAAGCTTAAACACACCTACTATAATACTATAACCATCTCAGCACCACATAACTCCCGTTGTGTCTATCTGTGAACCAGTATTCTTGATTTATACGTTTATTATACTCTATTTCACATAGGATCAGGTCATCAAGTTCAAGGGTTTTTGTTACCAATATCTACTTAGTGAAATTCCATTTGATTACTCTGAATATTTCATGAAACCTTGCTCTATCGTAGTATTCCTTTATTATACCGAAATGAACATTAACCATTGAGAAATCTAATAAAATACCATGTGTCACCGAACTCATGCTATTTGAAATCTACTATAGGCCTTCGAACAAAACTGTAACGTTCCTATAAACTACTAACATCTATTCTAAATTAACATATTCTATATTCTAATACATTTCACTAATACGTCTCATTTGCAGATTATGTACATACACAGAATATTAAGTAACTAGATTGACAAATATAATTATGTAGTACCTTAAACTAGAGTATATTACATTAAATACAGTAATCCTGAATATTCACATCGGATACAATTGATTTTAGTCGAATTATCACGCAAATAGTGCAAAGAAGTTGTATTGTTGGCATCGGTAGCATTGTAAATAGATTTGCACAATGCAATCATACTTACTAAAAAAATATTATTTTACGTCATAAACATCTCAGTTAATCATATTGATTTATTAGTTAGCAAATTGTCTCCAGAATTTATTATTACGTCTAAACAAAATCCAATTTGTAATCTGTTAGATACTGAAAATGTACAAAAAAAAATCTACTATAATTTTTATTCTATCATAATATTACACATAATCAATATATGAAATTAGATCACCAGGGTTCGAAATCCAAAGTCGGGTTTAATTAAATAACGTTCGTGTTCCGAATAGTGATCCCTCTGTACCTTATTCTGATTTGTATTTTCAGCAAACTGACCGAATTCTTGAAAAAATAATTTTGTGCGACCCTTTCAGTGTAAAGATTAGGTTAGCTTTTTTGACCTATATAAATTCAAATGAAGGTAACCATCCAGGTGATTGTTTTTCAATTTAATTTACATAACTTTCGGCCCTCAATTTTGAAAACCAGAAATACAAATTGTTTTTTTTTTTTAGATATGATAGAGACGGGAAAAGACAAGAAAATAATTAAACTATTTTACAAAAAACTTAAACCGACTTCAAAGTACACTAAGAAGTAATCAAATCCTGATCTGATGATAATGATGATCTGATGAAACGGGAAGTGTACCCTTCCAAACAAACAAAATAATTTTCGGTTAATTAATGACGGACTAACGAGGTAAAATTAAAAATAATGTTAAAATAGTCTTGAATAACATTCACTGAAACAAATATTGAAAAATAATAATTTGTACTTGTCGAAGCCAAAAGGGTACTGATACGAGGTAGTAAGTACAGGTATCATTGGCTGTTGATAGAAACATTCTTAGTGACTTTGATCATAAAATCCATCAATAAATTACACTCAATGAGAATATATCCTATCCTATCCTACTAATATGTATTTGAAATGTGAAAGGTTGTACATGTGTGAGGATGTGATTCGTGAAGATGTTTCTTACTCTTTGACGCAAAAACGACTGAATGGATTCGGATGTTTGGCACACAGATATAATGTTCTGGATACTTTTTATCCCGAAAAAACATACAATCTCTCAGGAACGCGGGTGAAACCGCGGGGTCAGTTAGTCTATTATAATTTTGAGAGGTATTTAAAAATGAAAGCTAATCAAAAAAAAGTTTATGGTTTTTAATGCAATACATTTCTACTTACATTATAAATGCAAAAGTTTGTTTGTTGATTCTTTGACGCAGCAACTAATCAACGGATATACTGTTGTTGGTTCTGGCTCACTAGAATAGCTAATTTTCATCCCTAACGGGAACGCTGTTGAACGCTGGGGATCAGCTAGTAAAGCTATAAAACCTAAACTGTGGACAAACAAATCGTCGTTCCCTACGTTCAAAGGATCATGTCCCATACGTAATGATTGTATGGAACATGTCCGTTTGTGACCATCAAAATATTAAAAATAATCAGTTAACTGGGATTGTATTTGGAAACTATTACCCCCTTTTTCATAATAAAGTTATCAAACGTTGATTAGCTAAAATTCGGAAGTCTTTATCTGACAGGTGACATTTGGTGATCGAAAAAGTGAGACGGGGCACACTATTACACTGATTTAGTTAAAAAGCGATTATGAATAAGGGGGTTAGTGTATAACTTAAGGTTTATTTTTAATTATCACACACTATTACGTATATAATACGGCTATAGTGCTACTTAGTACCAGTAGTTAAGTACCAACTCCATTACAATTCACAAACATTTCAACAAGATGGGGTATCGAATACAGATTATAGTTAGCAAACTTATTGGTTGGTACCATAGAGATAGAATATTGGATTGTACTAGACTAGAGCAAGTGCCATAACACTTGTAGGTGTGATCAACGCAGCCGCAGCACGACCACTTTTGTAGTTAGTTCACGAATCTGAGGCAGAGGACTAGTAAGTTACTAGTGTTCGATATGTCTATGAGTCGACAAATATTCTATCTCTGTATTTCGTACCTACTCGTGAGAACTTATGTAATATTGATAAAATTAACTTTGGGCTATATTCTACAACGAGCACCTACGCACATGCGACGTGACCAGAGACTGAGAGAGTCAAGAAATACAATTATTTACAAAGTTGGTAACTCATGTAGATTGATAATATCACGTTACTATGTAGGTACGTGATTTATATTTCTAATATTACTATGGACATATAAAGTAGGCATATCCTTTTTTTATAAAGTACCCATAAATTGTTTTGAATAGGTTAGGTACCTACCTTCATTACGTTTTCTAATTCGTCATAAATGTTATGAATCTTACGTATATATTCACTGACTCTACAAATAGGAAAAAATATTGAACTGATTTAATTCGTGAATATTAATAAAGAATTTTCGTAAAGGTTAGAAAAATATTCTTTTGTCGGTTGAGTGCCGGGGTATCAAACGACCCGGCGCGTTGAGGGCTATTCGATTCAGAAGAGAACAAGAGTACCTACCTAAACTTTGGCTTTACCAAAAAAGAAATAACAAAGAATTATGTTATCGGATTGTATTGTTAAGTGATCTGAAGCGAAGCGAATTGAGAAGAGCGCGCGGTCAGTTCCTAACTAAGGCGCCGATTCCACAGTGAGGGTCTAGAGTTCAATTCATAACATTATGGTTATTACCGATTCTGCTGGTAACACAGAGCTAATGACAATGGATTACAAGCTTCAAAATACCTACACCATTCAACTATCCTTAATATCTATAGATAAATTTATCATGTGTTTTTAAAAAAACATACATAAGTCCTATACATCATGGATTGTTTTTGTGTAAAAGGGTTTTATTAGATACTTATGTTGTGAACTGTACCAAAACGAGAGTGTCGTTTCTCACGACGAGTTTGATAATAGTAGATAGAGTGAATTCTCTAGTGAAGAACACGTACCTACTAGCTTTCGTAATTTGGGACGTCTTCAGACGCAATAGTTGGACGACCTGACCCACATACAAATGAAAATAAGAGTTAGGTACAAAACTTCGGACTAGTTTAACAACATTCAATCAAATTTTATGTAAATGGAGCAAAGTTAACTTTATCTGTGGCCATACTAAAAAAAAACATAGATTTGTTTAGTCTAGACCAGTTTAGATAAAAAAACAATACTGAGTACATCTTGTTTATATTACACTAAAACTAAATATATCTGGATGAAAATTCTTCTGTATTCTATATTTACATACAATCAATAGTTATTATCTACAGATTATGTACATTACATGAAAACGGCTTGGTTCACGTTTTATCAATAACCACTACTTTTATTTTACAATTAACTTTAAAGAAAGCACCTTAGACAATTGAAAATTTCCCGTTCGCAATTTAGGCCTTGCTTCATACGTTGATAAAGCGAGGATAGAGGAAGCGTGGATATGATACTTTTTGTATAATTCAGAGGTGTGCGACCGAGGCCGTGGATGTGGCCGCGGTCCGTGTGGGCTACGCCTTGAGTGAGGTCGCCGAGGTGACAGGCTCGCCGTCACGCCTCGCCAACGGCACCACCTTGCGCGCCAGTCGAGTAAACGTGCACCGAAACTGACGACTCATACTGCAGTACAACACGAAGTTCACAGCTGATCCGACCAATGCCATCAAATCCATCACCTCACCTGGGGAAACGAAAAACTAATCACTACTCAACAAAAAACAACTACATGGAATATATTATTTTATTCGTTGAGGAAATGAATTGGCAAAATCGGATTGCTCGTATACGTTTGAATATCACATACGAGGAAAAATATTGGATAAAACATCGTAAATCCCCGAAAACTTTTCCCTAATTTAACTCATCATATTGAAGAATTTTCGTAGGTACATCAAGCTTGGGTTCATTTTGAATCCGGTTATATTAAAATAAATATATCCTGGGACATTCCTCACACACGGTCAAATGATCCCAAACTAAGTAGTTTGTACTATGGAAACCAGATAACTGCATGTG
The DNA here is from genome assembly GCA_951394255.1 of Polyploca ridens. NCBI lineage: Eukaryota > Metazoa > Arthropoda > Insecta > Lepidoptera > Drepanidae > Polyploca > Polyploca ridens. Next base: position 11,378,849 of record OX596247.1, read on the forward strand.
TGTTATACTACATTATACTACTACACCATTACACTCAGAACATACAGACATTTTTATGCACACAATTGTATGTCCTGTGTGGGAATCGAACCCACGCCCGTCGAATTATAATTGTCAGAAAAATTATAATAAGTAACTACGTGCTACTTATTTCAATAATTTATTAGTGTACGTACTCGTGTCGTTCAACATTAAAGCAGGCGCCTAAAAAAAGAATTCGACACTTTTCTGGCTAGGTACTCCAGAGAAGCCTATTTTTTTCGTTTCTCGTTCATATACCATTAAATTCTCTCTGGAGCGACGTCGCAAAGTAGTTCTAAGATATCAAGTATCAAATTGAATCAATTTTCCGATAGTATGGTTTTACTTTCTGATCGCTTACTACAAGTTAGTAAATAATTTTAAACCCTAAAGCAATAACACAATCGTCTTACAATCCAACTCCAACGCAGTTATATTCAGACAGACATCTGTCAGCGTCGCCAACCCCATCAAGAAATGGCGGAAGTGACACGTTTATATCGTGGTCTTATAATCCGCCGTAATTGTCAGTTCGGCGGAAGTGCAAACACACCTAGTATCTAAAAGGATAAGGTACAAAATCGTGTTGGAAAGGTAATATGGGAACACCGTTCCCATTAACATTGGGGCCAAATAGTAGCACTCCGAAATGTGTCACTCGGATGACAAATCACCTACACTAGTATCGATAGGTAAGTGATAAATGTATTCATAACGTGTATCCACTACTCTTGGTAACTTTCTGAGATCTAAAGTATTTATTAAAATTATATGACCTTTAGCTGTATGATTTTCTTTAAGGTTAGGTAATTATGATTATTATTTGTAAATTCTTGTATAGTAGGAATTCATCTACATTATGACATGGGAGAAGCCGGAGAAGCCACTGGCTGATGAAACACAAGTTTTACTAGTTCTGAAACCTATGGATTAAAAATAAACGTTTATGATAAAAATTTCATGTTTATTATATTTTCACCAAAAAAAAGCTTGTATGAAACAAGCTTTTTTTTGGTGACTGTACTTTTTGTTGACTGTACTTGAATTGTCATGCAATATACTAATGTATACCAAATATCAAGTCAATCCGATCACCAGATGTGGATGAAATTCAACTTGCAAGATTCCACCCGAACATAAAACACATACCTACAAGCTGTAATGCCTGTAATGTATTTTATGCCAACAAATGAATTTATATTTCAAATCCAGGTGGTACTCGACAGTAATCTGCATATTATAATATAAACATGAATTTACTGAAATGAATCGTTTTTGTCATTCAATCATTTGTGTTCCATTAGCGTTAATAATGAACCCATTTTGTTTTAAATTAGTGATGGGAAATGCTTTGTAGACTGCTAATTCATTCTGTACTGAACAGCTACTGAATCATAGGTATAAACCAGCAATATATTATAAACATTCTGATACAGTTTACATAAACTTCAATAGAATATGGTGCGTCCATGCTACGCGAACCGAGCACGAGCCGAGCCACGAACGAACAGGATTCGTTCGTTATTCGCGTAGCGTGAACGGACTTGCGAGCTACTTGCGAACCTCTAACGCGCGCTCGCTCACTCAGCTCAGCCCGATTGTCAGTTTTTTCACGAACACAGGGATTCGCATCGCGCTCGTTGTAGGCTCGTTGTAACGTCCACACTTGACATCGCGAGCAACGAACGAATTCTGTTCGCTCGTGGCTCGGCTCATACTCGGTTCGCGTAGCATGGACCAGATTTTATGCAAACATCGGCACAGCGGCGATAGCAACTGGCATTGATTCTTTCTTGGTTTCAAATGAAATATAGGCCAGATTTTTTCTCATAGCAATAATACAATGTGTGGATAATGGACACTGACCCACATGCATTTTCCTAATTATAGCAGGCAGCGAGGAATGGTATGGAGAATATTTTAGGGAAAACTCACTTAGATGTGGAAATGGGAGAGCTTATGTTAGTCGAGGGTCTAGTAATGACAATTTGTAAGCCTTCACCATCCACTGAAATGGTAATTCCCTTTAAGTAATCTTCAAATCTCTTTTCCCGACTGTGAATACCCAATAATGAGTAAAAGGAAATTTGTTATAAGTACTATTGCTGAAGATTGTAGTTGATCTTGATGTGTATCATTTACAAGCGAACTCCATCTAATATTGAATGAAAATAGCAACTGAGGACTCTCAGGTGAATTAGATTGTGGGCCAACAACCCTTACATTAGGCGCCATTTATTCGGTTCGACCTGTATCTAACGAGCCATGAACAAACGAACGGTGTCTTTGCAAACATCATTCTCATGATTGAATAGTAAACACATTTAATACTTGTTTAAACGTAGTAGATTGCTTAAATAAAATATAATTTTCATTTCACCACAAAATTTGGAACATTTTAAAACTTCCAGAGTATTCCAAGCTCTCAGAATAAAAGGAATGCCGTGGGCAGCGATGAAAATGTACAGTGAAAAAATAGTACGATTTTAAACATCTGCATTGCAATAACAGTTGTTACATAAGCTTCGTAAGTTCTACCAAGAAATCTATATAGAATTGATTAAATTGGGTATAGCTATAATTTTATCAGGGGCTTTGAAATTGTGCCTTTTAAATGCTTGGTATTTGATCTATACTAATATCATCTGATCCACTTATGAAAATTCTTTCACTGGTAGGAAGCTACAATTGTCCACGAATGTCATCCTGGGAACGCGGGTAAAACTGCGGGAGACAAATAAACCCTAGGCTTAAGTGATTTGAAGCGATAGGCAGACAGATGGGGGTACTCATTACTATGATCATCACAATACCAATGACTGCAAAACAAATAAGACTTGACCTTTGTAGCACAAATTACTAAATTAAACTAGTTCATTGTTGTTCGTTTCTTAACTACTTACATATGTACCTAGTTACGAACAAATTGAATTAGAATCCCTAGTCTAGGTGTAACTACTAGACACGACTTTGGCAAAATGGATAACCTCCTAATAAACATAATGGGCCACCTGCGCCAAAGTATATTGAACAAGCGCGTCTCTGAAGACACGCAGTTTAGGGTTCCGTAGTCAGTACGATCTGGTACAGACTGTCTATATCTAAGACTGCACTTAAGTTAAGGAAAATTTAAAAACTAAAAGTGCTGTAACTCTCTGTATTTATATTTTCAAATTTATACTGATCTTTCGATTTGCAGCCTTTGGTAGCTATAATAAATGCAGTCGTCACAATGGATTCTCGTTTCAATTAACTGCAAGAAGCCCAGAATCGACCATTGAACTATCAATACACAATCACACAATTTAAGAATCGTACGGATATAGGTATTGCAGTTACTATAAAGAGCGCGTACTTTTTTCGAAACCGACGATCCTAATAATACCCATGAAACATTATTTACAGAAATTTATAAAGGTATTCATAAACATCGCTCGCTTAAATCGTCTAAGGTAACTGATACATTTAAGTTCTGTGGCAGAACAACTAATAATTATGTTAAGAATTATTTATTGATTATTATAAAATTTGTTTGTAATTGAGCACAAGACATATTTATGCTCAAAAAATTTGTGACAGTGAGTCACATACATACATTCAAAAGAAAGTTACAAAAAACAAACCGTGCTTCGTGCTGGAGTCTTCTAAGTTTAATTGTACGAGTATATTCCGAACCGGTGGCAGAGTTAATAGTTTCGTCCACAAGCTTTGTCAGGGGCCATGGCCATGTAAGACGATGATAACTAAAATTGGAATTATATTTATGAGTATTACAACTTCACAGAGTTTGAAAATTGTCTATTTGACTCAGTTATCAAAATTGTTTGTCAGTTGCATGCAGCAGACGGATGAAAACTATAAATATAAAGGTGAACGCACACTTATCCGAGCCGAACGCGTCGAACGAAACGAATTTAAGAATTTGTATAGGAAATCTTCTCCAGATTCGGACGATTCGACGCGGGCAAGCGTGCGAGCTTTCATAAGATTTCATATACATAATTCTAAAATTCGTTTCGTTTGATGCGTTCGGCGCGTTCGGCTCGGATAAGTGTGCGTTCACCTTTAGGGTTCTTTATCCGACTAAGGAACGTAGAAAATTGCAATATTCACTAGATAAACCATTTATGTTAAATTGAGCAAACATATTAGATTAAGAAAATATAGTTTTATCTGTTTTGTTACACGTGCTATATCTTTTGTTCACAAAATTTATTTTATGAGTAGGTAACTAATTATGAGGAGACGAGAAACTCAAAGGTCGTGCTGGAGAAGGATTCCTAAGTACATTAAGAAGTACATTTTTGGTTTTGAGTAACTATTTACTACAATATTCTCCACCTATGTACTGAAATATCTTTGTTGATTCCTGTCCAATTTGCCTGTATTATATTTCATTTTTCAATTTATCGTTGGTAACCCTACTTCATTTATACTACTAGCGTGTGATAAGACAAAATAGTTGCTTGCGGTCATTAACTTGATGGAAAAGACTGCCGAGAGGGTTCGTTCATTAACGTTTCGTATTATCTATAGGTACATAAAAAATCTACACATGTGAAATCTACCTAATTCTTTTCATCCAATTATTTTCTTTAGTTTATCATCAGTCTGTAAATAATACAAGGATAAAGTTATTTAACGAGTCAGTGGGCTATCAAAATTGGATTGCTTTTATTAAGCTGTCGGATTACATGACTTAACACACACACACACGAGTAAAAATCGAAGGTGAAACTCATCTCATAATGTGCACCCAGTATTGCTTTAAGGTGGTTGCTCTGATTGCCCTTTCCATACATATTTAACTAGCTGAGATTTTAATATCCACATCGTATTTTTTTTATTTGAGCTATTCTTTCGACTTCATACTAGTTACCGGTGTGGCTAATTTTAATTTCAAACATAAATATACAACAGAATAATAATAAAACTGGTTTAAAAAATTGCAAATTTTGTATACGTGTGAGTAAATTTTGTAGCGCAATCTAGGCAGGCAATATGGTTATTAGCAAGGTAACTTAGAACTAAGATGTCAAAAAGGAGCCGGGGTTCGAATTAAAAACTACAAGACGTGAAATAGATGGCGCTTTTAGTAATTTGACTCTATAGAAATCTATGCTTTGAATAATATTGGTCAAATCTTAGCATAGCCGAAACGGGGCGTTGCCGTTCCGACTAGGGTAGTTTTTGTCGTAAAGGAAACGCGATGTTGCCAATCATCGTTGCGAGCTTCTTTCGTAGCTAGATGATTTCAATAATTTTGTAATTTTGAAGTTGAATTTGAAATTAGCTTTTGCGCGCAGCTTTGCCTGCATGAAATTTTTTGTGTAATATTATGTAGGTACACCAATAAGTTTAACCACGTATAGTTTTTATGTTTATTGAATATATATCGAATGTATGTACGTTAGTTTATGCTGCATAAATTATATCAAAGAGAAAGTTAAATATGGCAATATACGAATACCAAAAACATTCTAACAACTAATGACCGACCTAATACCTACTTTTAAAGTACCTACCTAATGAATAATACTATCCGAAAATAATCAATTTAAACAATTTTACGTTTCTAACGTTTGCTTACAAACAAACATGTTTTATTTTTTATTATAATATAATACCTTTAATACAATGACATAATCTTAGGACATAATATAGGTACGAAATTTCACCTTTCATTCAAGGACGGTTCAAAAGATGCGTTCAAAAACCGATACTCTTGTAAAAGATTGATTGCTTAGATTATTCATAAATAATAATACGTAGAAAGAAAATATGTAATATACTATGTATTATACATTCCTACTTATTTTATTCTATTATGGTAAATAATAAAGTTAGGTACTTACTGCTATATTTCAAAATTTATCTAGTCGAGCTAATAAGTAATAAATAATAATGTACCTAAGAAGTAAGATTCCGAACATGATTATTTTCGCAAATACCTAGTAGGTACTGTACAAAACAATAAACGATGTTTAGAATCGATTAAAATATTCGATGGTATCAATCGACTTTAGTGCCGATTTTTCCATCGTCCGATAAGTAGGTATTTTACTTGAGGAATTAAATTTACGTTTGACAGATTCTGTACAGAAAAACTGTCAAAATACAAAATTATTCGTCGAATAATGTTAGCTGACGATGTTAAAATCGGCCGTAAAATTTTATTGTTATATACAAGTAGATCGAATCTATACTTCTCATCATCATCATCATCAGCCTATAATGTCCCACTGCTGAGCACAGGCCTCTTTTCACAAATGAAGGTGAAAGGGAATGGGCAATACTCCACCACGCGTGCCCACTGCGGATCGGTGGAGGTAGGCTAGTGGTCAACCTACTGTTGGAATTTTTCAAGCCGCCTAGGAGGCATCCAACTAGCTTAACGACTATCACAATTAAGTGATAACCGGGACCAACGGCTTTACGTGCCTTCCGAAGCACGGAAACGCTCGATTTGAAATACCACTAGGCGGTCACCCATCCAGGTACCGACCACGACAGGCGTAGCTTAACTTTGCCGATCGATTAAGAACGGCTAATCATGCTACACCACGAGCGCTTCTACTACACCACGAGCGCTATACTTCTATACTAATATAATTATTATAAAGCGGATGTTTTTTTTGTTTGTTTAAACGGGCTAATCTCTGAATTGCTAATCACTATCAATCTGATTAGAAAAAATCTTCCACTAATAGAAAGCTACATTAGGTATCCCCGAGTGTATTCCGAACCGGGTGGTGGTAGATTCAATTGTATGTATACTTACTTGACGTTCATAAGTGCCTTACCAGGGCCTAAACTGAATAAATAACTTTTTGATTTGATTTATCCCGGGAACACGGGTGAAAACAGCGGGGAACAGCTAGTGAAAAAAAAACGATCGAAGCGTTTCTGTTTCAGCTTGGGCAAAAATGCTTTCGTATGTCTGTCCAGATGTCCGCGGGATGTCCGGCTGTTCTCCTCTACGGGTCGCATTTCTTAATCGCTACTCGTGAAATTTTGTGATTAGGGTCGATAAATAGTAAGTTCAGTTTCCGTTTCTGGAATTATTTCAATATGGCTCCGCCCCTATTTTGAAAAACGTCCAAAACCGATTTGACAAGAAAATATCAATCACTATTATTAGTAGCATAGACCGAAACAGGAGTTTGGTGGGTGGTTTAGGGTAAACGACCTCTAGGTATATAATAAAAAATATAATTATTACTTTTTGTAAGTTATCAATAAGAAGTTTTCTTATGATACCACTATAAATATACCCGCCAATCGTGAACTTCATTCAAATTGGTTCAAATTATCAACAGTTTGACAGGTATTTTCCCCTCAATATAAATTAAGTACCTATTCATCTTATAAACTGTAAAACATCGATTCAAATGATCGAAGATCGACCCATAAAAAATAATTTTCGATTAAATCGAATCGAGATCGTAAGTCGTGATTTGCCTTACCGGGTTGACACATCTTTTTAGACGTATCACGTTCCTACGCAACGATATTTATGTGTTTACTACGGCAAATATTTTTTACAAATTATTTTCTGTTATTTGGATACAGTACATTATTTGCTTATTTTTAAGATTGTTAATTGTTTTTAAGATCTCCGGATACCTCTAAAATTAGAACATACGGAAATCAAATAAGTACATGTACAATAAATTAATGCACGTAAAAGGCCAAGAATTCGTATTGAATCAACAGTCCCAGCACCTAGTGGAAGCATAATGTTGTGGATGTTACCGTAGCCATATGGACGCTTGACCACAATCTCACCATGGTAGGTAAGTGATGATGTGACCGAAGGTGGTGCACACACAAAGCCTAGAAGGAACTGGCTCTCAAGTGCAGCCGGAACACACCGATACCGCGTTTGGCGACAGATTGACAACTTGAGGGTGGAAGCCAACCAGATGGATACTAAAAAGTACCTTACCACCGTGTTATGGTTTCCTCACAATTTTTGCCTTCACCAAAGTAAAGTTCATTTTGTAAGGTGGAGGTTTGAAATTTGTCTGTTTGCTGTTGGCGACGGCTGTTGGTGATTTAATTTTTATCAAGTAAATATACCTTTGAACATATTTTGTAACATGATCTTCATAACACATTTTTTTCAAATTTTTTTAAACCACTCCTTTATCACAGCGAACAAAACACAAAACAAATTATTCAAATCGGTCAAGCTGTTTTTGAGTTTTATCAAGACTAACGAACAGCAACTAATTTATATATATAGATAATATTTATAAATATATTTCAGGATCAAGGAAAATTTAACGTTACCAACATTCATATTATTCTGTGTTACTTCGTTTGGATTACGCACAACGGTCACAGTCATGATGGAGAATAGATGTGTACTTACCTGCCTCGGAGGAGTTTATCAGCAAAATGCTTTTGAGATTCTACCGAAATCACAATTCAGATGTGAATTTGTTAGGTGTTTATAAAAATATGTGTAGACCCCAATGACATTATACCATATTTACTTACGTTATAAATTAATAAAGAAAATATACACAGAATATCTTTTTAATATACCTACATCATAATCAATATTGAAATCTCATAAACGTACCGGTGTAGAGCCTCCCCTAATAACAAGGGGGATTGGGGCCATAGTCCACAACGTCAAGCAGGTCCACTGTGGGGTGGTGTACTTCAAATGCTTTTGAATTTGATTTTTTGCCGGTTTCCTTACGATCAAGAACGAAAACATATTATTGGCCTGTACTTGTTTGAGATTTGAATTTACGTACAAATTCACCTTTGGATATTGGTGATATGTACAATGTACAAAATTTTAATAGTGACATATTTTATCTTTATTGAAAAAATAATATAAAATATACCAAACCTAATGTATAGTATATAAAATACAATTTACGCAATTATTAAAATGCCACCTAACGGCGTATAAAACAACTCAATACTTATTTTAACGCCATCTAACGGTCGAGACAAAACAAGAAATGTCAATGTGTGGGTGTATATAATTACAAGGAATAACTTGACAGATATTTTTCTGGAGGAATTCTTTGTAACTAATTGCCGTGGAAGTAAAATTAATGCTTCATAAATACTTCATAAATAAATATTGCTCGCCAATCACTAAATTACGCACCATGGATGCTTGAATTTTATATAAAAAAAGAAATATCATAGCTCTGCGATACCAACACCATCTAACGGGAATATAGCTTTTTGTAATCTTGAGCATTCACCTTAAACGATTTTCCATGAATATCTACGTTATTTGGCAAAAGCGGATCCCGGGTAGGGAAGGGAGGGGGGTGTACGGGGCTCAATCCCCCTCCCAAAAGCATCTGAGTCCTCCCCTGATAAAGAAGAAAGGTCACGTCCCATATATTTACCCAGGTCCGCTATGAAATAGATATATAATTTCGATCTACGTTTTTTTTTTGTGTTTGCCTTGATAAAGGCTACCCTTAGTTGGGTTAAGCCCCTTCCAAACCGAAATCCTAGATCCGCCACTGTTATATTGGCATCAAACAATAAAAAATAATTACGTGGATGGATATTCATATTATTATGTGGATAAAGAGGACTGCAGCAACAAATGAACCCGTTTTAAAAGTGGGTTATGTACCTATTTTTTTCACTCGGAGTGTTTCCTTTGTAGAGATCAATCTTAATCCCTGGTCCGGTATCTACTAAAGCGAAATGATAACCCGAGTGGATTTGGGCATCTCCGCTTTGGTGGATACCGGGCCTAAGTATATTAAATGAGGGATCAATAAATGATAGATATAGGCTAGTCAACAAGTTCAAAAACGTGTTAATTCTTGATAAAAAGCTCCTAAAAATATGAGCGATAGTTGATTCGATTCGGAATGACGTCTAGAAAAATGTATCTCGAAGATTTATTAGCACATAAAATTTGCGATTGTTATTAACAAATTAAAATGAAAAAAAAGATGATATTTCGTTTTTCGTTAATAACTCAAAAACTGTTAATTAAAGAAATTTAGATAAAAGATTCTTTAAAAAAAAAGGAAATTTCCCATCAAAAAGTTTTAACCCCCGGAACTCTATCTACCTATATCGAGGACTTATTAGCGAATTAAGATGAAAACAGATGATATTTAGTTTTTCGTTATTAACTCATAAACTATTAAAATTTAAGAAATTTTGATCTTAAAGAGGAGGAAATTTCCTATAAAACGTAAAAATGAAAAGTTGTCCAATAAATGATATATATTTTTTTTAATGTTATGCTATTGCTGTTTTCGCATCTAACAAACGCATCTATGAAATTGTTTATAAACAAATAGGAAAGGTTAATATTTTTTAACCTTTTATTGTCTTTCAAAATATTAAAAACATTTGTTTATGGCTTATAATTGTTTTTTTTTTTTTTATATTTCGATTGTTTAAATAATAAGTCAAGGAATTATTTTTTTCAAAATTCTGCTTTTACCTCACAATATGAACAAAATTATGTATGACAATCTTGCTCGCAAGTTGCTAGAAGTTATCCAAAATATTATTTTACTAGCTGTCCCCCGCGGTTTCACCCACGGTCCCGGGTTAAAAAGTAGCCTATGTCCTTCTCCATATCATAGGTTATCTGCATGCCAAACTTCATGATGATCCGTTCAGTAGTTAAGGCGTGATGGCGTTACAAACAAACAAACAAATAAACGAACAAACAAACTCACTTTCGCATTTATAATATTAATATATATTATTATTATAAGTTAGGATGTTAGGATTAAGATATTTTCCTTGACCATGGTTTTATGCTGCGTAAAGTTTGACGAGGTGGAGCAGATCTCGTTCTGACAAACAATTAGAGGTCAATTTTGATCGCTGCCGCTGCGGAGATCTCGTCAACGAACTCGGCCACCATGGGCTTTCATGCTCTCTAAGTGCTGGCCGAATATCACGACACTCAGCTATTAATGACATTATCCTCGGGGCTCTTGTTGTCGCTAACATGCCTTCCGTACTGGAACCTAAATTTTCTATATATAGATTGTATTTCGTACATATTTGTTGTAAATAATGTCGTCATTATTTTATGGAAACGGAGATTGGAAAAATAATCATTGATTAACAATAGTATAACTTTTTGAAAGATTGACTTGTAGAACATTTTCCAACGGTGTATATTAGTATTTTTTCATCTGACCCATGTTAACACAAGTGTAACTTAGAGTATTACTGATTATATTACTTATATCTTCTGTTATTTCGAACGTTCCTTCAGTGGTCAATCTTTGATATTAACACTGAAAAAAATAAACTACAAGTGACTACAAAATTTTATTTAACAGTAACACAAAATTTGACGACCATTAGCCTAAACAGAGTGACTTGCGAACTAAACTTACCAGTAACAAAACAAGTTTTTGTTTGTTACTATTTTTTTAATTAAATGTAACTAAAGTTAGTTTCCCGACAACTAAAGTTAGTTTCCCGTTAACAAAACGTCAACTTACATAATTAGTTTTGTAGATCATTTTTTTCAGTGTATTTACCTAACTAAATAAAATAGTTTTTTTGAATTTAAATGCAATAATTTAACTTTATACAGATCTTAATTCCAAACTGATGTTTGCATTTGGAATTCGTATTATGAATTCAAAGAGCCAGTACGGACATGTGAGTAAATGCCCACTCCAATGAATATGCATATCAATGCAGCAACTTCTCCGGCATTCCTACGAACTTTTATTCAATGCTACGAAGTCGTACACCTAGGTATTCACATTTTCTAGATTCTAGAATATCTATTATACCTAGTTGGACCTACTGCTTCGTAGAATCTAGAATAATGATAATATAGTAAGCGTGGGTATGTGTTTCAATATCGTATTCCCATATTTCCTAAAATAGTACCAAAACATTTAATCTATAAAATCTATGTACAAGAAAATACGTATACCTTCTCTTCTGATGAGAACTAACCTAATTACAGATAGGAATTATTGGAGATTTAATCATACGATAAAATAAAGTTAATTAGGGCGGCATGATAGGGACTACAAAGGGCCTGACAGCCTCCATTACGTATGCTGTATTAGAGGTAACGATGGGACCTAAATTAGGTTTTATTTCGGGGTGAATCAACTTACCGAAAGCGTAATAGCAGATCTGGAAGAGATGAGGGGCTATCGCCGTGAGGAGGCCGAACAGAGCTTGTGGTAGCTCTGTGGCTAGGAACAATCCTAGCAATGCGACCAGCATCCGTGTTGTCCGGTCTGTGCGACCACCACCGCGTTTTGCACCATCATCGTTCAGACGAGCTTTTTCCCCCTAGAGATGACAAAATATACCTACTCAGTAATCTTCGTTGTTCAAAATCAGTGTATAGTTACATTATAACAGGCTCTTGTAGGTTATTGACTAGGCATATAATGTATATTTGATCTACTAATACATAATATCAGAACTGTAATCAATCATTAAGTTTGTGGTAGAATATTATAATGTATCTTCTATATAATTCCAACATGTTAACAATGTCCTATCTCATTTCAGCAACACATTTTGAGCTCTTGTTCTTTAGCGGCAATCTTCAAGTTTATATACTCATCAGAAACTAATATCATAACTTTGTTAATACAAAACTGAGGAATATTGGGTCTAATCAATACCGTAGTGAATGGGTTGTTTTGAATCAGAAACTTAGCTTAACCACGTTTTGAACATTACCTCGTTTGTCGTAATTGCAGACTTTTTCAACAGTTTTTGCCGACGTCGATCACTCGATTTCATTTTTAAAATCAATAATACACTTAATATTGATAACACTACACACGGTATGAGTTTTATAAAGACACTGTAAATCCAAAATATTGCAGTCAATAATTCTTTATTGTCTGTCATCAGCAGAGCATACACTGGCTCGCCTGAAGCACCAGCCGCACTACTAGATGCGTTTAAATTGTCCGTGTAATTAAGCGTATCATTCTCCATTCCATTACTTGCAGAAGCGATTTGTTGAATATTCATAGCGAAATAGATAGGAAGACACAGTATTGGACACACGGCATAAGCCACGGCTATTGCTATATTGGTGTTTCGCTTGTTACACAACGTCCTGTTTTTCTGCGGGAACTTTATCGCTATAAATCTCCACACGGCGAGAGTGATTGTAAGCCAAATTGATATCGTATGAAAAGTTTGGCTGAATATAGAATGAAAGTAAACAAACACAGCCCAACCGTAGGAGTTCCGATTGAGTTCTGATCCGATATCTGTGTAAATGTGTAGGGAGAACGGTATATAATCTATCATGACTAGTAGATCAGCGACTGCAAGGCCGGTGAGGATGGAGTTGGTTGATGAGGTCATTTCCTTGCGGCTGAGCACGGCAATATTGACGGAATTGGTGGCGCAGCCGAGCAAGCAGATGATCATGGCGATGTAGCCGTGTATCTGCACGTACACGCGCTGGAAGGCTTGCCCGCCCGGCACGCAGTACGCCACTCCGTCTTCCTCGATACTCGACATCTTCACTTCGTTACTGAATGTTCAGTAATGATGCTCAGATGTGCTTCACAACCATTTTCTGAAAATAAGGAAAATATGTTTTAATAAAATAAATAAAATATAATTAGTTTCGTTAAGGTGTCGAGGGTTTTTCCAATTAATTAATGTAGGTAGTCGTTATGACGTTTTTTATGAAAATGTTTAAACTTGATGTAAAATATTCTGTGTATTTTTGTAGCCTTCTCGTATATCAGCGGTTGGGTGCTGATATTAATCTCACATAACTCGTGTCGAAATAAATCAGCACAAATAGGTTGATGTCTGGTTTAAATTAAGGCATTTGTCACATTTTGATTTTAATAATACCTGTTCAAGCCTTTTTGACCTACATATTCGAATGAATAAAACAGCCAGGATTTACGGTTATGTTTATTCGCTATCCCAATGTTCACGTTTATTTATGTACGTGCCAGCAGTCCCTCAGTAATGGAATAATCATAAATAAAACAAGCCAAATCCTCTCTGGATGCGATCCCTCTGATTGTCTGTAAAGCGGACATGCAGGAGCTTTTACTTTTTCATGTACTAGATAAGTGGCTGAGAGCTCCCTGCGGATGTTCTGGAGCGCGACTACAAAACTACACTTTCAAAAAGCCTGTCGAAACATTGGAGCACCCCGCCATGACAAAAGTGCCACTACACATTTTCTCATAATAGTAAAAAATAGATTGAATTTTGTCGGGATAAACTTGCATCAACTTGAGAGCTCTGATCTGGTAAATTGAGAATTTGGTAGGTTAACTAAAGTTATACCTAAATCATGTTGAGTTAACTTTGTAGATGATAAACTGAGTTGAGTGGGAATATAGCTTATATACTAACCCCCTTATTCATAATAAAGTTATCAAACGTTGATTAGCTAAAATTCCGAAGTCTTTATCTGACAGGTGACATTTGGAGGTATATTGTTTTGAATTTGTTAAACAATTGATAACAAAAAAATTGCCAATATAGCCAGTTTGTACAAAAATATATTTTAAACAATTTTACCTTGCTGAATTTTATGCCGGTTCTTCTCAGTTGAAGGCAGGCTGAAACCTATATATATATATATATATATATATATATATATATATATATAGATTTGACTTTATAAGTACCCTCCTAACGCCTAATCTGAATAAATTCATAGGGATTCGGATTTGACTTTGACCATATACACACTGACGAGCAATTTAAAAAAGCCACTTGCAAAGAGATTTTTTTATACTTTTCGGAAGGTCGGAAGCTCGCGCATTGTCATCAAAATTGATCGAGGCCTCCGGAGACCAGCGGGCGGGGTGCTTTTTCCGCTAACGCATCAGCTTGGCCATCCAAAGAGGAAACGCTGCCAGCCATCTGGGAACCTTGCCGTTAATCGGAAGCAGCGCGAGCGGCAGACTTGAGGAAACTTTCTATATATAGATTGTAATTTGTACATTATTCTGTTGTAAATAAATAAATAATAATTTAACTGAGTTTCAAAGTTTCAAATTGAAATTAAAAAGTTAGTTAGTATGGTAAACATTAAAACAACAGTTGTTAACATCAACATGTTTATCTGCGTAAATGAATACTGAAGTGGACCAGAGGATGCTTACAAAACAAAAGTATAGAGTTTCGATTTAATGAGAAACATTATTTGATATTCTCTAATTAAAGAGGGTTGACCTCTCTAGGATAAAGCTGAACGATAGATACTCATATATATTGTAGTATCGGTAACTATAACCTAAAGGAAGATGGAACAATATAAACTAATATTCGAGGAAATCGCGTCAGAGGATCACCAAAGGCGGAGTTATCCGGAGTCTAGTGATAAAGTTTGCCTTCGTGTAATCTCGGGCAAGTGAACTTATTTAGTGCGTGCCTTCAGCCACAGACAAAGACAGATTCTGTAACTTCTAAAATATTCAATTGGCCTACTCGTATAATACTGAATGAAGTGGCACAGGGTGCGGTTATTCCAACTAATTATACTGAGTAAAGTAAGATTATACTGGCACGGTATGTAAATCAAATGTTATGTTACGTAATTTAATGATAATGATAAGTCGTAACGGATTCCACCGTAACGCTGTTTAATTCATAAATTTTGCGTTTGCATTAATTTTATTAAGTTTAGTTTAGCAAGCGAATATTATTATTTCCATCGTTTATTATTTTTAGAAAGAGTTTTATTTAAACTCATTGCAATGTAAATTGTACCAAATCAAACCGAGTGTAAAGAACGAATTAAAAGGATTTTTTATTGTATTTAACTTTTTAAGTATAATTTATTATACCCATAGAAGAAAGGGTTCGAGACCTGATTATCTACCTACAGAAAATTAATTAACTCTCAACATGTAGCTTAACCTACACCTAAAGGGACCTTACTACTTTTCTTGTAATAAAATAGTTAAATTTATATCACAGTCCAATAGTAATATTAGCCTACTAGTTCTATTAATATTAGAAACAAGGTGTGGTCAGGGTAAAAAGTGTTTCTCAAATCACACTAAATAACAAGAAACAATAGCAAAATCGCACTAGTAGGTACTTTAAAGTATTTTTAAAGTATGTACATACGTACTCATTTTTAGCTTAGGGTTCCGAACCAAAAAGGTAAAAAAGGAACTCTTATGGTGCGACTCCGTCCGTCTATAACAGTGGTATTTATGTCAGCAACCACTAGTGCGATTGAATTATGTAGTTTTAGCATTGCGTACCCCAACTAATTGCTTTTTTCTATAAAATATTTTTATTCTTTGCAACAGGGGCCGAAATGGTTTTTTTTAAAAATAAAAACTGTTTTAACAACGCCACATTTTGTTAAGTGGAATACAGCTTCGGTCATCACATTCCATATAGATGAAATACAGACTCTCCCGTATGATTGTTCTTTTTTATGTCTTACGACATTGATAAAATATTATTATATTGAATATTTAATGCTTATGCTTTTGGATAACAGACCATACTCAACCGTAATGACAGCAGTGAGTGATGGTACCTTTAGCTTTGTGATCTCATTCGAATTTAATTGGTGCTAATGGACAAAATATGACAGCAATGAAATATGAATACGTTCTATAATCATCAGTAAGATACATCAATTGCAAATATGCAATATGAAGAACTAAAGAATATAAATAGGTAAACAATGGGTATTTTACAAAACAAAGAGTTATATTGTGTTGGATCATAACAAAGGCAAGTGGCGAACAGATGACATGTAACGTGGACAGTATCTGCTTTCACAAATATTGATAGAGAAGAGAATGCAGATTCAAGCGATAAAGCAAATATAATCTTATTGGTAGAAGTGCAATAATTTGGATTAAAAAAAAACTCTCCTTCCGGGTCAGTTGGGTAAAAATACTTGGACTTTTCGACATAATAATATATAGGTACTAATGAGGTGGTGCGCGTAAAAAATCTTATCAGCAGAGTTCTATTTTAAACTCTATCATCATCATCATCTTCATCGTCAGCCCATAATGTCCCATCGGGAATTGAAGGCTTATTCCCGTTTGTCTACGTTCCCGTTTGTCAACGGTACATATACATTGGTTGTTTGTATATATTACTTACCTGAGCACACGTTAAAGTACAGTTAGAGTAAAAATTTGTGTGCCGAATTTATTTAATATTATTTTTAATTTGTATATTTTAAAACTACCATATTAATGACTAAGAACTACATATAATACATGTAACCTATCTAGTTGACAATATATTTTTTAAACACAGGTAAAATATTCAACAAATATGAACATGGTCTATGTGACATAAAGTTTTGAAACGACTATCTTCTCTTTGCCGGCTATTTAATTGATGTTTTTTAATTTCTATTATTCAGTAATTTTTTTGTGATACGTTTATTTTTTATTTTAGTAGTTTAATTGTTGTATTATATTTGTTGATTTTGCAATGTTTCGTTAAAATAACTTCTATTTTATATTTTATTTACCTATTATTTCGTTGCTTTTTTGTGTTGTGTAGTTGAATTATATACCTACGTTATATTTAGTGTACCAAATTATTTAATTGCACTTGTTGATTTTACTTTGTTAAGTTGTAATTTTTAATTTTCGACTTTATTGTTTTTTTACTTTTTATTTTTATTTTTGTATAGTCAATTAGATAAAAACATTACGAATGAATAAAAAACATTTACCCATTGTATATTATAGTAACGTATGTTGTTGATTTTGCTTTGCATTGGTTAAATAATTACTAGTCATAATATATTATATTTTTATATAATACATAAAAACTACACTATAAAAATCTTAAATTTGTACTTAATTAATTTCAAACCAATATTTACATTCCTTTAAAATAAGACTTAACATACTGACTGTACTTGATGCACGCGATACACCGCTATAGGTAAGTATATGTACCGTTGAAAAACGGGAACGTAGACAAACGGGAATAAGCCGAATTGAAGTGCATTGATTTTAGGATACTTCGATTACGTATACAGAAATGCCACGCACTATTCAAATAATATTTGTTGATGCAATCAAAAGTATACCATCTCAAAACTAACCTCATACTTTACTGATTCAATCTCAACACAGGGAGGAATTAAGTTGTAGGTAGCGTAGTTATAGTTCTATCAGACTTCTCGGAAGCTTTTGATAAGGTTGACCGTGGATAACTTTGGGGTTTCGGTTAGTGCGAATCGCAACTTAAGTGGCATTACTTGTTTGAAATCGCTTAGGTAACTAGTATTAAACACTGAAACATGTTAAATACGAAGGTAGGGTTGGACTCACTCGGTAAATTTAGTTGTGCAAGTATTCCGTTATCCATATTGGATAATCAACTAAAAGTTATAGCAGTAAGTACTCTATTAGTTATTCGGTAGTACAAGAAAGTTTATTCAGTTCTACCTGGAGATCCCCGAGTTTCATAATTACTAGGAAACTAGATACGCGTCCATGTGATACCCAAGGTGTTGTAAGCGTCTATAAACTGCTTACTACCTGGCGGGTTATGCTTGTTTGATACCTTAGCAGTCTATAGTAGTAAAAAAAGTCAATAGTTAAAAAATATAATAAAATAATTGGACTGTTTTACAAAAACCTTAAACCGACTTCAAAGTACACTAAGAAGTGATTAAATCCTGATCTGATGACAATGGGACCAAACGGGAAGCGTTATCTTTCAAATAAAAAAAGAATTTTCCAAATCGGTTAATAAATGACGGAGTTATGAGGTAACAAACATAAAAAAAAAAAATAAAAAAAAATACATTCGAATTGAGAACCTCCTCCTTTTTTTGAAGTCGGTTAAAAAAAAATCAATTCAAGCACTTTTTCTGTTAATCAATATTATAAAATGCTAATAGTTCAATCCAAATCAAATAAATATTAACTTATAGAAAATCCATAAAAATATTTTTTTTTCAAAAATATTTTACTAAATTATTAAATGTGTGATGTAATTTAAAAATAAATAAGGCCAATATTGGACTAGTATTTCATTATTTTTTAGTAGTAATTTCATGTGGCTGGCAACACCTTCAAAGGCTTCAACCAAGTCACACAATAGATACCTACGTTGATAATGGCATTTACGTGCGGTTGGTATAAGCAATTTCCGTTAATTGTAGCTATTAAACTACTTAACATAGTTATGTAAGGATAGGAGCTATCGAATTAGCTAATGAACTCAGTAACTATATCACGCACATCACGCACATGTCAGGGATTTTTTTATTTTTTGTTTTTTTCCAGGAAATTTTATTCAGGACTAGCTGGCCCGGCACGACTTACCTTTTTTTTTTTTTTTTTTTTTTTCGTGGGGAAATCCTCATGGATACCCGGGCACTCCGGGGGGAGCGGCCGGGTTATGTCAGACTCCTACTGACTAAAACCCCACGGCGTTCCTACCTGTCGCTGCCGGCTGGATATACGGGGGCGCCGAAGCATTCGTCCGCGTATCCAGCAGCGACGGCCTGATCGGAGGCCTCCTCTTCGTCGACGGCAGAGACCGGAGCTCTTGTCTCCGCCGTCTCCTCCTGAGTAGCGCGCGGGAATACACGCTCCACTACTCGAGCCCGATGTTGATGGGCGGCAGACTCCCCCGAGTCCGCCACCCTTGGGCCCATGTTGGGGGGATGGTGGCTTAAAAAAGCCGCCCTCCGACGCCCGGTTCTCCTGCGGCGGATAGCCAGGGTGGTATTGTCCTCCTTTTCACGTTCCGCCGCCTCCTTTGCGAGCATAACTCGCTCGGAAAAGGAGTGGAGTGCGTCCCACGATCTCCCGCTGTAAACCACAGCGCGAACCACGCTCGGCAGCGAGAGATCTTTCCCCACTTCAGCGCAGAGCTCGCTGCGCTCGCTTGCCCAGGCTGGGCACACCTCCAGCGTGTGCTGGCTGTGCCTCCTCCTCGAGGCACCCGTCACAGTGGTACCATACCCTACCCTACCCTACCCTATCATACCCTACCCTACCCTAACCTAACCTAATTTAACCTAAAAAATCTGTATTCTCCTGGTTCTAAGCTACCTCCCCACCAATTTTCAGCCAAATCGGTTCAGCCGTTCTTGAGTTATAAATAGTGTAACCAACACGACTCTCTTGTATGTATATAGATGACGCTGAAAGTTAATTTTTCATTCATTACCTAATGTTATTTGCCTGTGATTTTCTGTATGGTGGAGACAGGTACGTCCCCAGTCGGGCTTCGAATTTTGAGCGGGAGAACTTCTCTTTATTTCGTTCTATCTAGTAATAAAGAGTTATGAAAGAGTTCTTAGTAAGTATTAGTTTGGGATCACCACAGCAGAATAGCAGATAATTTTTCACGAATTCTGGGTTATTCCCAATATAATATTAGAATGTTAAATGGATAATGCAGTATATTTTCTCTACGAATGAATATATATGCTTATAATCAATATCTAAAAAATCTTATATTTTTCATAGCAAAGTTGAACATTTTAGTTTGTGGTGAAAAAGAAAGATTATTGTAATTTCTATAAAAATAAGATAAATTATGTGAAATAGCGTTTTGGAACGCCGTCATTCACGTTGTCAACGATGCATGGTAATGTTCATACAGATGCGTAGACAGTTTTTCTGAATCGGTACGAAATAGCGTTTCATTCCATTTATCATATAAATATATTTTAGCCTTTTTCGCAACACGAAGGTGACGAAGGTACATGATTTATTTTATACATAAATAGGTAAGTAGATAACAGCTGCAATAAAATCGTCTCGAAAGTAATTCAGAATTGATATAGTTTGTAGCGTATATGTAAATAGTTCCCCATATAATTAGGGATGACATTTGAACAAATTGGCAGCTAAAAGCTGAAGTTTAATTAATCCGTATTTCACCCTTGTCTGTGAAGATACGACCAATCTATAAACGGAGGGTACGCAAACAACTTTGTTTGACAATATCTAGTTGATTCATACTTTTTGAGCTTTTGTTGATAATTATTACCACATATCAATTTCGTCGTTTCATTTCAGTCGTTTAGTTGTAGTTTGAGTTTTATGTCATTTCCGTATATACTTTTTTAAAGATATGGTGTAAAGGGCGTTTAATCTACCTTAAATAAGGTAACAAACATGGTTAACTGTATGAGGATCAATACCTACTATATTGGTCAAAATCACTTTGGAAATAACCTTTAAAAATTAATATTTTTTATTCATTTTTAAAACATTAAAATGATAACTGTACGTCAACCTTAGGAGAGAGATATATAGCACCGCGGACTTTTCTGTAGACAATTTAAAGACCTACAATTCTTTACTACATTATTTTGTTCTATCATCAATGGTTTTCACAGCGCACGCGATATTAGGAATTTTATAGGTATTTTTACAGTTACATCTTGGGTTACATCATTGAAGTTTTCGTAGGGTTCCCTATTTGTTTGAAAATAAAATATAGCCTATACTATTCTTCATGAATCGGCTATCAAATACAAAAAGATTTCTCGAATCCGACTGGTAGTTCCAGAGATTAGCGAGTTTAAAACAAAAAAACTCGCTTCGCTTTATTATATTATTATTAGTATAGATATCTCATCATTAATATCATACCTAATATTTGATTAAATTCCCATGTTTCTAGTTAATTAGAGTTTTAGTACGTGTCTATGTAGAACTAAGCTTACGGCATATTCTAACCAAACATTCAATATTGCAATTAGCATATGGTTATATACCTTACCTACATATTATTTTGGCGTCTGTATACTGCACCCATAGAAATAGTTATTAATTTGAACGTGCTCACTCCATAGATCGTCTAGTATAGCAACACTATAAATACCTTTTAAAATATATTTCTACTCTACACAGCTAGCAAAATAATCCGGAAAAACGTAAAAATCTCGAGAGAATAAGTATTCTCAGCTATGGTTAACTTTTTTGGCTTACAATCTATTGGGATGTCCCCTGAGATACGAGTAAATATAAATGATTACAGGGATACGTTCTGGTCTACACCGTGGCACGGGACTGAGTAAAAAATACACGCTGGATCAAGTTTTTCCATTCGAAAGTTACAGTTGTTCAGTTCGTAGTCCCCATAAACGAGTAACATTTTCAGGATAACGTGTATCTAACAATAGGTAAAGAGAGTGATCTTCTTTTATCGCGTGCGGAACAATTGTATTGTCGTTCAGTTGCAAAAAAAAAACACAAAAACTGAAAACAAAATAACGATTTATACGGGGACATTCTTCACACACAGCCATTTTACCAAAAAAATAAGGCACCTACTATTGATAGGCTATATATACATACCCTTTCCGTTACACGCCGTATAAATATAAATTATTACAATTTAAAATGATTACCTACAATTAAAAAAAAATACCAAAGAGTTAGATATTCTATGTAGGATAATATTCTAGATCCAAATAGATTAATTCCTTTGATATTTAATTCACTTCCATTACAAACATTTTAACACAGAAATAGATATAACTTTTAATCTGGAATTACTTTTTAATTAATAAACTTTTAATTTTTCCAGTCACTCATGTGAGGTGAATGCCGAGGTAGTCGCCGAGTCGAAACTTAAAATAAGGTTGAATTTTCAATAAGGTAAAACATAGTTAGGAAACTATCACGGTGATAGAAATCTTCATAGGAGGTACCCGCATAAAGCTAGCTACGACTTTCAAGTTAAAAATCGGACAATTCAGCAACTTCCCTTGACAGGCGCTCCTTTTAGATTTTATATAGTTTTATTTTTCTTTGCGCGGAATCCTAAATCTTTATCTAAACTAAAAATATAATCAAACCTGATTCGGAGATTACCCGGAACAAACAGACAGATAATTTTATTTAAAAATTGTTTTTTTTTGCTATAATTACCATATATACATTTAATACCGTAAAGTACAAAACAATGATCAATTGTTATAACAATTGATGACGATTATTTTATTTTATTTTGACTTTACAAATAGTAATGTAACATTTTTTTGGGCTTAGCGTGCATTTGTCAGAGGACGCAATTTTATTTTTTAAATATCAAGACTTCGATTTAACATTAAACTGACCCCCCCGGTCATTTTAAAGTTAAATCGAAGTTTGTGGGGTTGTAATCCTTGTCCCATGGCCGCCATCTTGAAAAAAGGGGTTCAAATGGTTTTTATGGTTTATCAGACGAACTATAGGACTCACAAAAAATTAGTCAAAATTTTTTATTGCAAATAATCATCATACAACTTTTGTCAAATAACTTTTACAGACCGGGGGGGTCAGTTTAAAGTTAAATCAAAGTTTGTGGGGTTGCAACCCTTGTCCCATGGCCGCCATCTTGAAAAAAGGGGTTCAAATTGGTTTTTATGGTTTATCTGACGAACTACGACGAAAAATTAGTCAACATTTTTTATTGCAAATAATCTACAAATTTTGTCAAATAACTTTTAGTCGTAGAACCAAAAATAAAAAATGGATATTTCAATGGACTAAAACAGACACTTCAATTTTATTTGTATAGATGGCACGTCGTTTCCGCACAAAGACTGCAAATGTCGACATCTAATTTTATTACTTAACATACGATGGAAACTATTTTCCGTCAGGGGAGAAATCGAATTTGGTTGTAGGTACATATTTCCCAAAACGCTGTTCACCTTGTTACGTGACATACATTAGGATAAATAAAATAGTTTTTTAAATAAAAATGCCAAAAAATCAAATGCCGCATACCAACTGCAATTTTTGCAATTCTAATATAGAACCAAAATGGCGGGATATGAGGTGAATTCGAATAACCTATAAGATTTTTTTAATTTTGGAACGCGCTTGAAAATGTTCTTACTTTGAAATTCATAAAGAAACCACGAATAGTGAGAATGTGGCTGTTTGATGAGTAAGGAAGGGATCGAACAGGCAACAAAAAGGATTTGCATAATGAAATTTAGTACAACATTATAACACTCGTTTGTATGATATTATGGTTACTATGATACTGGTCGTTTTTATGTTGGCAATAAGCTGTTTCATTAACTTTTATAGGGGATTTATAGCATGGATGTAGATAAACACTAAAGAAACGAAACAGATTCTGTAATTGGAAATTGTGATGATGAGATGAAATTATGTGTGATGTTGAAAATAACTACGCATTGATATTTAGTCAATATCAATGTTGAAAATATTATCGACGGGTGCAATATTCTTTTTAGATTAATTGGTCAAATTGCATTATCAAATTCTCAAGATGCTGTGCATCTGCAATCATAGTTACTCTGTGGTTACGCTTATGTTTATGTATTTATCCTAGATAAGTAAGTTTTATTGACTTTTTGGCGGGAGCTTGCAGAGTGACATTGCGTTTTCATTTTTATTTTCATAAATTCGTGTATTTTGAGTTTTATTGTGTATTTTCGGTGGTATTTTACCCAATAAAGATCATCCATGTGCACCAGTGAAGTGAAATGAAATGAATTATGAGTATCGTGACTTTTCAAGTTGTCTCAAAAAGTCCGTGAAGAGTTTTAGTACAATGACCACCATTGTAGTAAAATATGACTTTTATGGACGGTGACTGACTGAGGACTATATGTGAAAGTGACTGGAAACTATAATATAACTCGACACTGGCAGAAATGAGCCCTAATTTGGGCTTGGTTGCCAAACTTAAAAATAAGAAGAAGAAGTAAGTTTTATTTATTTCAAGGTAATGAGAATTTATTTCTTATCTATATTATAATCATGTTGCAGTTTCTTCCCAAACAATAGATGTTTTAAGTATAATAACTGTACTATTATATTCTACGTTTTAAACGACAGCAAATTAATTTAATAGATACGGAAACCACAACATAAATGGGCAGAGAGAATAATTTAATATAACCTCATTAGGCTATCCTGTGGTCAGCGGACGCGAGGTTTGTAATTTTGAAATCATAAATCATTAGCTTCGCCAGAAAATACATTCGCCAAATTCGCATAAATATGAGGTGATTTTATGACTAATTAGGATTTTTTTTCATTAAATCAATCAATCACTAAATAGACAGCTTCACCATGGTCTGGGTGGCTTAATTGTTTCGGCAAAATATTCAAGCGGAAATCAGTGGTATACGATTTCCACTGATTAGCTACAAATATAGTCAATGGAATTCTAATCAATCCTCTTTATTGTGAAAAGAGGATTGATTAGAATTCCATTTCAATTGTTATGTCTTTTTCATGTTAATGTTAACAATAAATGGTCTTGCAATGTTATTTTCTTATGTGCTCGTGTCACTGGCAGTCCTTTGAGCATCGTCGGTGACTTTAATTTTAAAGGACAGAAAGTATGTAAGTAGTTCAGAGAACTTTTTGGATGGAACTTGCAAAGTAATGTTGCGTTTGGTTTTTTCGTAAATTCGTGTATTTTGTTTTATTCGATAAAAGTTGTCTCATAAAGTCCGTGAAAAATTGTATTAATTTTACTAAAATTGCCACCATTTTACTAAAAAACTACTACTACTACTATTATATACGATACTTAGACACATGATTGTACTCATGATAACAAACAACTTTCCCATTGAAACAAATTGGGATAAATAACTAAATTAAATGATGGTGTATTCTTATTCTTGTTAGGTACTAAATATTATGGGCTCATGTGCTAAGTAAGTTTAAAAAAATGTTTCTTTGGGAAAGTTGTTTGTTATCATGAGTACAATCATGTGTCTAAGTATCGTTTACTAATTACCAGTCACCATATATATGTAGTTGGTGAAAATAAAGTAATATTTCAATACAATCGAAACCTAGCAAGAGAGATAGCAAGATATTTCATAGTTCGTTAATTAAATTGCACATCAAAGATACTATACCAACGCTATTATAAAAGTTATACAAAACTGATATACCTACCTATTTAATTAAAACAAACAAAATCTGTATTTTAGGAATACCTATCATTTATATTTTAGAAGCAATTATAATGTTGAAAACAATTTAACAATCTATTCGTTTATCAAAGTAACTCATGCTTGCAAAATTTTTGTTTTTGTTGTTGTGATAAAATAATATTAATAAACCATTAGGTGAATAGTGTTATGAATTTGTACAAAACCATATTAGATACAATCAACCAATGATATTATAAGTAAAGAGGTACATAGGTTACCCAAGATTTGAACCTCATAAATGGCATACTATCATATCGTGTCGTTGACGTTCTGACGCGACTCAAAGCTAAAGTGAGCTAACTAGCACAGTTTTAACGTGCCACTCGCGGAGCGCTTATAACCTATCTACCTCTTTTACTAACATCAAAGAAACATATCAGGTAAGTATGCACAAACAATGCTACACCCACTCTTTTGAATGAAACAAGTACATAAATGGATGCAAAACAATCTAACATCCATGAACTATTATACGAGTACATATAAGTACCTATAAACGATGTCTACACTATGTGGGTGTATGAGAGAATGTTCCAATACATAACTTATGAGAAGATGAAATAGTTTGATGGCCAATTGATGAGATTTCCTATTTACTCACCGAAACTACGACGAACTTAAATTAAAGTCTTCCTTCCTCTCAGATTTAGTAGGACATAGAGTTTAATATAGCATTGTATCTAATGTTGAAATAATAACTTTCATTCGCAAGTGAAAAACTTGAGTTGTCAAGTTTCTAGACGGTTTTAAACGAAGTAATCTCACTTGACTCGGGGGACGACTTCAACTATTTTACCTTAGAACAAGGACTAAAATCTAACCTGTCTCGCGTCTGTTTGTTTACCGAGCAAGCGCGAAGCGTCTCCGTTTCAGCTTGGACAAAAATGCTTTTAGTAGAGGCCTTTTTCCTCTACAGGTCGCATTTCTCAACCGACTCTCGTGAAATTTTGTGAGCAAGTTCGGTAATTATATGGTATTTTTTGTTGTCAGATTTTGAAAATATTCAAAATGGCGGAGTCATATAATTATCGAGACTCTCGAGGGCTAGCTCAAAGAGCCACTAGTAATTTAATTAATTTTAGAGCATACTAAGGCCGTTAATTTATACCAAATAGACGATAACTTTTACGTATACAATTAAATAAGGTAAAATTAATACGCGACTACGTTGATTTTAAATTTCAATTCTGTGAGTTCTTTTGAATCAAAACCTTTACATGCAAGGATTTTACAAACTTTATTTTATACCCACGCATTTTCGTACAAGTTTGATTGTTATCTCATGAAGCCATTAGAATGTTGTAAAAGTTGGGGCGCTGTGATTGTAAGAAACGATCGTTATATACCTTTCTGCTTGGCAACCACCTTCATGGTGAAAATCTGTCGCCAAAAACATTTAGGTACTGCAATGGTGGACCGATACCTGCACAGGAGTTCCCTTTTAGACCGGCCGCATACTATAAGAAATTTTGTATGAGCAAAGTGCCTTTCGGCGGGCGTCCGAAATTTTCTGTCAGAAAATTACTTATAGTACCTATGCGGCCGGCCTTATGCTTCATGTGTATCTTCGGTCACATGAACACTTACCATGATGAATGTGTTTAAAACGCAAACTTCAATCAATTTCATGTCGGGTAAAATTTCAAAACTTTTGTGTTTGAATGTCCTTTAGAGCATTTGTTTCTTGCGGACCGAATCTACCCCTTCAAATTAAGATATATCAACATTTTAGGCTCTTAGAATTTAGATGAGAAATTAAGATATTTCCAACCTATTAGTAATCAACGGTTATAAAATTACCCCCTTATCCATAATAAAGTTATCAAACGTTGTTTAGCTAAAATTCCGGTCTTTATCTGACAGGTGACATTTTTGGTGATCGAAAGAGCGAGACGGGGCTCACTATTACCTACACTGATTTAGTTAAAAAGCGATTATGAATAAGGGAGTTAGTAATTAGTAGTAGTAAACGGAATAAAAAAAACACTACAAAAACTACCTAATTACGATACCAACAAAGACAGGAATAAAATACATAGATTAAATTTTACTTTTATTCAGTACACCTAGCTAGACCTAGATAGTTAATTAGCCTGTAACATTATCGTATGAATTATTATATTTTAAGTATTTGTTTGTATCGTCCGTCCCTATCGCCGCTCCACACATATTTTGCAGCGGCTCCGAACCTAATGTTCTGTTCGACATAATGCTCAACAGCTGAACCCCGAAGTATGATCGCACATAAACAGTACAGCTGAGCACTTTATACACGTTTTGTTTTTTTTCTGAAAATAAAATTGCAAAGAAATAACTTAGTATTTTATTTATATCGTTAATAAAAACAATGTGAAATGACTCTGATAACTATCAAAAGGAAAACGGTAAGTACTTTCCAAGGTTTCGAAGGTACAGAATTCTTTTTTTTTTAATTCATAGGGCGTTCAGTATTGCCCCGCCCATAAGGGACGATGACGAAGCATAAGATGGGATATTCACATCAAACATTTTATAAAGTAAAACTGATGTGTCAAATATTTTCTATGTATGAATTTTTACAGTGATTACGTGATTAGTGATCAAAGCTAAAGCTATTAACATCCGTAGAATGTTTAGTGCCTAGATCTACATTATAATCTACACTGATATGTCTATAATTCGATGATTTTGTAATATGTTTAGCTTACCACTCTAAAGGTACCTAACGAAGCATTTGTAAATACTGGGATAATAATTTAATTTACCTTTACCGTATAGAGAGCTAGTTAAGTTAGTTCATAGTTGTCTAGTAACAAGTCGTTTGCCTTGCCGACGCTAAACACACGGAATATAATATTATCTAGACACGCAATTGAACTTAGATTTAATAAGATTATGCCTTATGTTCAAAAAGTATAGTGAATAAAACAAAACCTTATTTATTATTAAATAAGTAGGTGCCGATTACAAAAGAGACACAAAGGATTGTAATAAAAAGTTAATTTATAATATTTGATCCTTTCTTTATGTCAAATACTTTTGAAATACACTCCACAAAATATTGGGATCTTTTAAAAATATTAATATTTCATGAATTGGATTTTCCTTAGGTACTATTTCTCCTAGAATTATGAAGAACAAGATTTTAAGAATACTGCAAACAGATATTACCTTTATGGTGCGTCCATGGTACGCGAACCGAGCACGAGCCGATCCACAAACGAACAGTTCTTCGTTGTTCGCGGAGCGTGGACGGACTAGTGAGCCTCGAACGAGCATTCGGCTCGCGCTCGATTGCGCTCCGCCCGATTGTTAGTTTTTTCACGAACACAGGGATTCGCATCGCCCTCGTTGTAGGCTCGTTGTAACGTCCACACTTGACATCATCGCGACCAACTAATGAATTCTGTTCTGTCGTGGCTCGGCTCGTGTTCGCTTCGTGTAGCATGTACGCATTATCCTGACTAATTATTTTATTATTAATATTTAATATCCTAACTATTATAAATGTGAAAGTGAGTTTGTTTGTTTGTTACGCCTTCACGCCTCAACTACTCAGCGAACATCATAAAATTTGGCATGCCGATGGTATGGAGAAGGACATGGCTACTTTTTATCCCGAAAACGCGGGTGAAACCGCGGGGGACAGCTAGTAACGTTATAAAAGCGTGACACCATGTTATTTAGGTAGAGTTGGGTATTCTTACCTATCACATAAAATAGTTTCCTAGTTTGGTAAGACTAATATTCAACTTTTGGGACGGTTCACAACTTTTCTTTTTCTTTCCTATGCATATTATAAGTAAGACTATTCGGTAGAAAACAAACTTTTTACCAAGGCTTTTTACCTTAAACTATGAAGTGGGTGGAAAAGAGGACACTCGTTAGAAGAACAAAGAGTAAGTGACTTGAAGTGACAATTTGCGGGCCACATCGATATTTAACCCAAGAAGCTTGCATTCTTTTAGTTTTTCTGTTTTTTATTCACAGTTTTTATTATGTAAGGAACCCGTGTCCAACATTTCAAGTTTCTGGGTGTCAATCAGTTTGTCTGTATGTTTCTCCTTTTACGTACCTATATAAATATAGCTAGAAGATTGACCGACCGAACCAATCGAGGGTTAAAATGAACAACGTACCGAGAAGTGCCGAGCGGAACGATTTCCCATAAGGTGGACCAATTTGTAGTCGATTTTGATGATGGTTTGATGCTCTCTTTCCCACGCGCCCAATCCGAGATATCAATCACAAACTGATTACAACAAACTCACTTGCTTTCATGAATTTAAAAATTGATGTTTTTTGGAAAAAAGGAGAAGGTTCTATGTCCAACGCGTAATTTTTTTTTTATGTATGTAATGTAACCGATATAATTATACCATGATGTAACCTACTAGTGACACTGAAGTCTGAGAGTCATATAGAACATTCGAACGAAATGCATAGGACACCAAATATTCAGGAGTGGATTTGATATTCGTAAGCCAAGTATGATGATCAACTAGTTTCCTACATTACTGTTACGTTTCATTTGATTTTAATCTATTTGAAGTGTAATTCTTTTGAACGATCCTAAATGACTTCTTTTGCTTGCTCTTAGTATATGACATGGACTTAATGGATCTCAGGAGGACGATAATATAATAAACGGATTTATGGTAGCATGATATATTGCATTACCTTTAACCTGGTCAGCCTTTCGAGTAGCACAAAGAGATTATTTGCAACGCAAAAGAAAGCGAGTATGTACAGTATATTTACTTACGTTATTAAATAAGCAAGTTAGTGGAACCAGAGCATATTTTCATAGAGGGAAACGTAGTACATTTTTATTTATTCCCAATGTTAAAGTGTGTGGTCTGATCACATTTTCAGATCAAAAAGCGAGCTCGCTGAAGTGGTTAGACAGATTCCAACCACTTCCACAAAACATCAGGGAGCTCTCAGCTGAGACATATTCCACAGGACACCATCAAAAGCCAGGTGGAAAGCATGCAATGATGATAACATGCCATTATCGCTGCAAGGGGAGGTCATACTCGTAAATACTCGTAGTCTTAATTTCATTATACCCATAAAAATTACCATTCTCTGTTTACAATTGACTAAAACTCACCGATACCAGGTTTAAGTGTTAAAAACTATATTCTCATTGATAATAAGAATTTCTAGTCATTTATGCTAATGACATACTAAACATTATTAATATTATCCATAGAAAAGCCAATGACTTTGGGTTCCCCTTTTTTATAAGGGGTCTAAGTATATTCTTTCCCAACATAATATATCTGTACTAATATTATAAAGGGAGAGTGCGAATTTTATGAGTTTGTGTGTATGTGGAGGGCAACTCTCCAGAACTACTGATCCGATTCTGAAATATCTTTCACCAATAAGTATAAGTTATTATTTTATAACTTTATTGATAAAAGATGCTTTAATCCCTTGACTGGCGGTTAAAAAATAAAGAAGTCTAAAGAAATTTAATATAAGAACCTCACTTGCAGTAATTCGGTAAGACTTGCTTGATCCCTAGATACCTATACTTACTTTTGTTTAAAGTAAGGACTTTTTACATCATCAATACAAACTTCATTTCCATAATAATGAAACACTTATTTTAGAGAGGTTACTAAAATATTGCCTGACAGTGTAACGCAAGGTGAATCCGCGGGGCTAAATCTAGTATTCTGCTTAGATTACAAAATAATGTTTTTTGACTAAATCTCGTCGTGTTGACTGAATGGATTTCGATGAAATTGATACTTAAATTGACACTTTCTTCCGAGAAATATTAGTTTCCTTAGTAACTGGAGTAAAACCGCGAGGCGGATTGATTGTAATATCCCACCTACTAGCAACCAAAACAGATTATATATCAAAGTTCCATATATTTTGGTACCAAACAAATGTAGAAATATGACGTGAAATGTGCGAGTAAAATGTTTGCCAAGCGAGTTACGTACAAGGTATTTAATGTAAGAGCTCGGAACAAATCTTGACGTCTTATTGTAAGCCATTTGAACAATGATATGATTATGTTCAGACACGTTACTTAATATATTTTCATACGAAAAACGTGTTTACATATTCTGCTCTCATAAATGCTTTATATATTTTTATGCGTTCAGTGAATAAATTAAACGCTTAATACTAAAATATCCCGCTTCTTTGAAAAATATTTTCCATTCTGCTCATACAGTCTTCAAAAAACACACGTCAAAAAAGACGTGGGTATTTAAGCAAACATTAAAATGTAAGTATGGAGTTAAAAGCAAACATATACTATTCTTATAGAAATTACAGTTTTAGTTTTTTATTTCTATATATATAAAAAACTAAATCATTAGCAGCTTAAAATGCTCGAAACGATAAATGGCGAACTGGGTGATTATAATGATTCAGCAAACATTCAACAAAAAAAAAATAGTCCCTTAAGTCACACCCATGATACAAAATAATTAATTTCCATAAACATCCGAATACGCTGACTTTAAATATTCTATTATTCAATGATCTTGGAATTCATTTTGGTCGGTAGGTAATTTAAACGTCTTATATAAATAAATATCAACAATCTCGTAATAGTCCAGTGGTGAGAAAACGAATTTAGCTCCATTATTTACACTACGGCAAAATAGCACCTTTAAAATTTTACAGAAGCAAAGAAAAACAACAAAAAATGAATTAATGTAATATTTAATGAAGTTATATTCATACAAAAATAAATAACCATTTTTTTTTATAGGCATTTTGGTCACGTTTTATTGTTGGTTGTTTGATTCTGACCGAATCTACATTTAGGCGAACGTAAAATACCTATCTATGAAAAGGAAGTATGTGTTGAATAAACAAATGACCACATAAACGGCCAAATGACCTTGTTCCCTCTTTTCATTCAAATACAGGAGTGAACCGAAAACCTTTGAATGCAAATAGAGTCCTTGCTATTTTTTATGGATGTTTTAGATTTTATACTCTACTGATGTATTATCGAATAAATATAAAATGTAATTGTTCTGTCCATTGCAGAAACTACGTCTTAACTTAAATTTTCCGAATTTCGAAATGCATTAGGTAATAATATAGTTTTAAGTTAAAAGTTTATGTTATTAGAGACTGTATCTGGCCAGTCGCATTGTAGTACTTTATCAACATGCATGTCTGTTAGACCACAAGCCATATTTTTTTTTCCAACATTTTGATATTTCGATGTGTTTTATAAAAGTTTTAATGAATAGGAAGAATACAAAGAAATTCCTCAAAATTAATAACAGAAGCTGAACTTGTTAAAACAATAAACTTTGTTTTAACATTTTCGGAGGCTTATCCAAACAAAAGATGTTTTTCGAATTCCTTAGTAAGCAAGTTTGGTGTTTATAATACTTATATGGAAAAGCCGCGGCGTCCCGTCTACAATCACGATGGCGTTGGTTCATGTCCCTACATCAGAGTTTGTGTTAGAAGTAAGATTTAAAGATATAATTTGATGATTTTGAAGCAATGTAAGCAGTCGTCATCATCATCATCATCAGCCTATTACGTCCCACTGCTGAACACAGGCCTCCTTTCACAAATTAAGGTGGAAGGGAATGGGCAATACTTCACCACGCGTGCCCACTGCGGATCGGTGGTGGTAGGCTAGTGGTCAACCTACTGTTGGAATTTTTCAAGCCGCCTAGGAGGCATCCAACTAGCTTAATGACTATCACAATTAAGTGATAACCGGGACCAACGGCTTTACGTGCCTTCCGAAGCACGGAAACGCTCGATTTGAAATACCACTAGGCGGTCACCCATCCAGGTACCGACCACGACAGGCCTAGCTAAACATTACCGATCGATTAAGAACGGCTAATCATGCTACACCACGAGCAGTAGGAAGCAGTCGTAGGTACGTCGAATGTCATTACGAAGCTCTTGGTTTCGAATGCTACAATGATCTTGAGGTTACGGTGAAGGAAAATATCATTAGGAAACCATAGGACGGTAGGTACATAGGGTATTTTGTAGTACCTACTTGCTTGGTTACCACCGTCAAGATAACAATCTGTCGCCTTAAGTAATAGTGTGTTCCTGTAGTTGCACTTGACAGGCAGTTGTCCTCTGTAGGCTTTGTAATGGCCGACAATACATTGGCAATCCCCTTGATATTGTTAATGTTTCCGTAAAACTCGGAGTACTGTTACCTCGAGTGTAAAGCTTGCAAAGAATTATCGTAACTAACGCGTTTACGTTTTTAGTACAAGTTCTCTTAGAAATACGCAAACGCGTTAGTTACATTAATTCTTTGCAAGCGTTACACTTAGGGTACAGGCCACGCCAGTTTATGAATACCTCGCAAATGCATTGCTCCAAATTTATCACGAGAAGAAAAAACCGTAATTATTCCATAGGAAGCCGAGTAGAACATGCGATGGGTTTTTTATGTGTTTCATCACTCAATAATTCTGAAGACAAGTTGCATTATATAATTTAACAAAAAGTGTCTAATAATTTACTTGAGAGGTTTTCATGGAAAATAGGATATCTTATTATCGTCGCATACAAGGTAGAGTGTAAAACATACATCGTATGTTTTGCTAGGTTTTTTTACAAAAATATTCAGCCTACTGTTTTTCCTTCTCCTCTAAAATTTGAAGCATTGTACTTGCGAGTTTTTCATAGCTCCCCGACGAATGGTATCCGACTGATGATGAAAAAACGACGGGGTCTTTTCGACGGTAAAATACTTTTTCTCCCACAAAATTATGTAATCATTGGTAGATAGAGTCTATTTCATCGATAGTGTAACGGATAAGTTTACATTTGTATTCAATTCGGAGGATTAGTTCGTATATTAGGTATGGACTCCTAAGAGAACCCTTATCCCTCCTTTACATAGAATATGAATAAAATTGAAATGGGAAACGGCAATTCTAAGAAAAAGGTCATCTATACATATAAAATGATTTGTCATGAATGACTGAGTGATGGATCAACGCACAGCCTAACCTGCTGATCGTAGAGACCTGAAACTTGGAGGGTGTGTTCTTTGTATGACGTAGGCATCCGATAAGAACTGCTACCTTCTACCATCGCAACTCTCGCCATCGACGGGGAGTCCATCCTCACATATTGAAACCAGAATTGTTTCGAACTGTGCGGGCTCAAAGGAGCTTTCTTCCGCGGACGCTCAGATTGTGGAATGAGCTCCCCGCCGTGGTTTTCCCAATGGAGTACAGCATGGGGTTCTTCAAAAAGGGCGTGAAGAGATTTCTTCAGGGTCGGCAACGCGCGAGTGATGCCCCTGGTGTTGCAAGCGTCCATAGGCTACGGTAACTGCTTACCATCAGGCGGGCCGTATGCTTGTTTGCCACCTTAGTGGTATAAAAAAAAAAAAAAAAAAAGAAAGGATTTTACGAAATGCTACCCCTAAGGGGGTGAAAAACGGGGGCAATCTACTTGAAATTTTACATAAACATTCTTTAACAGAATTGATGGAAGACGTGTTTCGCATTTTATTGAAACTCATCGCCTAACGGGGTTAAAAAGGGGTAGAAGTTGTTTTAGGGGTGATTTGCATTGAAGTTGATATCAATACTCCTTAGTGCTTTTGATTCAAATCCACTATAAAGAGTATTGCATTGCAACAAGCTTTTATGTAAATTCAACTTTTTTGAATAAAATCGGATTGAGTTTTTAAACATTTTTGTCTGTCTATTCCGGTTCATAGCTGATGTTATAAGGAATAACATAGCTTCTTTTATTATTCAAAAATATAATTAGTGTTCCTCGCAAAAAAAAAAAACCGTACGTGGGTGAAACTGAGATAGTAATATAGGAATTCTAAAGAAGCCAGGCAAAAGTAGAAAATATTTATTTTTAACCAACAAGAATTATTTTTGTTATGATTATATTTATTCAATTACTGTAATTTATTTGCTAAAGTTTAGGTAGGTACTTAGTCTTTTAAATAGGTACCACTTTTTACGAAGCCCAAGTAGTGAATTTTGATGTCTCATCGACAGGTCATTGAGTATACGAGCCCGCTGCTCGGATACGATTTTCCCCTAACAAGAAGGGGGGTTCATGTGATTGTTCACCAAGCGGACCCAGTACAGATTGATCTTAGAGAATATTCATTCATACAAGCTAGGATTGATAGATTTCGTACATTTTAAGGCTCACTAACACGAACTCGGAAGTTGAACCCCACCTTTTGATTTTATTACTGACTAATTTTTTTCCCATGGTAAATTGGGCTTATGTCATAGCTGTGTTTTTATAGTTTTAAATAACCTTCCAGTTGACTCGCAGTTCCTAAGTTTTTTTTTTCTTATGAAGTTATAGGACGCGAGTCCCAACCGCTAGCAAACGGGTTAATAAATGAGCTATCTCACACAATTTTTTTTTTCAAATCTGACTACTAGTTTATGGGATTAAACAAATATTCAAACTTTTCAACTTTATTTAAGTAATTAAAAATACAAAGAAATAAAATTATAGTTATCTTTTTATAATGTCAATAACGGGTTTTTACTAAATTCATATGAGTTTTTGAGACTTACGGTATTTTTCTGTTGGCTATATGTCAGTCTGTTTGTTCCGGCTAATCTCCAAAACGGTTGGACCGATTATGACGGGATTTTTTAAAGAGTAATTAAGGATACTTTTATTTTTTTCGAAACACAATTAGAATTCTGCAAAATTAAAAACGGCGCTCGGATAGAATCCAAAGTTCAAAATTTCAAAAATTAAAAAATGTCGTAAATTTAAATAAAATGTCAGCAACGTTTATTTTAAGATAAAAACAAAAATAATACTTACAATGCAATAATGTTCTTCAAATGTTATTTTAACATCACTCAAGTGGGTCTATCATTCTTATCACAGCAATCACAAAACCATTAATAAACTTTAACATTGAGTAAACATCTCTCCATGTTTATACGGAAAACTCGTTTCGAATTCTAAAGAGGTCACAAGGATAAAGTTTGGTGCATGAGAATAATAATTCATCATAATTTTCGCGGGGGATAGAATATCGTGTCCAGAATTGTTTACGCGGGAACAACAGTTCGCCGAGACAACAGGTTCGCGTGCTACAGCTTCGCCGGTCTCATTGTGACTACGCCGCGCTACAGTCGCTCGCTACACGATACGACGATAGGCTACACTGTAGTCTGTCTACGCTCACTCACAGTTCGTAGGAGCAAAGCCCAAGAAGGGATGGGCAGGGAAAGAAAAAATATGGGAAGAAAAGAAAAATACGGGAAAATACGGGAAAGAATGGAAAAATACGAGAATATTCCCGAAAGGCGGGAAAATACTCAAATGACTTTTTGTACCTAAAAAAAAATATTAGTTGATGCTTTTGATTGTTATTTCAACCATACTCGCTGTTGTACGTACCTACATTACCTACGCGCGGACCCTGGACGGGCTACGTGCAGAACGAGCACGTACCCTCTACAGTGCAGATTACTGCAGATGACAACCATTGTGGCGTTTTGGGTACAAGCCCGGCATAACCTGGCCGCTCCAGAGTGAGCGGCCATGTTATGCCGGGAATATAATGTGTGGATTCTCCCAACCCCAACGCCCTGCGGTTCGATAAAAACGGTTACAGTATTCATTTTTATAGCAACCTTCACCAACTCCTCATTGCTGATAAGTCTATCATCGGTATTTGGCAGATCCATCCGAAGGTGAAATGAGTAGTCCACCCACAACCGGACATTGTTCTTTGCTGTTGCAGAAACTGCTCCGATGCATGGTATGAAGTACTACTTATACTTTTCTAGCAGTCGTTTCTGATTTTGACTGAACAGCCGAAATTAAAGAATTTTGGTTGATAAAGCCATACCCCAGTACCCCAGGAGATCACGATCACGTTTATCTCCAAGAACATATCCTGGAAAGTAGGAGTCAGAGAGAAAGGACTTTGCATGTACTAGAACTACCGCATATGGCTTTCCACCAAGGTACCGGGTTCACTTTTGATACTCAAGACCACATGAAGTTGCATCCCCAAAAGTTTTTCTCTTCGACCTGTACAAAAATTATATTTACATCTTTGACCTCAATCCACTTTTCCAATAAATTCAATCGCTACAAACTCTTCTTCGCTGGTACTAGTATTCTGCGCTGTGGTTTCACACGTTAATAATCGTGATACGCGAGTTATCCAGTGGCAATCAATAAGGGTAGTGCTTGCGTAGTCGTAACGAAAGCAAAGTCATAAACGGTTTTCCCAGCGTGGTAAGTCCGCGAAGAGCCGAACTCGCTATGGTGGGCGTTAAAGTCTCCGAGGACAATCACCCGAGGTTATGGGGAACCGTTCCAGCACAGTGTCAGTCGCTTCTTGGACGCGTTCAAAGAAGCGAGTTATCTCAGTGTCGCTGCGATGAGACTTGTAGATGCACGCCAGTTCACCCGTATATACCTACTCACCGTAGTCCACGCGCAGCCAGAGAGTAGCCAGGTCTCTGTCTTTTAGATTATTCAGACATCGACACCAGATGCCCTCCCGGATGAACATGCACACTAGATAAGATGTATGGCTCGGGCAAGTTATCTATATCTCTCTCAAGATTTTGAAGGACGGCGTTGATATTACTGTGGACTGACTGACCCCTGATATTGCAAAATCGGGTCCCCTACTAGCCGGCGGGCGGCCAGCGGACACCTGTTTCACCAGGTCTCCCTGACCCCCATGTCAACCCAACACGC
This sequence comes from Polyploca ridens, assembly GCA_951394255.1. Classification (NCBI taxonomy): domain Eukaryota; kingdom Metazoa; phylum Arthropoda; class Insecta; order Lepidoptera; family Drepanidae; genus Polyploca; species Polyploca ridens. The sequence goes on from OX596247.1 coordinate 11,417,466, forward strand.
CACACAAATCAGAGATCGCCCAAATCGCATCGCTAGACCCCACCATCATACATGCCGCACACTTCTGATGTAGGGGGGCTGGCTCTCGTGAACCCTATCGAAACAAAGCGAACTGCTTCCAGACAGATTCACTCACAAGGGTGATCTCTAGCCAGTCGGACGAGTATGTACTACCACCAAGCCGGGCGGCGTGGGAATTGTGTGGGGCCGCCGCCTGTCCACCACAGCCCCAAAACCCCAAAACACCCCAAACGTCACTTTTTTAACAACAATGCACTCTTTTTTTTTTTATTTTTGTATGATATGTTCGTATATGATTTGTCACATTGTTTTTTTTTTTAATTATTGTATGATATGTGTATGACCCTAATAGAAATCTTGTTAAATGTTATTCAAATGATTTGGTAAAGGTATCTCTCGCTATAAACGCAAAATCAAAATCAAAACTAAATGTGACCATTTGAGTATTTTCCCAGCCAATGGGAAAATTCCCGGGTTTTTTCCCACCAAATTGGAAATTTACTCGAAGTTGGGTTTATTCCCGGGAAGAAACCCAACCGTAGGCCCGCGCACACTTCGACAACACTTACTTTATGGCCTAACCTTAAAATTCGTCCGTTGTCGACCGTGATGTCAGCTGTTGTACTGCTAATGATATTTTCACTTAGTCTGAGATTTTTTTAAACGAAAGAAACAAATCCATTAGTTTCTTGCTCTCATTTATAATCGGTCGTTAATTTATAACAATAAAATGGTGCAGGGAAATCCAAAGTGGTAAAAATAATAGATTTTGTGTTTTTAGTGTAGCCTTAGATGAAGGATATACCTACGGGGTGGATACGACAATATGACAATAAATGAAACCACGTAAAGTACTCATAAATACGATCAACCTTTACAATGGGACCAACTTCGAAATCGCAAAAAAATTACAGCTTGTCATACATTTTTGCCGAGGAGACATATACCTTTTTTATGAAAAGTTTTTTTTGCGATTTCCGTCATTACATTTCCATTTATATTAAATTAGCTGTCCCCCGCGATTCCGAGATAAAAGCCTAAGGTTGATTCCCCGGTTTAGGCGAGAAAAGGTAAAAAACAAACATATACAGTTAGTTGCTTTCGCATTTATAATATTAATATGGCTGATGAATGTATAGGTAGTAAGTATTCTTCGTAATAGAGAAAATACTTATCTACAATGTTTTATTTTAATAATGTTAAATAAAACGTCATCTATAACTGTGTCTATTTCCAATAAATATGACCAATAAATTCCCAATACCAAATAACATTTTAATAGGATGCAGTTTAACGTGATACTCGGAGCTGCTCGGTGCTGCTCAGGTGCGCCCCCGATTTCGAACCACTTGGATAATATTTCAAATCAAATGGGTTCTATTTTGCAATTCAGTCATCCATACGGAATGAGAGAACAGATTTGCACACGACCTTGGATTGAAGACTACAAAAAAAATATTTTAAAAGGAACTGCTAGCTTCCACTCCACTGTAAATACGGCGTATTTTTTTTTGAACTTGAAAAGCCACGATTCACATAATTCATTTCATTTCACTTAACTGGTGCACATGTATTGATCTTTATTGGATAAAATACCACCGATAATATGCAATAAAACTCAAAGTGCTCAAAATACACGAATTTATGAAAATAGAAATGAACACGCAACGTCACTCTGCAAGTTTTTTTTTTATACTACTTAGGTAGCAAACAAGCATACGGCCCGCCTGATGGTAAGCGGTAACCGCAGCCTATGGACGCTTGCATCACCAGGGGTGTTACTCGCGCGTTGCCGACCCTGCAGAAATCTCTTCACACCCTTTTTGAAGAACCCCATTCTGTATTCCATTGGAAAAACCACGGCAGGGAGCTCATTCCACAATCTGAGCGTCCGCGGAAGGAAGCTCCTTTGAGACCGCACAGTTCGAAAACAATTTTGGTTCCAATATGTGGGGATGGACTCCCCATCGATGGCGAGAGTTGCGATGGTAGAATGTAGCCGTGGGCATCATCTTAAACAATTCTTCAGAACACTGTCCGTTATACAAGCGGTAGAATACACATAAGGAGGCAAAGTCTCTCCTCAGACTGAGGGGCTCTAGACCGCTTGTGAGCTCAGGATCGTTAACAATTCAAGCAGCACGTCGCTGAACCGAGTCTAAAGGCCCAAGCTGGTATCCAGGTGCCCCTGCCCACAGATGACAGCAGTACTCCATATGAGGCCAGACTTGCGACTTATAAAGTTTCCAAAAAAGTCATACGGCGTTATTGAGTATCATTAAAAGCGTGTTAAAATACACAAAACAAACGCATCGTAACTAATATTATAAATGCGAAAGATTTTTTTTTTTTTTTTTTTGTTACGCCGTCTCGCCTCAACTTCTCAACGGATAATCATGAAATGCAGATAGCCTATGGTATAGAGAAGGACATAGGGACATAGACATATTTTATCCGGGGAACGTGAGTGAAACCACAGGCGAAAGCTTGTTTATAATATTAGCAGGATAGTGACCGAGCAAGTAGGTCCGATAAGAAGATTTAGCTGGTTTTCCAGAGCTGGCGGAGTTTTATAAAATACATTTTTGTTCTTTTGAAGGGTCGGTAAATTAAGAAAAACCTAGGTAGAATTAACAATATAGATGTTGTTTCAAAATCCTTATTCTCATTCAGCGAAAAAACCCAGAAATATAATTAAGTGAATCGTTTTGTGTGCTTTTACAAGTTGAATTCTAATTGACTTACCGAACGTTTAGTTTTGTAGATCTAACAAAGATATTAAGAATAGGTAACTCTTATGCCAGTAATGTATAAGTCTATGTTAACTCTATAGTTTCGACCGAAAACTGTTTTAAATAGCTTTAGAAAATCTGACTGGTTATTTTATAGTAAAGAGTGATTGATATTGGCAGTTAATATTATAACTAAGTGTATTATCATTATGTCGCATAAAAATATTGGACTTTGATAAGGATTAATTACAATATTTTCCATTTTATCACAATTTTATCAGCTACTAACGACCCGCCCCGGCTTCGCACGGGTTCAATACTAATGTGGTGTTATTGTGGAGCGATTAATGCACGCGCCGCCGCCGCCGCCCCACCCGGCTAATTAGATAAGGATTCATATTAAATTTGACAAAATAACTTCAAAACTAGGTATAACTCACAAAAGAGAATCTCAATTGCATAAAAATGGTTACTGTGGGAATATCCGTAGGATAGACGGACTTTTGTAGGGTTCCGTACCCAAAGGGTGCCAAACGGGACACTATTCATAAGACTCCGCTGTCCGTCCGTCCGTCTGTCTGTCAGTGGGCTGTATCTCATGAACCGTAATAGGTAAACACTTGCAATTTTCACAGAATATGTATTTCTATCGCCGCTATATCAAAAAATTATAAAAATGAAATACAATTTAAAATTAAAGGGACGATATTATTATTATTGTGCGGAACCCTCCGTGTGCGATTCCGACTCGTACTTGGCCGGTTTCTTAATTATACATCGTAGAGGTTAGACAGCGTAAGCAATGAAAGCATGCAAATTTTATTTATACCTATAAACAATCCGGAAGACATCTGAATGATAGTGAAAACTGCATCAAAACTCGTTCAGTTCTATGCGTACAGAGAGACAGACAGCGGGAAGCGCCTTTGTTTCGATGTAGATTGTTCGTTGCGTAGATAAATGAGAATTAAGTAGGTACACGTAGGTAGGACTGTTAATTAGGGTAAAATAGAAAAACCGTCAATATTGAAAGTTTAATAGCATTACTAGATGTGGAAACACTTCACAGGCGCGGCAAGGTAAATAAGGGCACGCTATGTTAATTGACGTAATGTTGTTGCCTTTTGGTATGGTTGGTTTGGTCCCCGAGGTTTGTCTGAGGCCTTTAAATGGGGTCTCGTAATGCGCGAAATTTAACAAAATGTTTAACATTATGACTAAGATTTTATGAATAGTGTAGTATTTTTTTAAATTGGATCAGTCCTACGTTCTCACTTTATCAAGGGGCAGGTGACGCTCGGAGTAGCTAAAGACTTTTAGGTACAATACTTATGTATTTTCTTTACCACGCAGCAGCGGTTGCTACAAACATTGGCAATGATGTAAATTCAAGGTCAGCAATTTATTTATAGGAACAAGCATAGAGATATTCTTACTCTAAACATTCAAAATAACAGTATTGATGATTCACAGATTTTTTAATACTATGCATAGAAAATCTTACTGTAACGAATACGTAGTGTATTTATTAGAAACTAGTCACGCCCTGCGGTTTCACCCGCATACCCAAGGGATATATTGCTTTCCCAGAATCCAGAACATATTCTATCAGCGTGCCAAATTTCATCCAAATCCGTTCAGTTGTTGAAGCATGATTGAGTAACAAACATCCATCCATCCAAACTTTCGCATTTATAATATTGTGTATAGTGAGAAGTGAAGTAGTGAGATGAGATGAGATGAGATGAGATAGTGAGATTAAGTATGACGTCGTATCAAGGTCATGGTCAGGTTCATGTCAATGTCGTCATAAAATTCGTAGCCTTCTAGCGAGTGAATCGGCTCTTGAGAATATCACTTTATTTATAAATCAAAAAGTAATTAAAAAAAAATTAATCGTCATCAAATTATACAAAAAAAATTAAAATAACTCTAATCTGACACTGATTTGAAGTCAGCGAAAGAGCACGACTTATTCCATTGAAAACATTTCGCTGACTTCAATTTGAACTTCTATTTTGAAGACGATTAAATTACTTTTTATATCGTCATTTTTAGTTTTTCTTAAATGCTCTATAATATGACCAAGGTTTTGAGATGTTTTTCCTTTGACACCACACACGTAGCTCGCATCAATAAGCCAGGCTGTCACACATATCTTGAAAACTACTGAATAATTTTCGGTTTTTCTTAAATGTACTATAATATGACCAAGGTTTTGAGATGTTTTTCCTTTGACACCACACACGTATCTCGTATCAATAAGCCAGGCTGTCACACATATTTGTCCATATCTTGAAAACTACTGAACCGATTTCGATGAAACTTGCACTGTTCCCTAAGTTGAAGTAAATGTGAACTAATAAAAAAGAATGGTTACAATCCGACTAATATCTTCGGATTAGATTATCATATGTGAATATTGTGCAGTTCCAGTACATACATACGTGTCGAATTGATAATCTCCTTTTTTTTGAAGTCGATTAATTAAAAAAATACTTTAGTAGACTTAACTTATGTTATCGCCAAACTCTATTAAATACCTATTTTAAGTAAAATAGTAAATGTAGATAAGCAGATAACGTCTGTGGTACATGCTAGTATTTAGTGATCCTTAATATTCATAGTTAATTACTATTGTGCTTCTAATAATAAGTTTGTAGAAGTAAATTCTACATCAAAACTATCAAATTTACAGACTGCGGGGTAAATACAAATTTTACTGGTCAAACCATTACCGTAAACATTGAATAACGTTGTGTACAGAGTAACCTGTGCAAGGTTACATCTGAAAACGATGAATAACTAACTGTATGTTTAGGTACACTCATGCTTAATATTCTAGGGCTAATAGTTTTGCTGTGATTGAAACACAAACATATCAACACATACAAACAGTTTTCCCTCACGTTCTTGGGAGTATTTTATTATTTAACCAGAATAAACACTGGCCTAAGGACATTAACGTTCATATACTAAATTACAATCTAGTTTGGTCTAAAATTCTATATTATTTAATTTAATGATTATTTTAACTATGTTTTACATAAATACATATTTTTTGTCGTTTATCTCTGTATGCGATCTTAAAGGCACTACATTTTGTCGGCCATTCTACACCAGTAGGTGCTTTGCTACATATTTTCTACTTAGATAGAAGCCAGTCCAGGCTACTACAAAGTTCCTCCATGCTATGGCTTCCTCACGATATTTCCACTGATAGCTCAAACTTACTGTAGAATTCGAACCCACGACCGAGACACTGCGCTATAATCGCCTTAAAGTTTCCAAGTTAACAGTCACAATGCTAGGGCAAGTTGTCTTACCCCAACAAAGATATTAAACATAGATAAGGGGCAATTCCATTCGATTCGTGACCGAGTATCCCGTTTCGGGATTGTGTGCTCGAGAACGACTTCCCTCTGAACTTTTGATTTCATCGTTTTGTTCCCTTTTATCGCTCCACTAAAAGCTTCCTTCTAGTAAATAAAGCCAACTATCTAGTAAGAATGTATTAATCGGAAAAGCGAATTTAATAAAAACTTTATTATTTAATTGTCGGTTGTACAGTAGTACCCAACTGATATGGCTTACCGATGTACCTGTGCAGAAGATACATTTTCAAAGCGCGGGAAACGCTATTGGTCGGCAGCTGCCGCCATGTTAGCGCGCGCCGTGCGGAGGGGCGTGATTTGTGAGTGAGACGGAACTAACAGCTGCAGTGTATTATGAACCTTATAGTAGTGATCTAAGGTTGATTGTAAGTTTTAAGCATTTTTTCGTTAGTCTTCGGTGCCATACTTTCTTTTCTGTACGAACGAAGATTCACGACGCGCCATATATGTTGGGTACTACTGTACTTTGTTTAAAACAATGAGTCTTTATAATCCACTCTAAAAACCTTTACCTTATTTTGCACCAAATAAAACTTTTGCTCATAGCGAAATAGTATATGTACATATATGCTCTATGTACCAGACTAAAGCGTAGGTATTCTTGTAATTGACTCTACTTAGAAAAAGGTATTAAAATCGAGAAGACCCTATACCTTATTTATAAGTGTTAAATATATTATATAGAAATGAAATAAGAAGCGTGTCGTATCGCTCAAATAACATAATAACAGAGTTATAAAGTAATTGTCGACACCTGCTACTTATATTGAACAGGTAGACGTATTAAATGAAAAGATGACTTTGGAAAGAGGTGTTATGAGCACCTTTATCCCCCCTTCATATGAGCTCATTAAAATGATGTATCAACATGTACTCCAAATTGATATTGTTAAACTGTAAAAACTTTTACGATCAACGATCAATGTCAATACTTTTAATAAGCGAATATAGAACTGTTTTTTCAAATTACTTTTATTTACGCAAGTAATTGGATCGGATTTTTTTAATGATTGGTACAAAGGTGAAATTCTGTATTCGTTATAAATTTTTATTTTTTATAGTTGTCCTCGGGGAAAAGCTTTTTATACCTACTCATATCATAGCACAGGGAAACCTTATTTGGGCTCCTGTCTCCCACAGTTAAATGTACCTACCTAGTTATACATTAAAATTGTTCATTTGATTTATGTGTGTTTGAATAAATGTTTTTTTATTACACTGGGAGACCCTAATTTTTATGTGGTTCAGGTTCAGTTCAGAAACTGAACCAAGCACATAAAAATAGTTTCTGAACTGAATCAAGCACATAAAAAAAAGTTTCTGAACTGAACCAAGCTCATAAAAATTAGGGTCTCCCGGTGTAATAAAAAAACATTTATTGAAGAAGGTTCAGTCGAGAAGATATAACAAATATACATTATTTACTAATCATTAGTAGTAGGGTTATAAAATGTATTTACTTTTGGCATCTCACTCACTCGGGGAGGAGTGGTAACCGAGGATGGTGCACACTTATATTTTATTAGATAACAACTAGTGACTTACCCCCGGTTTTCTGGATAGTGAGAATTAAATTAAAATTCTCCTGGTAGCACCAGTTAGTATTTGTACTGCGAAGACGAGTAAGAATAGAAATTCAGGGACTTGAAAATATTTTGAGATCATTGAGGTTAACTTTTAGGGTCGGCAACGCGCGAGTGATACCCCTGGTGTTGCAAGTGTCCATAGGCTACGGTAATCGCTTAACATCAGGCGGGCCGTATGCTTGTTTGCCACCTTAAGGTATAAAAAAAAAACCTAAACCTTAGATCCTCTAAGGTTTAGAAAACGGTTCGTGAAGAAAGCAGTTTTGTAAGCAAACGATACTTGTTAGTAGAAATACTGAATGAATGTCATAAGTGAAACTATAAAATTCTTCGGCAATGTTTGCTAAATTAAATTAGATTGGCGAGAATGCCAACTCGATGTCAGTTACAGATAAATTTTTCATCAACATTTAACCATCAGAATGTTAGAAATGAATTAGCGACTGTATAAACGCTGAAACGTTTAAACTGTCACTGTATTTATGAGTTTCATGCTTCTAAATTAGACTCGTTACATTTCTTTCGAAAACATAGAATGTTCAGGCATGTGCGCTCCCTGATACTTATATCTCGAAAATATTGGCTAGAGTGAATGATCATCTTTTTAAAGGATTTCAAAAAAGGAGGAGGTTCTTATACAGGTCGTTGTTTTGGTCAGCGACGAGCGACTCAGGGTCGATAATACAAATGATACTGGTGCTAAAAAAAATATAAAAAAAATACTTTATTTTTTTTAAATAATAAAAATAAAAAAATTAAAATTTTGAAAATCATGTAATAAGCTAAAGTGTAGACATAATACTCAACGGGAGTACGAGGGAGTAAAGGGGTGGGGCGATGGCGGCTTGTGCCTAGCTCTAGTCTTTGCACGTGCCTAGTAACCATACTTTGCAGTTATTTTATTTCAAATTGAATAAGGTATTTCTCATCATATTTACAGTATTTAATGGAATTAAGTCCATTTTTGGGGAATATATATTTTGTACTACCGCTCCTGGGTCGCTTGTCGCCGACCAAAACAACATCCTGTACATGGTGAATTTTTTTTTCTAGCCGGTGAGGGCAACTTCTGAACTACAGGTCTTAGAGAAAAACGCTGAAGGGAACTCCGAGCTAAATTTTGAAGAAAATTAAAATGCCATTAAAAAAAATGAAAATAAAAATTGTTTTTAATTTTTTTCAAATTTTTTTTTCTTTTTCTACTTCTACTTCACAATACGAACAAAATTATTTATGACAATCTTGGTCTGAAGTTGCTAGAAGTTATCAAAATTGACATCAAATTTTTTGTGAGAATGCTAAGAGCCAATTCTTTATGGCTAAACATAGTGAGGTCCCTGCGAGATCTGCTCCACTTCGCCAAACTTTACGCAGCATAAAACCATGGTCAAGTAAAATATAAAATAATATTTTGGATAACTTCTTGCAACTTGAGAGCAAGATTGTCTTACATAATTTTGTTCATATTGTGACGAAGAAGCAGAATTTCGAAAAAAAAATTTTTTTGGAAAAATTCAATATCTTCGAAAATACTAATTTTTTTAAATAAATTTTAATGGCATTTTAAATTTCATCAAAATTCAGCTCGGGGTTCCTTTCAGCGTTTTTCTCTAAGACCTGTAATTCAGAAGTTGCCCACACTGGCTAGAAATAAAAATTCGCCCTGTATATTCGGCTTCGTCATCGCTCCTTCTAGTGGGCATCTGAAGCCAAACGAAAGCATTTCAATTAGCTCAGGATATTATCATTCCAATTTTAATTTAAATATCCAGTCCAATTTAAATATCATATAATTATTTTTGCGTTATAAAGACTCCAGTTTAGAGCTTGGTCACAGAACCTCCACTGTCTGTTTACTCCTCTTCTGTTAGTTCACAAAAAAGCGTTAGAAAGCCCATTTATTGAGGAAGTATCACATAATAAAAAAACCGGCCAAGTGCGAGTCAGATTCGCAAACGGAGGGTTCCCTACAATATTAACTAACTCAACTTTGCTATGAAACAAAAAACGCCCCTTGAATTTTTAATTTTATTTCATTTTTATTATTCTTTGAAAATTTCAGCTGTCTAGCAATTAACGTTCATGAGATACAGCCCACTGACATATAGACGGACGGACGGACGCAAGGACGGACAGCGGAATCTCACTAATAGGGTCCTGTTTGGCACCCTTCGGGTATGGAACCCTAAAAAGCAGACAATACTGCGGGGCAATCCTAGTTTATAAATAGAACTTAAACACCTGATTTTAAATACTAATCAAGATCGATTCGACTGAAAGTAATTTCATCGTTCTTTTTAGTTATCTCGAGTATTTCAACTTGTAAAAGAACAAATTGCAAACCAACACAAGTACACAGTGATCTAGGCTAGAGACGACTGAAGATGTCGACCATTCCAGAGCTCTGTTACGTGAAATATACACCTCAATATCCGTCGTATCGTCGGCAAGATGGAGCCAATAGTTCACGTGCAGGTCCATCTAAGTAAATTGAAATTTGCTACTTCATAGTCACTTCACAGAACCCCTCGAATATAGTTTTATTTATTTTTAGAACAGTACATAGGTATTGGCTTTTGTTATTGTGATGCACTTAGTTATTTTAAAATACCATGTGTGTGTATTTACATTAATAATATGTATTATTTATATCTTCACAATAATGCGTTTATGAATGTCTTACACTCAAATAAACCGATGTGAATGATAATTTCCGATGTATACATGTACTTACCTATATTCAGAATCATAGAATAAGTAATAAACCAGTGTATACCTACATTATATTATCATGAAGAGCATGCCAATGTTTTCTTTCAGCTCAGATCTCATTACTCATTCTCCGAATTATTGATTCCGTCTGAATAATAGATGTCCAAATATCAAAAAAAAATGATACTTTCAGATCTTGTAACATATTTATTATAGCTGTTGCGTTTGTATTCTTATCTTGGCATCAGATACTTGTGATTTTACTAAAAACGTCACCTAGAGCACAGATTACTAAATTCCTAAAGTAAATAGAGAGACTAAAAAACTCGCATGTTTTTTTTTAAACTGCGAAAAATATTAGTTTACGGCTTTTTATAAACATCGCGTCCATACAAGGATGATCAAAGAAAAATCTCGACATGTACATTTATTATATTAACCGACCTTTAAATTAACGAGCAGCGGTATCGGGTGCCATTGCCGTTTGCCATAACAAGGCGAGAGGTGTGCACGACGACCGATAGTTTTATATTCACCTGTTTGTTTAGAATATTACTGCCATCTTGTAACAAAACGTCAACGACTTCTAAACGATTTTACAATTGAATTGCAATCGAAACTGCTTTTCGTATTTTCGTAACACATTATGTGCATAATGTGTTACGAAAATACGAAAAGCATGCGGTTGAAGAACGATCCTATTGAAGTTTGAGTAACGTATCGTTGCAAGCGTATTTCATATTCTATAGCGGACTTAATATTTTTTTCTCAAATAAAGGTTAATTGGTAAATCAATTAGGATTAGTATGACAATATTTTTTTGCCCACATGAGTAGTTAGGTAATTGTTTGCTTGTCGTTGAGTTTCAATCCTATTGCGTTATCGTTCGATTGAAGTAGCACGGGAATACGAAATTCATCTTCATGCTTTCGGTATGTTCCGATAGCTGCACTTGAGAACCAGTTTCTTCTAGGCTTTGTGTGCTTACCACCTTGGGCCGCATCATCACTTACCATAGTGAGATTGCGGCCAAACACAGGCCTATAAACAGAAAAAAAAAATTAAACTAATGTTTAGTTGGACGATTTCTAAACTCTAGCGACTTTTGCATATTACGAGAATCGGGCTACTGGTCGTCCGTCTGTGCGCGTTTGTTATTGCTGCTATCTCCATCGGTCGTCAGGGGAGCACGGGTGGGTAGGTGTGACGGCGATAGTTTTTAGGTAAGTATTTATTTTTATGCATCGTAATACCTATGTATGGTGAATCATGAATATCATGATACGTAGATATTGGTGCCGATTCTGTTGTAAATCGCAATAAACTAATTTTAGTCACATCACATCTCTTTCTTAGAAGGATAGAACATTATTATTTAATACCTATAAAGCTGTCAAATTAGTCTTTGCCGTCTTCATTTGCGTGTATTTAGACGTAACCGCGATAGATGGCGACTTTTGTAATGAAAACAAGCATTGGACTAATTTGACAGGACTAAATTTCTTACATCCTTTTCTGAAGTAGGTATCTAGTAATATTATAAACTAGATGTCCCCCGCGTTTGGGGATAAAAAGTAGCCTATGTCCTTCTCCATACCATAGGCTATCTGCTACTCAACGGATCATCATGAAATTTGGCATGCACATAGCCTATGGTATGGAAAAGGACATAGGCTAATTTTTATGCCGGGAACACGGGTGAAACTCCGCAGCTAGTATAATATTATAAATGCCAAAGTGAGTTTGTTTGTTTGTTACGCCTTCACGCCTCAACTACTCAACGGATCATCATGAATTGTTTTTATCCCGAGAACACGGGTGAAACCGCGGGGGACAGCTAGTCTTATATAAATTTCAAAAACAAGTTTACAAAGACTGATTCATCATTAATCAGCCTGCATAAAGTTTATGTAAGCAACTAATTAGTATTGCGTACTGCAAATCACATCACATAAATAAACAGGAGACTCTCACTAACAGTAGCTCTGCTTCAAAGAGCAAGCAACATTTAACATTTGCTAAGAATTACCTGAGCTGTGTACTGTTTGTATACATGTAAAGACATGGGGAATAAGTTAGTGTTGCAATTTGCATTCACTAATTCCTGGCCGTGGCGCGAGTATTGTAGTTAATATATTTATACTCTTGTCGATAAATCCAAAGTATTTAATATAAGTTAATACTGACCACACTGTGCCAAAAGTGTAGGCAATTATGGTAGGTAAGTTTTATATTTTTGAAATCATACGATGTATTTCTGTAGACCATTATATTTAACACGTAGGTAGGTACGTGAAGTTTATCGATTCAATATTCTTTGATTATATTAAACTACTACTACTACTATAGTACTTACTAATGTTTACGCTATTTTGGGATCTAATAGATCCGATCCGAATGTATAGTATAGATCCGATCTATACTATACATTATCCAAATTTATGTATACAGAATGTTATTTTTACCATACCAGAGAACCGATACAACACTTAAACAAAATTTAATGTAAACACGCTGTTTAATAAATGTAGCATTACGAAAAAATACAATAAATAAAATAATAGGTCTTTACCTATGAAATTGCCGTTCTGCAGTACTGGCCATTTCAAATCAAAATATATTTTTTTTGGCTAATTTCAAATTTTATTTTAAAAACATGGAATTCTTTTTCCAAAAGTAGTCATTTGTTTATTGATTACTGTTACATTTTCATCGCATTTCAATCTTTTTCGTCATCATGGATACGTTAAAAATTCGAGTAATTATGGAATATGAGTACCGTCGTGGCAGCAACGCGGCACAAGCGGCACGCAACATCAACGACGTTTACGGAGCTAACACTACAAACCAACGCACCACCTGTTATTGGTTTGCTCGCTTCCGTTCTGGGAATTTCGACCTGAAAAATGAACCTCGCGGTCGTCCAAAGACTTTGGTCGACAATGACGAATTAAAGGCGATTGTGGAAGCTGATGACAATCGACGGCTGAATTAGCAGCAGCTTTCGACGTTAGCGTCAAAACAATATTGGTCCATTTGCGTCAAATTGGCAAGGTAAAAAAGCTTGACAAATGGGTGCCCTACGAACTCAATGATCGCCAGCGCGAAGTACGCGTCGAAACGTGCCTTGCACTGCTCAACAGACACACAAATGAAGGAATTTTGAACTGCATTATTACCTGCGATGAAAAATGGTTTCTGTTTGATAACCGCAAGCGCTCAGCAAGTTAGTTGGATCCTGGTTCAGCACCTAAACAATGCCCTAAACGAAAACTTATCCCTAGAAAAGTAATGGTCACTGTTTGGTGGTCTAGCGCCGGTGTGATTCATCACAGCTTCTTACCAAACGGGGTGAGCATTACTGCAGATGTGTACTGTGAAGAACTGAACACAATGATGGAGAAGCTGGCACATCTCCAACCAGCATTGGTCAATCGCTCGTCTCCGCTGCTCCTGCACGATAACGCGCGACCTCATACTGCACAGCAGACGGTCTCCAAGTTGCAAGAACTGGGGTTGGAAATTCTCCATCATCCGCCCTACTCACCAGACCTTGCGCCTACAGACTACTACTTTTTCCAGAATTTGGATAACTTCTTGGCGGGAAAAAAATTCAATACTCGAGAGGCAGTACAAAATGCCTTTGAAGAATTTGTTGCCTCCCGTCCAGCTGATTTCTTTAAGAAGGGCATCAATAAACTGCCACCGCGTTTGCAAAGATGCATTGATTGCATGGGTGATTACTTAGATTAATACAAATAAAAAATACATGAAAAAAATTCGTTTACATTTTTTCATACAAAACGGCAATTTCATAGGTAAAGACCAATATTACCTTCTTAAATTACAAATACCTATATGTATTATGTTCGTTTTCAAATTACTTTTTCATACAAAATTGTGCACTGATTAATGTATTTAATCAGTCACAAAATAATTTGGCCCAAAAGTCATAGGAATCAACTCTACTATAGTGAAAGGTACTGAGCAAATTACTTTCTGGAATGTAATATAAATTGAAGTAAGTATATTAGAGTTCATGTTTTATCGAAGAAAAGCTTTTGGTAGGTAGGTATATGGGCACGATTAGACCATACTGATTAACCTGGTGAAGTCTAGCATTTTTAAGGAGGTATCCATTAATTACGTGAGGTGTTTAGCGGGAGAGGGTCGAGCTGAATCTCACCCAATCTCACATGGGGAATCGTGCAAATATCATCTCGGCCAATATCAATGCAATACAATACAATACAAACATTCTTTATTATTCACACGATTACAAAAATAGAGTACAAAAATAACAAATAAAACACAAAAGTGCGAACAATCACTTATTTTTTCTGCAAGAAACGATTACATTTTAAAATTTAAGTAGTTCCTGTTTAGGTATATTATTGTGCGATTTTCTTTAATTAAAATAATTATATAAATTACGTTAATTTTGAAAATCTCAAATAAGCTTAGAGTGGGGGAGGGGGTCTAGTCAAATCCAAGTCTCCAAAATCGCATCACATAATTAATGGACGCCCCCTAAGTTGACATTAGCTCAACAGTAACTTTGCCCTTCAACTTCTTTCGTGAAGGACTAGAACGCCCGCCGCATGTAGGAGACAGATGATTAATTTAGTTAGAAATGTTTGTATATCACACCATGATCACACCACGGGGAAGTTATATAAAGTTACCTATATCCGGAAAAAAACGTTAATGTTCCGCGACAAGGTTGAAAATACGGTAAGGTTTAACAGATGTGATCAATTTCATGACAGTAAAAAATATTGGTATTATACCGTGGTATTACCTCTTTTGACACTTTATATCCCCTGTGCAATTGACGGACAATGTTTCGTAAGATCGTGAGTAAAATTTTAACGTAATTGTAGCTTATTGGTATGTGGATATTTCTTGACATAATTGATCTACATAATATATTTGAACGTCATTTCGGATGCTAGAAATTAATATTTTCTCATTATCAACTTACAGCAGTCCACTGCTGGACATAGGCCTCATCCAATGCGCGCCATCTCGCCCTATCTTCGGCTTGACGCATCCATTTCCTACCAAGCAGCCTTTCGCAGATCGTCACTCCATCTCGCTACACTACGTTTGCAGAGACGCGGTCTCCACTCAAGAACATTTTCCCCACCGGTTATCGGTTCTTCGGCATATGTGACCAGCCCACTGCCCCTTCACCTTGCTAATTCTATGAGCTATGTCGATGACCTTGGTTCTCTGTCGGATAACCTCGTTACGAATCTTATCCTTCAGAGAAACTCCGAGCATAGCTCGTTCACATAGCTCGCTGAGCGACTTTAAACTGGTGCACTAGCTATACCGTGAGTGTCCACGTTTCGGCTCCGTATGTCAACGGGTAGGACACACTGGTTGAAACTTTTTTAACTCTGCGGTATGGGTGACGAAAAGACCCTACGAAGTTTCCCAAACGCTGTCCAGCCCAGCTAGATCCTTCTTTTGGCTTCCCTCTCAAAGTTGTTTCTACCTAATTGCAGAATCTGCCCGAGGTAGGTATATTACTGAACAACTTCGAGATGGTGGCCATTAACGACGATTGGTCCCGGATAATATTTTCTATTGTAATTTAATTAATATGTTTTATTAAAATATGTTCTCCGGCGCGGAGCTCACCTGATGTGATTAATATTCAAATTAGAAGCAGTCTCAATTTTTACAATTAAATATTATTTCTAAAAGCCGATAGATAATTCTTGTAATAAGATCCTGTTAGAACTCTGACACCTAAATAAAGTAGGTACCTATTAATACAATACTTAATAATAGTCTAGAGGGGAATAAGTTAAAAGTATAATAACAGTTTTATCATGGTTGTATCTAAAAAATATTATTATATCATTTGACGGGCCAGTTGGCACAGTTCGTTAAGATTCCACCTATCGTTGCTATCGTGCCGCAGGTCGTGGGTTTGATTCCCACACATGGCATGCATTTGTGTTTATGAAAACGTCTGCATATCCTGAGTCTGGGTGTAAACATGTATTTATTTACTAACGAAAAGTAGTTAGTACCTATATATCTAGTCAGTTATCTGGTTTCCATAGTACAAACTCTGCTTAGTTTGGGATCAGATGGCCATGTGTGAGGGAGGAATGTCCCAGGATATTTATCGAGAGTGTTATAATCAATACACACGTGTCAAACTGTTTTACCCGGTTGTATTAAGAATGCTTCGTCTACACACATAATCACTTTAATTATCATAAAACTGTAAGGTAATGTAAAGTAAAAAAGCTGGTTGCATTATGAAACTAAAAGCGGTGCAATAAGAGTCACTTTACGAGCAAGTGTGTTAATAGTACATGATACATGTGTGCAAAGTTGGTTATTAACACTCCAGGCGGTATTAAGTGCGTGAGCTGCAGGCGAACGCGATAAGTGAGCCGAGAGTGTAATAATCAATGCACACGCGTGTCATACAACTTTTTTCAACACACTTGCGAGAAAAAAATAGACTTGTATTTTGCAATAAATGTTACTTTACGAACGAGTATGTTGAAAAAATAATTACGAACTCATAATAGAGGTAAGAAGGATAACAAGACTTGATGATGTATACATATAAAATGCTTTGTCCTGAATGACTGACTGATGGATCAATGCACAGCCTAAACCGCAGATCGTAGAGCCCTGAAATTTGGAGGGTGTGTGGTTTGTATGACGTGGGCATCCGATAATAAAGGATTTTCAGAAATTTTATCACTAAGGGGGTGAAAAACGGGGGCAAAATTTGTATGGGCCAACGTGATTCCTTGGTCCAATCTTCTTCAAATTTTGCATAAAAAATCTTTAACAGAATTGATGGAAGACGTGTTTCGTATTTTATTGAAACTCATCGCCTAACGGGGTTAAGAAGGGGTAGAAAGTTAATTTAGGGGCGATTTGCATCGAAGTTGATATCAGTACTCCTAGTGCTTTTGATTCAAAATATTTGACATTCCCATTTTTAAGAGTTACTACATTCAAAGATTGCATTGCACCAAGCTTTTATGTGAGTTCAACTTTTCTTGAATAAAATCGGATTGAGTTTTTAAACATTTTTGTCTGTCAGTTCCTGTGGTTCCGGTTTTAAAAGATAATTGGTGTTCCGCCTCAGGTCCGCGCAAAAGAATTCAAACCGTACGCGGGTGAAATCGCGGGGGTCTGCTAGTTTTATAATAAAAATATTTTTTCAACACACTCGCTCGTAAAGTGACAATTATTACAAAATACAAGTCTGTTTTTTCCTCGCAAGTGTGTTGAAAAATGTAGTATGACACTCGTGTGCATTGATTTGTTACACTCTCGGCTCCCTTATCGCATAATACCCTGGAGTGTTAACAATCAAATTTGCACACATGTATCATAATGTACTATTATAATTGAAATTGATTCGAACTTTAAATAAATTCTAGGTATGTTACGTAATGATGCCATATAAGATTTATTATTATGAAACTTCAAACGGAAATAATGAAACGCCAACGACTTGTTTTTCCAGGTGAAACTAAAAATATGAAGAGGTACCTACGTTAAAGGTCAGACAATTGTTTATTTATTTTAACGTAAAGTCAACAGCGTAAGCTTCTGTGAACTTCTAAACGTTTTAACTTTTGGTTGAGAGGTTTGGGACCACCCTCGGGTTAGTGGTCCTTTTATCATCTGTTAATAAGACAGTAGGTAACGAAACGCAATAAAAATAAAATACACCAAGTTTCTTTTGAAAGATCCCTAAAATATTCCCCAAGCACAGTTCCAGAATAATGGATTTCCGCCTGTGAAATGTCTTCACCTTGTGGCTAGAATGCAAATGGTTTTTATTCTCCATCAGGCTTAACAATATCTAGAAAGCTTTTTGCTTTTTACCAAACGATTTATTATTAGGTATTGTGCGAACTTTTTAACCTTTTAACGTCAAGGTGAATTATGAGCTCTTAAAATGAAATCAAAACAATATAACTCGTAATATCCACGATAACAGCTTGTATAAAATACAGAGGGCGTGGGAATTCAGTTAACTTTCTATAAAGGGGGACCGTAAATCACATTTAGATGAATTTTCTAAGAAAGCGGTAATAAAATGATCACACGGATATCTTATTTCTTTTAGTTTTATTGTGAAATTGTAGTTACATGAAAGCTAATAACACTGCGAGTAGATAAGATACTAATGTACTGTAGTAAAGTAATATGGGATTAGAAATCATGATAATGACATTCGGGAGATTGTGATTCAGAAATTCAAATAACGAATATACCTTAGCTTTTTTAAGGGAAACTCAGCTATTTGGTTTGTAAATAAGGAAAACTGACATAGTACCACTTAATTATAATTTTCTAGCACGTGTTGACGAAATAATTTTGTAATACCGTGTGTATAATATGACTTTATAAGTTAATTTGTAATCTTTGATGTCTTTCGACACAGTCCTCCTTTGAATATAATGAGATAAATAAAATACACTGATATTCCTTAATTATGTTTTATATGATAGCTACATTACGATGTGTACAGATGTGTTATAATACGAATTTATACAAAACAACATGAACACGAAATTAACACACAATGGAAACAGATATCTTCAGTGGGATTTGACATATATAACTTCACTTGAAGAGGCGCCATCGAGAAATGAATCCACTCTGCAAGTTTTGTTTTGTTATATTTTTTTTTATTGGTTTAATCTACTTACTACAGACACGTGGTCCGTACTCTTTTTAGATTAAGTTTTACAATTATTTTTTTTCGTAAACATTTTCACAATTTGGACATCTTGGTCCGCGCAAGAAATAAATTATTCTAATACATTTTCATATTCATTACTTTTATACATACTATATATATACTGTGTTAATTTATACTATCTAGGATACATATTATTAACTTTTATGTGTTTATTACAATACCTATTTACACTACATATTACTATTGTTATTATTTTGATTTATAATACAATATTATACTTGTTACTTATATTTTCTACAGTCTAGTTTGCTTGCTTGTTTTGTTATATTTAAATGTGTTAACTTTTTTGTGTTTTTTATTATTATTTTTTGAATAGTTGTTTTTATTAAAAAAAATAACCGACTTCAATAAGGGGCTTACTGTTTACTGGCAAGTGGAGTTCTTAGGATAATTTTGTTTAGTTGTTCTATTACTATGTTCCATGTAAATGCCTTTATTGTATGTATTTTTAATAATGTATTCGAATTTATTCCTATTTCTAATTTAAGTGTTCTTTACAGATTATTATAATAATCTGTAAAGAACGTCTCTCGCCATCAAACTTCATAGTTTGGTGAGTCGTGTATGTTATATTTAATTTTGTACTTATCATTTATTTTCAATAAAAAAAAAATTAGTATATATATTTTTTACGTTACTTGGATATATTTCAGTGAACTGTTACAGAGCAAAAGCAATACAAAATAATATTAATTGAAACAATTAAATTAGAATTAGGAATAAATTCGAAAAGTAGATATAAATTAAGCACCTTCATTACTTTTATGCATGTTTTCTTGAAAAATGTCCTTATATTGTACGGACTGAAGTTGACTGAGCTATGCGGCACCTAGGGGCATGAAATATTTTATTAAAACGGGTCTCTTAATGAGTGTCCGAAGGGAAATCCAACAGCGTAGAAATCGGAATGATAAATAAGTAGCAAAATCCTATCCGCATATAAATAATGTATAAAAATCGTGCCAATAATTTTTGGCATGCTTGCTTTATTACCTATTCATATGCACCTTTATACCGGGCAATAATAACGAAGTTTTGAATAGAAAATTGATTTCAACATTAAATTGCAATTCCTCAACAATTATGTTTTACGACAAAATTCTATTAGTGAGTCACAACATCACAACAGCACTCCTTGATGTAAGTAAATAAATGGCCTGAAGCTAAGGCCTCGAGGAACATTAGGGTCGTTTGAGGTACACACATTTACAATTACCGTTACGCTTATGTTTAGAATGCACGCCATTAATGTAACATCCAATTTCCTATGGCTTTCAATCTACAGTCTTCAATTTTCCAGACAACCAACCTTAATTTTGCCATTCCATTATTGGTAACGGTCTTTCCTTTGTTATGTTTGTGATCGAAACTGGGTCGCATTCGGCACCAATTCATATATTACATGTAATCGCTGTAAAAAATAAAACTAATATCCGTCTAAAGGGAATCAATAGCCCGGTCACACCTTATTATTAATTCTTATGGAAGATGTAAGTTAGTACTATTGGAAATACACAGATATCTTCTACATTTTTTTATTTTAAATTACTTTATCTACACCCATGCTATAAATCCTCTATTAAAGTTCCTGAAACAATTAGCTTATTGCCAACGTCATATTCACTCTACGTTGCCAACATTAAAACATCCGGTGTCATGGTAACCATTATATCATCCAAAACAGTGTATAATGTTGTAAGTACTGAATTTCATTTTGCAACTTTTTCGGTCCATTCCTTACGCATCAAACAACCACATTCTCCGTGGTATCCTTATGAATTAAGGTAGTTTAAAAAATAGTAGATTATTAACCAAGGGGATAAAGCAGTGTCTTATGTCGCGGGTGACGATTTAAATAGCGAGCGTAACGAAGGACTCGAGGTTTACTCCCGAGCGTAGCGAGGGTGTTAAAAACTGAAATCACGAGCGAAGTGAGGGATTTAAGACGAGTCCTGAGTGTAGCGAGGGATTTAAGTTCACCTAAGACAGCTTTATCACCGAGGAAAATACTCTGCGTTTCGTACCATTTGCGAAAAATGTATAATGGATAAAGTCTTGTATGCAATTGTACATAATTAGTTATTAAAACCCTCATGTGATACTATTATCACACGCAAAGCTAAACCCACATTCGTGTTTTAATACCTCAAGAATAAACTTATGTACAGTGAACCATCTTAATAAAAACCTAAGTAGGTATATACATACATACGGTACATACCTAGTAAATAAAATTTGGAACTTTATGGCGTCTTTTACTTTGTATCTATCTATTTAACAATAAATCATATTTCATCCTCATTACGGATGAATAGATCTTTTATCATGAATGGCAGGTTTGAATATCAAAAGATGTTAAGTTACATAAAAATACGAAATAAAATTGATATTTGCTTTGTCAGATTGACCCACTTGAATCTTCAATTATATAAAAGTGTATATTATTTTATAGATATATCTATACAATTTTTTGAAATAATGATGAGTCATCGCTCGCAACCTTATCTGTGCAAAGTCTGCAAAGTTGTATCTAAAGAGCTTTTAAATGCACTTTATCTGTTTTGCTGTTTACACTTCTGCGGGAGAGTTCCCAAGGGATTCTCGTAGACGACTTAAGTTAGATACACTTCCACTTGCTACCTTTAAACATTGTTTAAGTAAAACCATTTAACAGAATTCCTAAGAGCATTAAATTAAACAACGTTTTGAATTCAAAGAACTTGGGAACGTATGTGTAATGGAAATGTCTGTTTGCGATGTAACTTAACTCTGCGGATGATATAAGTAATAATATATCTTTACTTATCGTTATTTGCATTGATGTGAGTACATATGTATTTACTTATAGGTTCGATCATGTAAGTACCTAGATACCTATTGTTTATCTTCCATTATTATGAACGAACACTATCTTGTCATTGCGATAAAGGCAAACAACAATGCAAACTTGACAATCGATTGCCTCTAATGAGACACGATTATTATTCCCTGTGTGTCACTCATATACAATAAGGTACAATTTTACGTCAATTTGTCGAAGAAGGTCAAGAAAATACTTAAAAGAATCACCATAAGATTACAGGACGTATCTTAGTCATTTACATGGCTTATAAAAAAGGAAAAATAGACTTGCTGTCATTATATAGAGATGTTTGGGTTTAGAGTGAGGTCAAGTAAAGTGCACAGCGATAGTAAAACACTAAACTTTATGATTTTAATTGGTATTAAATGTACTTAAAGGGGCATACATTGACTTTACTTCTGTTAGGGAATACATTTTATAATTATATAAAATGACTCTTCTGAATAACGCCCTATAAATGCAGAAGGGGCAAACATTTTTCTTTGCGTCAAACTAATATAATTTATAATGCCATGTTATATTGTAACTTATAAGCCCTCTAATTAGAGGGCTAATAAGTTTTTAATTAAAATCCCATGAAAAAATCAGCGTGTTTATACATGAGAAACAAAAATCCGAATGTTGCGGAGACGGTGTTTGAGACGTGTTTGGCCCTCTATGTTATGTGCAGGGACGCATTTCAAGCGGCTTGTTCTGACCCGATCTAATACATCTTTAATCAGAGACCACAAGTGCTACGACGTATTAATAATCGAAATTCGAAGGTAATCAAAGATTAATGAATCCCATAAATACAATCCTATTAAGCATGTCTCGTAGATATAACGACGCCGCCGGTTGTTATCCCATTCGTATGATATTGTTATTTTACGTTTACTCAACCAGTTTCATCAATATAAATTGTTATTTCAGTCAAAAGTTATGGTTGCTTTGACAAACGTGTATTAATTATTGTGATATTAATGAAATGAAACAATATAGTTTATTAACAGCGCTTAGTAGAAGCATGCAGATATAGACTTTAGACACGAACGCCAAATATCCAATAAGGTAAGTACCGCACTTTTTTTATTATAGACAAATAAGAAAATTTGGCTCGGCCTTGGCGAAAAATGCCAAGAGTAGGTACCTGATTGTGTGAATTTCACTTTACCTACGTTTAACCAATCAGAAAGACGGGGAACAATAAGAATAAAATATATTTAGATTGCTTTCATGTTCTCTAAATTAAATTTTGGATCCCAAACAAATAAATTCCTTTTAACTCATGCACATCCATAAATAAACAAAAGGGGTATTGATTAAACAATTAAATAGAATCCTTTAAGCTTGTACTTACTCAGAAAGTTCTTATCAAATATCTAAAGAGTAATGAACTATGCAAATTATTATGTTCGAAATCGTACCTTGTCTTTGTTATTATATTACCTCTATATTGATCATTTCTATTAGTGCTTTAAGATTTTAATGAAATTTCATCAAACATGCATTTTCATACATTGGATGAGACTCTCATAGAAACATTTTTTTTATCGTGTGACGGACTTGTGAGCCAAAATCATTGC
This sequence comes from Polyploca ridens, assembly GCA_951394255.1. Lineage (NCBI taxonomy): Eukaryota > Metazoa > Arthropoda > Insecta > Lepidoptera > Drepanidae > Polyploca > Polyploca ridens. The sequence goes on from OX596247.1 coordinate 11,441,104, forward strand.
ACCACATTAAATAATTTCAATGAAAGCTATAATAATCCTAACTATTATAAATTCGAAAGTGAGCTAGTTTGTTTGTTACGCCTTCACGCCTTAACTACTCAACGGATCATCATGAAATTTGGTATGCAGATAGCCTATGGTATGGAGAAGGCAATAGGCTACTTTTTATCCCGGGAACGCGGGTGAAACCGCGGGGGACAGCTAGTCTACAATACATTCGAAAGTTTGTTTTAATGTTTGTTACTCACGTCGTAAAGGTTAAATAAGGATTTGGATGCATTTTGAGTACCTAATACATAGATCATACCTTGGTTTAATAAATAAAATACGTTTTATATCGGGAAAATATAACATAAATCTGGAATAAGAGTAAAGCCGCGGAATCTACTAGATATAATCTAATGTGGCGTCGAGACACCCTAACACCTGAAACATTCTCAAAACATTTATCATCCTGTCGAGAATGCGTTATTGAAAATCTGCTAACTTACAGCAAAGTCAAGGGGAAATCTTAAAATCATTAATTTTAAACTTAATTGATGATACACAGACTTTTCGAAAACACTTCACGCCTTTTCTGCGTGGGTTTTAGCTAGACAGATGTTTTAGAAAATTATGTTTTGCTATAATATTTTTCCAATTACCTATAATAAAATATTTGTTCGTTTTGTGGATTCATGAAGTGATGAGAATATCATGTTATACGTAAAACTTATAATATATACCAAATTTAAATTAAGTACAATACGTTTTTAATCTTAAGAAAACAAGAATACATTTCGCCTGATGGTAAGTGGTTACCACAGTCAATCGACGCGCGCTTGTAACACCGCTGCACCTGTTTAACCACTCGCACATTGCATGAATTACTGTAGCGTGATTATGAAACCTTTGAGTTGAACCTGTTAATTAAAGTCCTTGTCGAAGCGTTCGTGGTGTGGCTGCATAGTGGTATTTCATCTCGACGAGGCGTAATTCCTGGGCCCCAATTCTTGCATCTGCGACGCGAATGTCTTAAAAAATCTAAACATTTTGACAAAAGACCGCCATGATTTTCGCTAAATGTCTATTCGACATCGATATCGAAAAACTGAGAATTGGGGCCTGGTTATCACTTAATTGCGATATTCGTTATGTCGGTTGGAGGCGGCTTGAAACTCCAACAGTAGGTTGATGACTAGCATACCTCCACAAATCCACAGTGGGCCTACGTAGTGGATTCTCTGCAGGCTCATTAGTGCTCAGCAGAGAAAGATAGGCTGATGATGAAACACATATTTTTACAACAAATAACTGTAGAGTTACTAGAGATCAAAGCAGTTCTTCCCTTTGATTAATTATTAAGCCTTTTAATCATAAAAATACATTGGATAAATACATTTAAGATTTCAGCATTAATTAAGAGTTTTATAAACAAAGCGGTTTATGTTTAACTAAGCTCAAGTTTCGTGCAATCCACCCTTTGTTATTAATGGATTGGATTTATTACTTATATTTTGTGCAGAATTTATTAATTGATCGCGTGCGATACATACATTGTAATAATTTTCTTGTTAGGGTAAAAGGAAAATAAAACGTCTGTCTGTCTGTCACAGCCAAAGAAATTGTATGTACAGGAAAACATAGCCAGGTATAAGACGAGACGAAAATGAATGTTAGGGATTTGTATGGGAAAAATTTAAACACAACAAACAAATGAAGGTGAAAGGGAATGGGCAATACTCCACCACGCGTGCCCACTGCGGATCGGTGGAGGTAGGCTAGTGGTCAACCTACTGTTGGAATTTTTAAGCCGCCTAGGAGGCATCCAACTAGCTTAACGACTATCACAATTAAGTGATAACCGGGACCAACAGCTTTACGTGCCTTCCGAAGCACGGAAACGCTCGATTTGAATTACCACTAGGCGGTCACCCATCCAGGTACCGACCACGACAGGCGTAGATTAACTTTGCCTATCGATTAAGAACGGCTAATCATGCTACACCACGAGCGATTCGCGCGGATTCCGTTTATTATTTTATTAAATTGCTTCATTTTTTCGCAACTGTATCAAAGTGCGGAACCGTCATTGCAACTTGTTCCGACTGTCAACCCTCACCTTCGGCTGGTGCTTCGGCTCAGGTAGACATTTGTCGGAACTCTTTGCAATGACAGGCTTTCCGCACTCGTAATGAAATATACTATAATCTATTACCTTTGCAATCATTACATTATTTTTATAAACAAACTTAGCTATGTGGTCCGATTTTTACAACAGTTATTTCCCAAACTAAGAAATATACGTCCAAGGTTGGAACCCTCGGTGAGCTGGACTCAGACTCGCACTTGGCCGGTGTATATTTTAGATCTAAAAAGAAGAATGAATTCCAGTACAAAAGCATATTGATAACACAAGTTATATTTTAAGAAATAATATACGATATCCAATCAGAGAGGTTATTAAACCTTATGTCAGACTTCAGAAGGGACGTTTATGGTTGGATATTGATATTTTAACGGTGACTCGTGCGTATCTTATATTGTCAGTAAATTACATGAATCTCAGATTTGGACCATTAGCTTTAGCACAGGAATCTTGCCACCTGAAAATTTGAAGAATAAATATATTTAGATACCCTAATATAGTTCATCACCGTCAACATCTGCCGTGATCCCAATGTTTTATTATTGTTAATTATTAGGAAAAAAAAAGTCAAACATTGTCCAAAAAATATTTAAATAATGTAACCTTGCTAGCGAAGCGCTCGTGGTGTAGCATGATTAGCCGTTCTTAATCGATCGGCAAAGTTAAGCTACCACCGTCGTGGTCGGTACCTAGATGGGTGACCGCCTAGTGGTATATCAAATCGAGCGTTTTCCGTGCTTCGAAAGGCACGTAAAGCCGTTGGTCTCGGTTATCACTTAATTGTGATAGTCGTTAAGCTAGTTGGATGCCTCCGAGGCGGCTTGAAAAATTCTAACAGTAGGTTGACCACTAGCCTACCTCCACCGATCCGCAGTGGGCACGCGTGGTGGAGTATTGCCCATTCCCTTTCACCTTCATTTGTGAAAGGAGGCCTGTGCTCAGCAGTGGGACATTATAGGCTGATGATGATGAACCTTGCCGGGTTCTTCTCAGTTGAAGGCAGAGTTCCGAACCGGTGGTAATTTCAGTAAATGTGACCTTCATAAATGCCTTAAATTGAATAAATGGTTTTGAGGAATGGTTGGCGCAATATGTCTGATTCTTCCATTCTGCTCTTCTTTCTATCCGTCGTACCAGCATTCACTCCTTTCTTACCCATGTCATCTTTCACACATAATATAATTGTATTATAAATAAAATGATTATGAAAGGAAAAGGGTAACTATTATGTGTAGTAATGTAAAAGGTAGTATTTATATACTCTGAGGTAAAAGGTTTCTTACATAATTTTAAAGATACCAACCCAGTTTGCAAATTTGTAAAATTTTCAGTTTGCAATTTATTTGAATAAGTTTTATAATCCACTAGCTTTAGGTTGTTTCATAACTAGAATACCTCGATATCCGTGCTTATCCGTTACATGTGTGCAAAACGAGGCGAACGCGATAAGGGAGCCGAGGCTGTAATAAATCAATGCACACGAGTGTCATACGACATTTTTCAACACACTTGCGAGGAAAAAACAGTCTTGTATTTTGCAATTATTGTCACTTTACGAGCGAGTGTGTTGAAAATAATAATACTATATTAAACTCGCTTATTATAATATATAGCTAGATAGTAAAAAATATTGATCATTAGACTTTTCCAAGTCACAAAACAAAAGTTTCCATTGTAATTGTACAGATAAAGAGATAAATGTAGAATACATCCCGGATTAGAACCTAAGCAATAAATTTCCTTGAAATATGGTTGGCTGCTGAAATATGGATCCCGCAAGCCACATAATTGGGCTTTTCTCTCAATTTTAATGAAGTTATTGTATTTATGTATACTTCCTATTGTGTCAGCACCATCACACAGTGAACAAAAGCTGTTACAAATTTATCAGATTTAGATACTACACTGGGCACTTTTGTTTGCATAATCAAATAAGCCAACGTCCAGTCCTCATGTAAATCTAATACGTTACACAGAAGTGTGCAAACCCCTACATAGCAAATTATGTAGGTAGTTGAATATAATGGCATGACGAGATAGAGTATAGAGATTGAAATTGTCCCAGAGGTTTTGTGTAATGACGGCAATTTCACACTTGAAACGTCTAGACGTTCCGCACATTAACTATTCCCCACGCGTAGGGCCAGTAAGCCTTGAATTATAAGCTCTGGCTTAGTCCATCCGGGCCCAACTCATGGTCCAAACTATTTGTTATCGTGACACATACGTCATGTTTGCATTAAATTACTCAAACCCAAAATTTCATGTCACTGATATATCATGCATGCTCTCCTCATAAAACCTACCTATAAGTAAGCAGATATCCTATCGTCTGTCTAAAACCAATACCAAAAGTGGCAGTAATCCAATTTTCTTCTAATCCCTCGAGAATCACAAAGATATCTTCTCTAAAGTTATTTTAGAAGGCACTTTCTTTCGGACTAGGTTTTTGATGACAATACTTTATTTAATAATAATAATATTCTTTATTCGTGGACTGTAGGTTACATTATACCTAGATGTTACCAAAAAATACAAAATCCTCTACATCCTTCCAAAAGGGCATAAAAAAATGCACACTAATTTCTTATTCTAATAAATTAAATTTAAAAAATACATGCCAAACATTTATTCATATCATTACATTTTTTTTTAAGTTGGTTATGCTTGAAAAATTAAAAAAAGCTTTTTTTTCTTACGAAAGATTTATATGTACATGTACATTTTAATTTTAATTTTGTAAGTACGTTAAAATAAGAATCGCTTACCATACATTTTCAATTTTCCCAATTTGTGGGAAAATTTTATGTTCTGCCACCCTACACACGCACACATAGTGCCAATCATACTGTTAGAGCTTATTTACATTAAACAAGCCCTAAAAGTAATTTATAGACTCTTAATAAAACTTTTCCACACACGCGGGAAGCCATCTTGTTTCGATCTGTCAAACTCTTAATAATCCTTTAGTGACGGGACACGCTGATGCGAAGTCAAGCTAGTGTTGTGTTGTGACCAACTCGACTTAACAATACCTTATACATTTTATGTTCCGATAGAGGCGACTGTCCTTCTGGATGTTTTAAATTCTTTGGCTCAACCATGTACCAGCTGAGTGTGGATCCCCTCACAAAATTTATATTTCATCTATCAAGTATGTCTTAGGAACAATGCCTGTAAATGATATAGGTACGTATACGATAAAGATACCTACGCCATGTACACATAATCCCATTGAGGTTTGCGTTATGTGGTTATATTATATTCGTTTTAGTACTTTGTGTAATTAAAAAAAAGTGCATTCTCATAATATTTAAAGTACCCACATACGTACCTACATATTTAACTTTATATGTCTAGTAGCAATGCAAATAATGTTCGCTCAAAGAGCAGCTCGACTGGGGAAGTACCTCCACCTTACAGAATACCGCAGCCAAATAACTTTATGTTGTGTAAAGTTGTGTTCCTGCGCGTGAGTAAGGTCGCCAGAGCTCATAGGGGAGGGGGGAAAGGTCGGTAACGCGTGAGCGATGCTTCGTGTGTTTCAAGCGTCCATATGGCTACGGTTACCACTTACCATCAGGCGGGCCGTAAGCTTGTTTACCGACTTAGTCGTATAAAAAAAAAAAAAAAATATGCATTGCAAATACTTAGAACCTGCATTTTTTATGAATCAGCCGTTTAAATCAAAGACAACTTTACACACTGTGGGTGTTTTGATAACAGTGCTAAGCTTATTTAATGCATCATTGTGCTATAGAACATGCCTGGACCTTATCTACAAATATTTGATTAAAACAATCTCGGATTTAGACCTCCAAAGTTATTTTGAAAACGTTTTATTGCATACTGTATGTCGGCGCCAAACAATTCCGATCATCATGTCGGTATAAGTAATATTTAAAACTGACTTATTTAATGCTATTCTAAAGATTTCAAATAGGCAAGAATATGTTTATTATAATTTTATTGTTCAAATGATTGTGATTTCTTGAATTATTTCAGGCTATATTTATTTACCTTTTCATATTTTATAATCATTATTTAATTTTTACAAACAATTCAGTATTTTAATTGACAGCTCACTCTATGATTTTAAATCAACCGGAAGTTGTTCATTTTATTCAAAATAAAAGTGTTGATCGTTGAGGGTAGATTCCAGGCGTATAAAAACTATAAAAGCAATAGCGAACCGAGCTTGCAAATTCATTCTGTGCTCAGACGTGAAGGAGTAACAACCTCGAGTTAAGTACAAGCTTTTTAATATTTAATTGTTATATTTGCTATATTGTTGAAATATTTTATGTGTGTGCGTGTTCTAATTTAATTATTTACAGTAGCCGTTTCATAAATAGATACGGTTAATATCAATAAACAGTGTTTTCAATACAAACGGCGATTGTCCGCCGATAGCAGCGGTGGGATCTACCTCGCCAGTGCTGAGGTAATCTGATTCTAGGCCTTCTCGGCCCGAGCCCGCTATTCAATCTGTGACCCAGACAAAACCAAACTTTTGTTTAAAACAAGTGATAAGCTTAGTTACACCCATTACTAAACAAGCTGCATTCAGTGCTAGAAACACGCTCCCATGATATTTGAGATTGGTGTGTCAATGTTAACACGACCTTTGTGAGTTTCAGTGTACTAAAGCAATCCTATAACTACAAGGCAGAGCAAAAATATGGGCTGCCACTTGGGATCAAGTAAAAGGAGACCTGATCCGGATGTTTGGCAAGGAGTTTCGCTATGCCGATACAGATTTTTTTGCCGAAATCCCAAAATAATGTGTCTGGTTCAACGCATTATAAAAAGATAACTTGTTGGTGGTAAAACTTGATAAACCGTGGCATTCTACAATTTAAGATTTACAATTATAATTCTTCTGTATTCAAATTACAGGGAAAACGAACATGGAATTATTATTTGACAAGCAATGCACTCTGCTGTGTATCAAGCTCTTTCATATTGATGATTATGAAAAAGTAGATCTTAATACTGTAAGATCGGTAAGTAGGTTATGGATGGACGAGCAGATAATCCTTATGAAATATCTGATTACTAACTTATCCACCTTTCCCACCCTAAACGCTGGCTGGCCACCACGCGTATCCTTTTCCTGGTCTTGAGAGGCTAGATCCCAATGGGCGATGCCTAGTTGATTGCGATGTTCGTTATGTTTTGGTTAGACCCAAAATGGGTTTTGCCTAATGTTGAATTGGTGTAAACTCGCATATCTTAAAAATAATTTTCTATATCCAACTATCCAACCCTAAGCGCTAGCTGATCACTATGCGTATCCTTTCCTGGTCTGAGGCAAGATCCAAAGCGGGTGATGCCTAGCGTTGTGGCTAGATACCAGTTGGGTGATGTCAAACGTTACGGCTAGATCCAAGGCGGGTGAGCTTATTATAATAATAATAATCCATTTATTGACATACAATATTACAGCTTATTTTTGAATCCATAGGCTCCAAATTAGTAAAACTATGTTTCAGGAGTTTGTTTATTACGAAGGGATCACAGCGCAGAGAGCGCGCTGGAACAGAATGGCCGTGTCGGCGCCAAACAATTCCGATCATCATGTCGGTATAAGTAATATTTAAAACTGACTTATTTAATGCTATTCTAAAGATTTCAAATAGGCAAGAATATGTTTATTATAATTTTATTGTTCAAATGATTGTGATTTCTTGAATTATTTCAGGCTATATTTATTTACCTTTTCATATTTTATAATCATTATTTAATTTTTACAAACAATTCAGTATTTTAATTGACAGCTCACTCTATGATTTTAAATCAACCGGAAGTTGTTCATTTTATTCAAAATAAAAGTGTTGATCGTTGAGGGTAGATTCCAGGCGTATAAAAACTATAAAAGCAATAGCGAACCGAGCTTGCAAATTCATTCTGTGCTCAGACGTGAAGGAGTAACAACCTCGAGTTAAGTACAAGCTTTTTAATATTTAATTGTTATATTTGCTATATTGTTGAAATATTTTATGTGTGTGCGTGTTCTAATTTAATTATTTACAGTAGCCGTTTCATAAATAGATACGGTTAATATCAATAAACAGTGTTTTCAATACAAACGGCGATTGTCCGCCGATATGCTTTCTTCATATATCACAGCATATTTTGCGTTTACCAAAATTTTATCAAAGTATCGGTTATATTAGAGAACAATATTACTTAAATGTATTTTTCAGTTAATATTTTTGTGCATTTTTAGATTTTTGACTTGATTTGATTTTGACCGTTGCCTATAGAATCGTATCGTGTCCATATTTGGTGATCTAGAAACAAACTTTATAGCAATGATAGCTTGTTAGTAATGAAGATAAACGCAGGCACGATAAGGTAAAACTTAAACATCACTCAAAGTAGGCTACTGAGGGCCAACCGGACCAAAATGTTACTGATAGCTCGGTTTAGGGAAGACTAGGGTAATTCGGGAAACCAGGAAAGAGAAACGATTAAATATACAACTTGAACCAACAGCTTTTATTGACAGACAGGCAAAATTCATATGAAAAGCAATAGAATAACAAAATAATAAAAAAAAGGTAAATATTATATCGAAATAGGTTAGTTAGCCACAATAACCTTACTTGACTTTGGTCCTTCTTTGACATACGACGTCAAAATAGGACAAAAGACAAGTAAGGTTATAATAATATTGTTTTAGGAGCTTGTGGTTGGCCCCCTGATTCCTGAAATGTATCAAGTTTTTTCTTATTTCAGTTAAAACAATAGTTAGGTTCAAGTAGTTAGAACTAAGACTAACTTAGATATTTTTATGCTGAGATCCGCGTTATTCAACGGAATTTATTTAAAAATATTCTTAACGCTCGGGAGAGATTAACTTCTAGGTTCTCGCCACACTATTTCTCGGAAATTCAATCCGATATTAAAATTACTTCCCAACCGCAAATACTGAGCTATCTAGTACCTACTTTAATTAAAAAATACAAGTGATCCTCCCCGGTTTAACCCGGGTAATGTTTAACACACATAAACCATCTGGAAATAAACCGCATCAAAATCTTTTGCGTATTTAAAAAGAGCTAAGGTAACAAACGGATATATAGCAATAGTGTCTTTGTTTTAAATATATAAAAAAATATCAAAGTCCATCAGCCGATGTCCAAGATGGTTTTCGGGAAAAGTCAAGTAAATAGACAAAAAAAAATAGACGTAAAATATCATATTCGTGTTAATGATTGTATGCAAGTTAGCGAATAGCAATGGATTGTATTTAAATGAACTAAGCTCCTTAAATCGACACAAAGAGATTGAAAATAGTAACATTATCTTTTATTATTCGTTATTTAATTAAAACACGTTTTTTACACTTGAATATCGTCGTAGTGTTTTTCCAATGTTTGGAGAATATTTTCATGCAAGGTATAGTTGGGAAGGAACTGAGTAATTCTTATCCCAATAAATCCGGGTAAAATTACAGGGTGGAAACTAGTTATCCATATTTTATTCTCTTACTAGTCACCAATAAACTAATAACTTACTAATTACCTTTAAACTCTTGAGTACGGTTTTATATAATACCGAGTATCTGCGTAACGTTCAATATAACCGGACGATATGAAAAAATTTTACGTCTATTCATTAAACTAAGGTATTCATATTTTTATTGCAAAAAAATGGTTTCAAGCTTACTTTAATAGCGCTACGCTCGCCAAAATAATATGCTACAATATGATGTGAAAATGTATTTGACCCAATAACCTTGTAATGTGAATATCGACTGAAAGCTTTAAACTACCTGTCCTATATGTAGATAAAATAAGGTGTTTCTTTTCTTGTCAGTATGGGTAAGTTTTGAACTACAGATCTTAGAGGAAAACACTGAAACCATGACCTGCATTTTGAAGAAAGAAAAACACCTGGAGGTATAACCACCACCACATATACATAATATTATAGAAAAATAGAATTAATAATTTTTGGACATTAAAATAAAATATACATAGGTACCTACTTAATTGTCTAATTTCACTAGCTGAGTTAAATATAATATTAAATAGGTACTCAATGAGATTTGTCTTGTGAGCAAATCTGGGGGTACGGGAGTGCATGGCTCGCACTGTCAAAAAGTTATCAGATCTCATGTAGAGCCAAGCTTATAACTCTACACGCTCTAACTCTAAAAGCCCTAACTTCACAAACTCTACACACCGTAGTCAAAATATGTGGCTTGGCCATTTCGCTACTACAAGAACTATTGTATTACAGAAAAGTAATTAACAGTGAATACATTTCTTACCTTACGCCCATGTGACTGTAGATAAACGGCCAAGCCACATATTTTGACTAAGGTGTAAAGTTTGTGAAGTAAGGGCTTGCAGAGTTAGGGCGTGTAGAGTTATAAGCTTGGCTCTACATGAGATTTGATAACTTTTTGATAGTGCGAGCCATATGGTCTCGACTTGGCAACATTTCACATGAAAATGTTTTTGGTGGGATCATGGGCGTACCCAGGGGAGGGGGGGGGCTCAGGGGAGGGCAGCTGCCCCCCCCTGGATCGTATGCCTACTGTATGTATACACTGTACGTATGTACGGTATACTGTACGTATACCGTACATACGTACCTACTGTTGTCGATAAAAGTTCTTAAGGTGGCCCTCTGTGGCCGGCGCAACTTCAACGCAAGCATAGTCTAAAAGCTTGTTGTTTCATCCAACGTAATGTTTGACTGCGAAAAAAGAGAGACAGCATCAGAGCCGTCGGTTATCAGTCGGTAAATTCCGCTGATCACTCGCGGCCGCTTCGCTAGGTCGTCATTCATGATTTCCCATTCATAAAACTTGTTCCAGGAGTATACTTCTTGTGAAAAAATCTTACAAGCTTGTGAAAAAAAAGTTAGTTATTTAGAATTTCCAATACATTTGCAAGCCTGGTATCTAAATGTTTTCTTTACTTTTATAATGTATAGGTACATTAGATATGACCAAAGTTCAGGCAAAAACGCTGTTTTTCGGAGGCTTTGACTGAATATGTTTCACACTTTTTTTAAATTACGCCTAGATACACGGCTAGAAATAGCGCACAAGATACTAATTTGTTCCAAACATCTAACGAAAAATGTTTAACAACGCCATAATAAGTACAGAGGTTTTGTATGAAAAGTATGACGAATTGAGTCCTCTTAATTTACATGAGCGGTTTTGAGATTTTATTAGAAAACTAAGAACTATTTCTTTGTTTTCACGTTATAGGTACTTAGTTTGTGTTACATGTTAGCCTTAGTGACTTGACTTCTAAGTTCTTACGTCTACGTATGGTCTAGTTTTCAAGTATAGTAGGAAGTTAATTAGAGAAAAAACTTCTTCGGACCGAAAAATAATAGATACCTACCTACCTAAATTAAATTACCGATTGGTCTGTTTTTGAAAACGAGACATTTTTGCCCTCACTGGTGACAGCGGGACAGACAGCCTGAAAGTGGGACGTCCCGTCTGAAGCGCAAAGTATGGTGTGTGTCCCCGTGTCGTGTGTAAGGCAAAACAAGCGCGGGGAACCCGGCTTACAAAAATCAGAATTGCCCCCCCCCTGGGTCAGAAGCTGGGTACGCCCATGGGTGGGATTATAATTTTTCAGGTTCCAGCTTACTCCAAAAAGCTTATTCGTGTACATTCTTCGTACATGTTCATTGTTCATGCTTAGTAGTGTGTATTCGTCGGAACGCGTCAAGTTTAATACATTTTAATAGTTACTTTAAGTGAAGTTTATGCGGCAGAGAGATTTTCAAGAAGTTGCCCAACGCGTGCTATCGCCATCGCTGTAGACGAGCACTGGTCACATTGTTCACACGTCCTGCGGGCTGCCGTAATGTGTCAGCATTCCGTCGTCCATTCGTACGTGCTACTCCGGCCAACAGACATAGTCAGAAATTCATCTCCTCACCCGTAAGCTGTAATAAAGAAAAAGCAAGCTTATTTCGAGATGCCTACCTACGATGACGCGTATTTTTACGGTATGAATGGCTCATAGATATCTAGCTTACGTTGATTTATTACAGGTACGATAGTTTTGTTATCGCCATAAATCAATCATTTATATTCGAGATTATATTTCGAGGTATAAAAATATATTCGGATACTAAATACAGTTTTACCATAATTTATGTTCACTTTGTTAGTCAGCACGGATATTCTTTTGGGTCTAATGTTTTCCCTGGATACATTAAAATTAATCTAGAATATATTATTATAATTCCGTTTATGCGTGTTGAGTCACAAATAATTAAACTTTCTCTGTATAATTTGTCTCATTTAAATACGGTAGTATAATAGTATAGTAGTACCGTGTATTTATTATCTCAGAGTAAATATCTAATACTACGTACAATTATTGTGATTTATGTAAGTTTGTTTTCATTAATTATTCTAGAGTAATAAGAGAATAATATTAAGTCAAAAACCGTCCTTTAATCCTCGGTAATGTAATTGAATTCACGAATTCTTTACAATTTTAACTAATTACACGGTTCCAACCGTGTAATAATATTAAAACGCTTTTATTATTTTCAACTAATAGTAATTAATAAATGGACGATTTTATTTCAAATAACTAGACATTGCCTCTGAGTATGGAATTACGAATTACAGAAAACATCACTCATGCCTTGAATGATTGATTGATTATGTTTATGTTTCACTCATAGGAATGTTGTTTGTTCATAAAATATTTCATAATATAACTACCTACGTGTATTATAAGTTTCTACTTGGTGCATGCTAAAACAAGGAGCCGACTTCAAAAAAAGGAGGAGGTTCTCAATTCGGTTGTATTTTTTTTATGTTTGTTACCTCATAACTCGTCATTTATTATCCGATTTGGAAAATTCTTATCTGAATTTTTATTTGAAAGGGTTTGGTCCCATTGTCATCAGATCAGGATTTGATTACTTCTTAGTGTACTTTGAAGTCGATTTAAGTTTTTTGTAAAACAGTTCAATTATGTTGTTGGAGAATAGACTGGAATGAACACAAAAGTAATTAATTTTATATTAGTGATAGATTATTTTGTACCTCTTGTAAGAAACATTAGATACGATAGATGAGTATCTACATTTTTGAAATACTTCTTTTTATTTTCTCGTAATATTAAATGAAACAGTTACCATACATTTTATCGTATTTATCATAAAAATTACTTTATCGTAGAAATTATAAATAAATAATATAAACGGCAATAAGATGTTACCTTTATTTTAAATTGGATCAGACTTATACAGAAATAAGTATCGAGCTTATTGATGTATAAGTAAGTAATCAAAAAGAGGACAAGCAAAAAAAACATTTAAACAAAACAGATACCAAAATGTATTTATGAAAGCTTAAAAAGGCTTAGTCATTCACAAAAGTAATATTATGGGTTCGATACTAAACAAATATGTTTCCTATTTCGTTACATTTAGTACCTTTATTTTTATACAATATACGAATATCAAATTTTATTTAATGAATATTTTATGTGAATTTGTAAAGGAATGAACAAGCTTGCGTATTTTATGTAGCGAAGAGCATACCTTTCAAAGAACTTTTTGTTAGAAAGAATTTTTAAATAAAAGATTACAGGATATTCATTTCTTTGTTTGAGGGTGTCCACAAAAGCATCTTGAAGGAACTTTATAATTTTGAAATCTGCTTTATATCTCTGGTACTTTAGCCGACTTTGAAACGACGTGAAGTACCTACCTAATAATTTTATTAAAGGCCTACCTATGTAAGACGGCAATTTGTTAGTCTAAAAACCGGCAAAATTATGATATGGTTCCGTGCCAGTAAAATGTGTCTATCGTTTCTGCTTTTAGAGTTCTGAACGAAGAAGTTTAAAAAAGAACAGTTCAGGGCCAGTAGACAAGATGGTTGTCGACAATCGTTATCGTTAGTAAACGATCAACCTTTGTAAGGGATTGACATTTCAAATCGAGATATCACGTGATTTTTAACAATCTCTTATGTCAATCCCATACAAAGGTTGATCGTTTAGTAACGATAAAGATTGTCGACAACCATCTTGTCTATGGGGGCTAGTGCCGTTTCGTCCGTCTGTCACAGCGGTATATTTCAACAACCTCTGAAGCTATCGATTTGAAATTTGAGCAAGTTTTAAATATTGCTTAGCCAATTCCCACGGGGTGGTTGCCCTGCGCTGTAGAGAGGGGAACGGGCTCTCGTGTTGAACGCGTACCTGCTGACCCCTCCCCGCGAGGCGCTTATAGATAGCTCGTCCCGGAGGAAATGTTAAACCTCTATTACACGATGAATCGTGACCATATCGATCTATCATCCTCCGGTCAAGCTACGGCCCTCCACCTCCCTGCTCAGCATCGCCAACATGTCCCTGGTTTTTTATTATATACAGGCCTCGAAGACTGGCAGGACTGCTCATGAGTTGCCCTGGCTATAGGTAGCTTTAAGGTTAATATTTAGGTTTATGCATAGAGATCCTATACTATAATTACATTCAATAGTAATAAGGGTGGAGTTTTCAATTTATTTGAGTGTAAATATAGGTTTTTTAGATATCAATTATAGAAACTGGCAGCTCAAAAGTACAAACTCATAACACAATATAAGGAAAAACAAACAAATTTTTCTTCTTGACAATATAAAGCTGGTTATGAAGGCGAGTACATAACCAAGGATATTCTCGCCTGTCCTAACGCTGTGAAATATAGAGCCGATCCATCATCACAACCCTTATAGCTTATAATTCCCGAGATCTTATTATACTGATTTATCTATTTATCCGGAGCTTCAATAACAATTCTAATATTTTAAACGCGACCTTAAGTTATAGGTTCTAAGACATAATATACCTAAACTTTTTGGACCATAACAAAACGTGTCTTTATCTAAGACCTTAAACTATGGCTCAGTTAAATTAGTATTTACTCAAAGCCAGATTAAGAGCGTTCAATACAGTTAATCTCCAAAGTTTCCAAATTGCTTTACACTAACAGTAGATTTTAATCTGTATTGTATGTTGAAATCTTTGTGGGTGCTAATTCAATTTTGATCTCTAATGAGTAATTATTTGTAATTAAGTTTGAGGGCTTATTGAAGACATTGAACCTGTCACAATCTTTGGAACTGCTATAAAATATGTTGAACATCGGGATTCATAAAGGCTAAACACTATAGATAGGTACTCTACATTTGAGTTCGCATTTTTTTTTAATTTAAATGGGCTTGCGTTTGGCCACTGACCCGCCCCCATAAGGGACGAAGACGAAGCCTAAGATGGAACACGCTTACCCAGAAAGAACGTATTCACTCTGGCCTTGAAAGTCCCTAGGTTGTATGAGTCAGAAAACACAGACGTCGGAAGCAAGTTCCACTCCCTTGCTGTCCGCATTATAAATGAGGATGCAAAACGCTATGTCCGTATTTTCGGTATGTCAACAACGTACAGTAATACCAACTGATAAGGCGCGTCGTGAATCTTCGTTCACACAGAAAAGAAAGTATGGCCCCAAAGATCAACGAAAGAATGCTTAAAACTTACAATCAACCTTAGACCACTACTATAAGGTTTATAATACACTGCAGCTGTTAGTTTCGTCTCACTCGCTTTTGACGCTCCTCCGCACGGAGCGCGCTAATATGGCGGCAGCTACCGACCAATAGCGGTTTCTCGCGATTTGATTTTGCGCAGGTACATCGGTAAGCCATATCAGTTGGGTACTACTGTACGGGTGAAACTTTTCCCGGCGTCTTGTGGTTCGGTGTAAGAATGGGGATCGTTGGATATTTTATTGGCTATGACAGTAACGTACGTATAGACGATTACGTGACAAACCTCAATTGGCATGTAGCAATGTTTTAGGGCACGTGCCCTACAAACTCAATTGACCATTCGATCCGTAAAGTGATCGTAAAACGTAAGATCCTTGTGCCTCTACTGCCGAGAGTGTACCGTGATAAATTATTATAGTCCATATTAACATTAGCAAAGAGTTCTTGCTTCGACACTAAGTGATTGAATTTTCTATGAATAAGGTTATTGCAAGCCAGGCGGATTATAAAATTGTAAGGGTTGATTTTAGTCCATTAACGCTATTGACCCGACTTGATATAGGGATATAAATTCTATATTGTTTTATAATGACTAGCAAAAGTCATAAATAATTACAATTATAAGCTTTTTGGAAAAAAATATTTTAATTGTAAAAAGATACGAACGATGCTACAAATTAAAGCTGCTTATTTGCCGGTGAGCATAAATTACCTAATTAGCCGACTTTATTCGAAGAGAGAAGAAAATTTAATTAGAAAAATACGCTTTTATGTTATCGCCTTTCATAAATTATATTCGAAAATTTGATTGGGATAAAATTAAACTTGAAATTAATGGGGAATGAAACCAGATGAAATTTTAAACATTTATCATCCGACTTATACGAAAACTACTAATAAACTGACCTAATTAATTCTAAATTTATTAATATTTTGACTTGCTTTCATCCTGTTGAATTCAATTTTGGTATGGGTTGCAATTACCGGTAGCTTTTCGATTCCATTATACCCAAAACTTTTGTTTGATGAACTTTTATTATCATGTATAATTTGTTACTTCATTACATAATTTCGGTTATCCGACTACGCTGCTAAACTTCCGTATTGGGGAAATTTCTTGAGGAAAGCAAACATTTCTAAAATCACCGTATATTTACTTGAACTTGATTTGTTTGTGAACAACGAGACAACCCGTGCAAAGCCGGGGCGAGTCATGAATCCGAATTTATATTGTTAACCCGTTGGTTCTCGCGAGGGACGCGCGCTCCTAATAACAATTTGATGTCATTGTTATTTTTTTAACCGCGAGCCAAGGTTGCAAGGTTGTAAGCATAGATTTCATTATAACAGAAGATCATTTCTCTAAGTACCTAAATAACGAATAATAAAAATAAAATCCTAATAAAAGAATAAGAGAGGTCGGTGAAGATTGAGTGACACATTTCAAACTACTTCGGACGCTCATATCCCTGGTAGACCCAGGGATATGAGCGTCCCAATGAATAATGATAGTTCACGTCATAAAGCCCCGTCAGGGCCGTATGAGCATGGTAAGGATATTTAAGTCTTTAACCGATGTTTACTTATCTAAGAATATTTTATTTTACTGTTTGATCAAGACATTGAGATATTTTTCAACCGCAAAAAATTTACTAGTTTTAGTTTAGTTTGTCTAGTTTTTCTAGTTTTAGTACAAAAATACGTTATACAAAATTGCAAATAAATTAAAAAAAAAGATTTTTTTTTCATAGTGGTGGATGTAGTAGTTACCTATATTATTAACTCTTTGGTGGTGGTCTACGTTTTCTGATCCTTGTGGTTTGAGTCACCTGTCCTGTCAATCAGTCACTTTCGAAAAAGTTACTATTGTTTGATTGAAGAAAATAATTTCATGTTCGACTAACTTATTTTGTGCTATACTGATTGTTTTGTGACGTTCTATAATTACATAACTAATTGTCTTAGCATAACAATAAGCGTTCAAATTCAGCGAATGAAAGGTGCGGTTCCATAGGTCCATCCATCACAATTCACTGGCCAATAATCGCGTGATAGAATCATTCAATGTGTGTTTGACCGTAAATCCCGGATCCACGCAGAATTGCTGCTATATATCATTGTCCCTCGCACGTTTACTATTGGACCATTCATTAGGAAAATCGAAGTTAATTACTTTTTCTTTAATACAAGTATCAAGAATCGATACAGGGATATAACTTTCTCTTAAGTTCGATTTTACAGTTTGATAATCAAATCATCATCAGTTTCTTTATCCAGGATATTTATTTTTATGTTCACTTAGAATAATTAGACAGACCATTATTTATTTTATTATTCAGAAGATTAAAAGACTAAGTGCTCGATTCTAAATCTTTTTTTTAGCTTCTAAGAGAAGCCTAAATTCATAATGTTCTGGAATGTTATTGTATTTTTTGCTTGCTTTTTGTTTTTTTTAGGTATACAATATGGTCTCATTTTTCTCATACCTACGTCTATAATTAATAACACATTTAATATTGGTACGGTTTTTTCTTGTCAATATTTTTAATAATGTACACACGGCTACACATATAATATGCACAAGGCATGTACGCTGACCTCCCATTGTACAGAAATCCTATACAATGCGAGATCAGCTTATACTAGATGTGTATAGCTTGATGTGTTGCCGCGTGTATCTATGTTATAACTGTTGGCGTTCCGTAATAATAATAATGAAAAATTCTCTCTCGATACATACTTCTACAAAACCTAAAAGAATAAAAAAATAAACTGCTTTATTAATATAAGTAATCAATACGACACCTACTCATTTTTTTATTAAAGGTGATTATTTTTAATATAAAAAAAAACCTTAAAGTGGCCACTACCGGGGCTCTTACCCTATATTGTTGTTTAATTATTCCGCTTTGTAAAACACTAATTACAAAATGGAGCAAAACATTAAACCGTATTTTGGATAATTAACACATTGGAGTACGTAATTCATTGTGGATTAATAATATTGGTATAGATGTAAAATGAATAGTCAATCTCGTAAATGGGCAAATGAATTATGTGGTTTGGTTACCAGGTGAGGGGAACATTTTATTGACCTTTCGTCGCAATAATTTTCCCCTTCTCGTGCATCAAACTTACGATTTTTGTTCTTGGTTGTTATCTCAAGAATCGCCACTTTTCTCGTCCCGTGATGCCCTCAGTACTCAGATAACAGATAAACAGATAAACATATTTATTAGTAATATTTAAGATTACAAGTCATAATTTCGTTACATAATTTCAGATTTCAATAATATCAAATTAAAAAGTAATAATTTCAAGTACAATATAAATAAAATCAAAATACAAAAAGAAATAAAAATAAATTTCTGCCACTATGTCAAAAATTCTTCTACGGTATAAGTAGATAAACGTTGCAGAAATAATTTGGTCGTAAAGTTTTATAGATTTAGTGCAGGTAATAAAAAGACCAGTATCAATCGTCATATTATTATCGTAAATTTGCTTATAAAGTTTTCTGCAAATGTTTGCCCAGTAGCATTTGTGATTACCTATTTTTGTAGAATGGGATAGATGAAGTGGGTTGCCTTTTCTAAAAGTTATATACCTAAAATGTGATTGGGGTGCGACTTCTATCTAAAGCTTTAGTGCCAATTAACACATCTAAGTTTATCTTAACTTCTGTACTACAGACATGCGTCGGGCCTCTACTATATCCTATAACAATAAAGGTTTTTTGAGTTATAGTCAAGATTATAGTATCATTAGTTAGATAAACTCAAATACTATTAAATGAGATAAAGTAAAGTAGTTTTTTTTCGTAAACTGGGGAAATGTAAAAATAAACTCATATTTTCATTAGGAACAATCTTTCTTTTTTCTAATCGTTCAAGCCATATGAAACATTAAGTTACTATGTTATTGTTGATCAGGTTCATGAGCTACTATGTAACACTTTCTTTATCTTTCTACGACGACTGGCACCTTTGCTATAACACAAAATATCAGAGGCCGAACCACAAGCTCTTAAAACAATATTATTATAACCTTATTTGACTTTTGTCTTTCTTTGACATCCGACGTCAAAACGGGACAAAAGACAAATAAGGTTATTTTAACCTTATTTTATGAGCTTGTGGTAGGCCCCCAGGAGTACCGGAAGCTAGTGCACAAAAATCAAAATGGCTGCCATTTGCGGGGGAAGGGGGTATGACCTCTCATATTAGGTTTTTTATAGATAAACTTAGATGTATAATCCGGCCTTAAAGCCTTAAAAGCCCCTATCACACTGTTTTATCATTCCATAGTCTAACTCTGAGTGGCTAACTTAAGTAAAACTTTTGACGAAAACTTTTTACAATTTTAACACGCTTTTGTGATTGATTTGAATGTTAGTGTTGATTTAGTCGCAGCACTCAGGGAAATTAACAGTCGACGTGGTGTAAACTTTTGGTGTGGGCTTTCGAATTCGTTTATTAAAAGGCAAATTAAAAGTGCGAACTGTCGGTGTAATGGAGTGGAAACATTAGTATTATTGGACATAACTGAAGGTATTTGCGCTATTTCTATGTAAATTAGTTCAGTCAGTAAACTTGTACCTACCTCAAACATAGCTTTTAAAACTTGAATAGTCTTTTTAATAGATATCTAGTTTTTACTCTTTTACGTACAGTCAACAATTTTCAACTACATCGTATCTATATTTAGTAAGTAAACTTGAATAAATAAAAAAAAAAAATATCCTGGGACATTCCTCACACACAGTCATCTGATCCCAAACTAAGCAGAGCTTGTAGTACAGAAACCAGATAACTGATATAATACATATACTACTTTTTGTTTGTAAATACATACTAAATATACATAATTACACCCAGACTCAGGACACACAGACATGTTCATGCACACAAATGCATTTCCTGTGTGGGAATCGAACCCACGACCTGCGGCACGTAAGGTGAACCTTAACCAACTGCGCCAACTGGCCCGTTAAATAACTGGTTTGTATTTTTAATGAAGCGTCAGAGACTGACTTGTAGAAAATTTTCATATAATTGAAAACTATTGGAAAACCGTGTTGAAATATGCTGTGGTAAGATCGACTGAAATGTAATTTCAACGTAGGAGAACTCAGTTTAAGTTTTAATATTATGTTTATTATTTTAACTGCGTTATGTACAGTCAGGCACATCAGTAGCTGGACAAATCTGTGTGAACTATACATAATAAATAATGGAAAGATAAAGTAAACATTATATTTTGTAAACATACTATTTATATTTCTTCATCATATGGGGGCGTCGGTCGATTAATTACGTGAAGTGATTAAGGGTAATTTTCGACGCCCGTTCCCCTTGGTCGTACATAGTCCCCTAATATCAAGTGAGATTTTTGAATGCGTATTTTTCATCATTATCATATCAACCTAAGATAGTCCACTGCTGAACATAGGCCTCCCCCACATCGAACGGTTTTGGGCCGAAGATTTAGTTTTCTAAGAGACGCGGTGGGTGTGCGTAGGCCCAATTGCCCGAGAAACTCCGGACAGTCGATCGAACTATTTCCTATATTTAGAAGGTAATATAAGTCTGCTATGTGTCTTCTTTAGTGCAGTGGGAGGAAGTGTTTTTTTTATTTAGTTTTAATTAGGGAGGAATACTTTTGCGCGGTATTGTCAATAACGGAGAAAACGTTTTTGAATACGTTCGATAAGAGTGACATATCTACTTGTACATGCCGTAGCTTGGATACCACAATTGAGATGCATAGGTACTCAAGATGGCTCCGTTCAGCTAATTATGTTGCTGACTGTATTCTTCTTTGTGTCATATGATACGACGTGTTATTAGGGTTAAAAGAACAACAAATATGTTCTGCTTTAATATTCGATACCCATATCAACAAGGCACTTATCATATCAATAAGTAATATACCTAACAAAATGAAAGCTTATCATGTAAGTAAAATCCTGATTTCAGTTTCATGTTTGCATGTCAATAAGGCTCATGATTTATGTAATAGTAAGTACACACGGCTACATATCTAGCTATACATTTCCTGTATAAGCTGACCTCTCATTGTACTGAAATCCTTTACCATTCGATATCGGCTTATACTGGAAATTTATAGCTTGATATGTAGCTGTGTGTACAACACATTAGGCCGTTCAGTAAATGGCCAATATTTTTGAAGGCTATGTGAGGAAAATTATAAACTTGAATGTTGTATGATTTAACATGAATAAAAAGCTGGCCAAGTACGAGTCTGAGACTGACTTCTTCACCGAGGGTTCCGTGGTCCCGACCTTCCTTGGAAAGAAGTGGATCCCATAATTAAGTTTGTTTGTAAAATAATTTTGGTGATTTGGAAAAAATGTGCTAGTTACAAACTTAATTTTTTTCCCTATATTAATTAGGTACTTACTTATATGACTATCAAGGGTAATTATTTCAAATTCTTGGCTTCGCAAAATTCGGAGATAAGGGGGGAATGGTGGTTTTGTTTTTTAAGAAACACCAGTTCTAAATAATAAAACCACATATAAAATCCTTTGGACCTATGCTTATCATTTAAACTTACATATTTAAATTAATAAAATAGTATTATTAATTTTAAAATATTTGCTTCAGTGTATATGGGAAATGAGAATCTCCATGGGCCGAGTAATAATTAAGGCTGCGTATAAAGCAAAATAACAATCGTAGAATTGAAATTTAACCATGTAAATAGTATTTAAATGAAAAAATATTTTTATATGGGTATTTTCATTATATACGCGAGGGTTCTCTCTGAGCAAAAACATAATGGAATGAAATTTCCTCGATGGAAAAAATCACAAAGCTGCCTCTAATAATAATGAATTTTCGGTTTTATTCGTTCATGGTGTATCTAATTAAGACAAAAATTCGATAAATAATATCACTAACATATGACCTAGGGCTGCTACTAACGATTTTTTAAAATATTCTATACTTTACGAGTTATTTAGATAAAAAGTGCTTAGTTCATTTTTGTTACGCGGAACACGCTATCTCCATCTCATCTGCACGCGAAGATTAGACATAAGTTTGTTTCATCTGACATTGCCATATTTTTCTGGCTTGGTACACGAGATCCGAGCATTGAAACTGTCTTATCCAACAAAATATATAAGATATATTCTCCTAAATTATTAAAATGGAAAAGTTATCCTTCCTAAAAGTTGGATACCCGTACAGATCACACCTTTAATTAATAAATCAATCCAATCAGTACTGAATTGAACTTGGTCGTGTGGAGGTACAAACCATTTTGTAAAAGGTTAATTTTAATTATTTTAACTTTAAATTATATTAGGGTTTGATCAAAGTAGCCATTTATTTAGTCGAGCGTTACTCAAATGGTATCCAATTTATCAGAATGTCTGTAAAACCCTAAATTGAAAGCTACACCGGGATAAATGCTGGTATACCTTTCAGGTATCGATGTAACTTAAAAATGATTTACGGGTCTTTGAATGACAGGCAAAAGCGCGTAGGTAATTATTTTACGAGAAGTGAATACCTATATACGTCGGAACAATATACGATGTGGATACGACAACAATGAAACCACGTAAAGTAATCATCAATACGATTAACTTTTACTATGAGAACAACTTCGAATTCGCCAAAAAAAATTACAGCTTTTCATAAATGTTTGCCGAGGAGACATGTACATTTCGAAGTTGTTCCCTTAGTAAAAGTTGATCGTATTTATGAGTAGGTACTTTACGTGGTTTCATTTATTGCCGTATTTTCGTATCCACCCCGTATATGTTACTGTAAAAGCTCGAACCTCGGTATATCTTAAGATTTACCTGTAAAACCTAAGATTTACCAAGTCTTATGGTAGAAGTTCGAACTGTTCTGTGATCATCGTTAATTTTGGGCTGTTACTAGCATATACTCAGTCAATCTTAGGTTTTACCTCAGAGACATGGTAAACTTGAAAAATAGTTTTCTAGCAAACATGTTCGGCGTATTATTGAACTATTGCGATTACCATAGCGTATAGATGCTTGCAAAGAACAGGGATATCATTCGCGCATTGCCAACACTGCGGTGCGCGGTAAGTAGCGGAATTTGCGCGAATAGGCGGACGCAAATCACCACGAATATTTTCACTATCTTTGGGGCGCCGAACAGCCTTTCGATGATGGTCGAGAAAACCAAGTCATTGAATGTTAGTTATTGAATGCATAGTGTGTGGAGCTTACTACACAAGACATACAAAAATATGTTGGGAACGTGAATGGACACGTGAATTCATCCAGCAAATGAAAAGAGCAAGACCACGAGGCGAAAGAAGCAATAGTTAACACGTAGACATTATGTTTGTGACAGGAACATTTAAATTTATTTATTTTAATGTTTTTATTTTTCAAAACGTATTTTACAAATGTTGTAATTTTATATAGGTAACTTAACTCATAATAATTACTATGTTATTTTTAATCATACTAACTAATTTTTAATCATATTTCATTGTTTTATTCCCAAAACCAACATTTAATTTACTAAGCATCATTGGTAAAACCTAGCTTACACCAAACTATAAAGATAAAACCTTACAATTACGACCTCATGTTGGTAAATACTAAGATGTAGGTACTCGTAAAACCTAGGATCTACCGGTAATCGGGATTTTACAATAACATAATATATACTGTGTAGGATGTTGGTAGAACTTTAGTTCGTAAAATTAATTTTAGTTTACATTGCTTCAATTATTTCTTGGTTGAACCCGTTGACATACTTTATTCAAAGTCTGTTACGGTAGACAGCTCGATATGTATCTTTATTACAATATCATAAGATATAATTTTAAATACTTCGAATCAAAAAATTTTCAACAAATTGGGGCTTATCGTAAAATTTAAATCTCTTTGTTACATCAGAATTTTTAGAGGACCTTTTTATATCAAACCCGTACATACATGAGTATACATAATACATAATTTCATATTTGCGAACAAAACTAAATTAAATTAAACTATTGTGACACAATTTACTTTTGTTCCCATACAAATAAACGGAGAAAAAAAGGCATTCTCATTGTGTGGTCAAACTGCTCGTATTAAGTTTTCCTTTACATTGAGTGAGGAAAATGTATAATATATTAAAGCCACATAGCAGGTTGTAGCGAACTGTTGGTAGCGACACTACGGAACTGACACCCTTGTGGGTGGCACCCCGCCCCTACCTTGCCTTCCCTAGCGAGCCTGAGCAGAGCCTGAGAGCTATGTACTCGAAAGTGTTAAAGTGCTAAACCAGCCAGCATAATAATGAGGAAGCGGCACTGATGTTACTTACGATAGTGTTACCAGTGCATTTACCTGCTTCTCGACTTAGCTGCTGCTATGTTGAAAATTAGTTGCCAAAGAGCACCACCGGTGGTTTGATGACATAAGAGCCAATTATTCCCCAGACTTACTTAATGTTATCACATTCAGTTACAAATATCATTACCTACCTTTGTGTGATTGAGGTTCATAAAAAAAGTTGTCTTCAGTTGAAGGCCGACTTCCGAACCGTTGGTAACTTTAGTCAATTTTACTTTCATAAGTGCCCTACTAGGGTATACATTGCCCCTTGAAAGAGTTTAGGACTTTGCTGAGCCGAGTTACAGCAAGTTTGTGCATATGTCTAGTGCTCAAACTATGAGTGTCGCTATTATTAGGAAAGTTATTTATGTTCTTCCTCACTTTTCTCACGTTTCTACTATTTATCCAATTGCGATAAATACTGGGGATTTGTTGTGCATATGCTGGATACAGTTTCTGACATAATAGAAAGTGGTGTTGCAAAGCACGCTAGGCTAAAATATTATACAATTATCACAGATACCGAAAGACATGTCAGGATTTGACTATTTTACAAGCTTTTATTTAGTTTCTGTCCCGGTATCTGTTTGAAATAAAATTTTGCAAGTTCTATCTGACCCACATCCTGGTTTCCGATTGAGCTATGTTTTCTATATCAAAGTCAAAGACATTAGTAATAAAACAACGAAACCCAATCAAGTTTGGGCTCGTTTGATTCGTCTTGACAATGACTCTGGTTCTCGGTCTGATGATGATCGACTTATATAAAGGATCTTGTTTCATAAAAGTTTGTTTTTATTCATGTTATTAGATAAATTAAGAAGTAATAACTATAATATTGAGTAAGTAAGTACAGTCGATTACAATGAGATATATGCATTTAATGTTACAAAATTATGTATGCCTCTTGGATGCAATAGTGAACTATCCGTTGTATGTGACAAATATGGTTTGCATGGAACCTGACATTGTTATGTTTTTATACTTAGTGCAATAATTATGTATACCACCATATTTCCACTGAAATGTATACTGTTAAGCTTATATTAATAGTGAGGTAACTATATATCCAAAAGGATACATAATTTTGTAACTTTACATGGATATATCTTATTGTAATCAACTGTACATGCAATGATAGCAAGTAACAATCAGAAACATAAAATGTAGTAGTTGGTAAAGACATCTATGTGATTAATTTTACTTCAGCGTGTAGTGCCTTGCTTTTTGCGAATAATATGTTTTCAGGAACATGAACTCTGATACAAACTTTAGTTCATTATTATGACGCTAGATGGCGTTGAATAATTGTTTCTATAGATGACGTTACTTGTATGCCTAACAGAATTTTCCTTCAAATATTTTGCTACACAAATGACAATTTTAAATTATGATAAGCTGATTATAACCCCACCTTTTCACCCCTTTTCATGTAAAGCGATTCATCTTCATGTGCTAGCCGGATTGTTTGACATTTCCCTTAACGTCACTGTGTCGCTGATTCATTACAAACCGCCTAGGCCGTTTACAAAATGGCTCCGTTTCTTAAACAGCCTGTAAATATATATTATTCACCTGGTGCGACTATGATACAACTTACAAATAATAAATTAAGAATAGTCTTCTTTTAGCACTTTAGAGTACCACTCTTTCACTTAGGTACATGTGTTTTGTTCTTGTTCTAATTCTAACTACTCGAAAATCGAAATTAGCGTTTTATAAAATGCCGGAAAATTTGATTAGATGAATTGTCTAACACAAATATCCATTACAAACGGCCTAGGCATTTAGAAATCAGTCTGAACGGCCGTCCAAGTTTTAGAGAAAACGTTTCCATTTTCATTTTATATACAGCCATAGCTCACTCACTTTAACACACATCTTCACTAAACAGAGAGTTCGTGGTCAAACGTAAGCAATATAAAAGAGAGTATATTGTTTTCTCGATGAACAAAAAACTACTAACGTAAGAAGCTTAGTGGACACGAAATAATTTCGCTCGCTATTTTTTAAATCCTTGAGTTATTTCTAAAAGAACGATTCTTTTCAATTTATAACGGTGTTCGGGAAATATTTACTTTTTTTAATACATAGAAAGGATTATTTTTTCCCAACCGCTTTTATAGTCTATGAAACAGCTTACTCATTTAAATTGCTATTTTTAGAGGTAGTTTTATCCTGAAACTGAAAAGTGGAAATTTATTTCGACGTACATACACACAACATTACAGAACAATAGATACCCCTCCCCCTTTTTTTGAAGTCGGTTAAAAAGAAACGGATAAAGTAAAATAAAATGAACACTTTACCAATATTGTGTGATGTCGAAAATACAAGCTTTTTTTGGTGACTGTACTTTTTGTTGACTGTAATTTCATTGTGTTATTTGAAATATACTATAATGTATACCAAATATTAAGTCAATCCGACCACTGGAAGTGGGTGAAAGGGGATAGAACCTTTGTGGCATAGCTAGCCGCCGCCATTTTGATTTTTTTTCAATGTCGCGGCGCACGATGTAACTGGTATATATGGGTAGAGGACACTTATACAAACAAAAAATGTTAATCCATATGGTGGCCTAAAGTGTCACGTTTCCGAGATATTTGGAGGTAAAGATCGCCATATGAGAATTATGACAATCATTAAAAATTAACTTATTACGTGTTTATATGCATTCGATTGTATTCAAATAATAGTTCCCAGGTTGATTTATCAATTTTTTAACCGACTTCAAAAAAAGGAGGAGGTTCTCAATTCGAATGTTTTTTTTTTTTACGTTTGTTACCTCATATCATAACTCCGTCATTTATTAACCGATTTCGAAAATTCTTTTTTTATTTGAAAGGGTCCACTTCCCCTTTGGTCCCATCAGATCAGGATTTGATTACTTCTTAGTGTACTTTGAAGTCGGTTTAAGTTTTTTGTAAAACAGTCCAATTATTTGAATAGAGTAAAACTAGGAGCACGAAAAACAATATTTTTAATTACTTACCTACTAAACAGCATCGTAATATTCGCTATGAACCACAATGTTGTCAAAGAAGCTAGGATCGTGACTTGTTTTCCATCTTTTCATTATTATACAAACAAAAATGACTATACTTGTCCTAATATCTAAGTTAATTGGAAGTAAAGATCGCTAAGTAATGCTCCCTGGGCGCCAAAATTGCAATAGCGTCGTAAATAAATAAAAAAACCCGATCCCGCGGCCGGCCCGACCTAATAAAACTTCCACCTAAATGAAAGTCCCGTCTTCGTGGAAGACTGCTTACGTTCACACAATGCCAAAAAGGGCGATGATCAGACCCGACGTATTACAGGCCTATTGCCATCCCCTCCCATTCTCTCTACTGTGATCAACACGTAACTCTTGAGATATCTAGAGGATCACGATTTGTTGAGTGACCGAGAATATGGCTTCCGCCATAGTCCCTTGGCTGTGATGTGTCTATGTATACACTAGAAGGTCACCAGCCGAGTGATCACTTGCCATCGAGAGTCAAGGTGGCGAAGCGTTCGATCGGGTCTGGCACCGGTGTCTTCTAACGAAGTTACCAGCATATGGGCTTCCCGAGGGACTATGCAAATGGACCGCCAATTTTCTGTCCAGCAGATGCATAAGAGCTGAGAGATATAAATGTTGGCGTCCCGCAAGGGTCTGTACTGTCCCCAACACTGTTCCTGCTGCATATCAATGAAATGCTGTCTATTGACATTCATTGTACAGAGGACGCGCATCGCCCGCGCCGCACCACCTACCCGGCCCACTGACCCACTGCCTGTGTCTACTACGTCGGCCCGTTTTACGAAGCCCATGCCTCAAAAGGAATCGAAGCGGGCTTGTGAAGCAGGAAGCGCCGTCAGAAAACGAATAAGAACCGATGCGGCACAGCTCCTGTGGAGCTCAAGCAAACCATGCGTGCTGCCATGCCAAACACTCCGGTGTATATTTCTCGTCTACACTACGCCACCAAGGCGGAGGACATCGTGGAGTACATTCGCCAAAGAATCAAGTACTCGCTGAGGGTGCAGCTGTTGGAATCGAGCCGCAACGTCAACTTCAAGGCGTTCGTGGTGCGAGTATCAACCTGTTTTCTGCACCTCGTCATGGAAGAGGACTTTTGGCCGTAGAACTTGGGTTCCGTCGCTTTCGCGGACTAGTGCCACATGATCGCACGAAGACATAGTGCAGTGCAGTAGTGTTAACTAACATAGGCCTAAATGTTTTATACTAACAAAAATGTTTTAATATAATATTTATGTTAGTTTGTAATGTTATCTATGGGCCACAGTAGCCTGATAATAAAGATGTATTATTATTATTGCAAATATTCCTCGTTTCGTGGTGGAGGAAAGCCGCGAACGGCTTGTGTCTGAAATCGAGAGCTCACTAACTAGTGTCTCCGATTACGGTCGACTAAACCTAGTCCATTTCAACCCCACTAAGAGCCAAGTATGCGCGTTCACCGCTAAGAAAACCCCATTTACTGTGGCTTCACAATTTCAGAACACGGACATCAGTGAATTAGAAGTCGCAAGTCCGGCGTTATATGGAGTACTGCTCTTACCTGGATACCAGTTTGGGACTTTAGACTCGGTTCAGCGACGTGCCATTAGAATCGTCGACGATCCCGAGCTCACAAGCGGCTTAGGGCCCCTCAATCTGAGGAGAGACTTTGCCTCCTTATGTGTGTTCTATCGCTTGTACAACAGACAGTGTTCTGTAGAATTGTTTAACCTGATGCCTACGGCTACCTTCTACCATCGCTAGTCTCGCCATTGACGGGAAGTCCATCCTCACACATTGGAACCTAAATAGTTTCGAACTATGCGGTCTCAAAGGAGCTTTCTTCGCTTACAATCAGGCGGGCCGTATGTTTGTTTGCTACCTAAGTAGTGTAAAAAAACTTTTATTCAAAGGTTTGAGGTCACGGCTTGTTTCTATTATGTGTTTTATTTTATTTTTAAAATTATTACTATTATTTGACCACTAATGCTTAAAAACAAGAACATAAATTGTACTTAATCAACATTAAAATATTGTCATTCGTCTCATATTATATATACATCGATATTCCAATATCTCGGTAACATGATATTTTAAGACAAGTATTGTAATTTTTGGTTAATAACGGCGACATGGAAAACAAGTTAACCACTACGATCTGAGCTACTTGACAACATTGTGTTTCATTGCGAATATTGCGATGCGGTTTAGTAGGTAACCAATTAATGAATATTGTTTTTTCGTGCTCCATGTTTACTATATTCTAATAAATAGTTATATCAACCTGGGAACTATTATTTGAATACAATCTAATGCATATAAACACGTAATAAGTTCATTTTTAATGATTGTCGTAATTCTCATATGGCGATCTTTACCTCCAAATATCTCGGAAACGTGACACTTTAGGCCACCATATTGCTTAACATTTTTTGTTTGTATAAGTGTCCTCTACCCAAATATATCACTTACACCGTGCGCCGCGACATTGAAAAAAAATCAAAATGGCGGCGGGTGGCTATGCCAGCTCCCATACAAAAATGTTCGTACCCCTTTACTTGCAAATTCCACCCGAACGAACAAACATACATACATTGCAAGTTAAATAAAAGCTTGTAAAAGATATACAAAATCGGAAACACGAATTTAAATAATACATTATTCGGTTAGAAAAACAACCCTGGTTGTTTTAGTAATATTTTTATACTTGATATTATCCAATGTAATACCTAGGCACAGATAACGAATGTGTTACTCACACAAGTGTTAGGTGATAGGTCGCTTTGAAGGGCTCTCTCGAACAGACTTCAATTACTGTAAGGGCTTCGACAACAAACCTATCGTACTATTATGGGAAAACCTACAACAGTTATCTTGTTTGGCTGGTCGATAAAGCTGTAAGTGTAAACAACATTGTATGGGGAAAATACATTTTTACGTTTTATTTTCAGTAGTTACAGCCATTTAGAATTATTTCATCTATCTGTTTGACATTGATTTCATAAAAAAATATTATTCGTTTGTAAAATTCCAGCCAAGTGCGAGTCGGATGGCTGGAGGAATTGATAGAGTCGGTCATACAACGTTAAGAATTGCATTTTTAAAGGCTTTTTGAATTAAAGCGTTACTTTTTAGGGTTCCGTACCCGAAGGGTGCCAAACGGGACCCTATTACTAAGACTCCACCGTCCGTCCGTCCGTCCGTCTGTCTGTCAGTGGACTGTATCTCATGAACCGTAATAGGTAGACAGCTGAATTTTACAGAGAATGTGTATTTCTATTGCCGTTATAACTACAAATAATAAAAATGAAATAAAATTAGAAATTAAAGGGGGCGCCCATACAAGAAACGTTTTTTTTTGCGTTATTTTTAATTGCAAACATGAGTTAGACAATATTGTACGGAACCTAAGCCTAAAGAAGGGAACTAGAACCGGTGGGTACTTGGCGATAGATTTTCAACTTGAGGGTTGTATCCAGCCTGACGGCTACTACAAATGCCACCTATGGTTCCCTCGCGATGTTTTCTTCATGGAAAGTGGAGATCATTGTACTATTCGAACCCATACCTTTGTCAAGCATTCGACGTCACAAGCAAAGCTATATTTGTTAAATAATTGGCTTGATAGAGCCCATAGTAATACGAAGTTTGTGAAATCTATTACAGTAAAAAAGATGAAGCCCTCCGGAAATTTCATTGTTACGTTATTTATCCACCTTTTGTTAGGATATTATATTTTATTGACATTCATTTATTCCGTAAATATATGAAATCAGAGGGTCTACTACGAAAAACGATACACGAATAGTCCGATCATCGTTGTCAAATATCATCCATTTGGACTGAACAAAATTTACATCTGGGAGCCAATTCTCATTCACTCGAATTCATCACTCGTTCCAAATAAAGTTAGAACTCGTACTTTTTTCGAGTGAAAATCAAGTTAGGCTATTCTGAGAATTTCGAAGCCGCCATTTTCTCTTATTTTTCGAGGGCTAGCGCTCGAACTACTTCGACTGGTCGGGACCGTTCGAAACGTATTTCGAATGCGAACTATCAAACGTCAAATAGTTAGGTTGTCATTTGGAAACGTAATGACAGATAAGCCTAAGAATTTCCGTTACGCACAGACAATATTTTTTCTTATTCATTTATAATTATTATATAAAATTGATTAACTTATGAATTCCGGATATATTAGGATATAAAAAGTGTAAAACGTTGTTTTAAATATTTTAGAGTGATTAAAATCTTTTTAAATTTTAATTTAAGATATAACATTATCGCATACGTTAACAAAACGCAATTATCAAGTGAAACGAAACGCATTGTGCAATTTGTATCTATCATAATGGCAACATTTATTCCTTACACTCGAACTTAGTTCGATTAGTGCCGAGAATACAGGAATCGAAAAATAGACTCCGCCCCTCGAAATTTTACGGTCGAACTAGCACTCGTAATGCAAGTTCGATTCGAAGGCTAGTTCGAGGGAAGTGAGAATTGGGCCCCAGGGGCCTAACTTTTCTAACTTTTACGAACGTTACGTTATTCTGGCAATTTCAAGGCCAGCATATTTAGAAGGGAAACCAGTCAGCTAGAGCGTTGATTGGTCGGGACCGTTCGAATTGAATCCGCCCCTCGAAATTTTACAGTCGAATAGGACTCGAACCGTAAGTTCGATTCGAAGGCTAGTTCGAGGGAAGTGAGAATTGGGCCCCTGGTCAGTTTTGCTGCAATTATATTGGTTAATATTTTGACAATGATAATAATCGCACTATCGTTTATCGTTTTTCGGAGTAGGCCCTCAGTCGCCCGCCTGTACATCAACAACTTTTAAAAGAAACTGATACATACGAAATATTGCGAGTAAATAAATTAAAGTATTTTTTTACTTGTGTATTTTCTTAATTGACGCTTTTTTAACTGTATGTCACACTATGATGAGGTAACACCATGGTCGTTGAACTCACCACGGACTTTTTGGCGGGAACGTACAGTGAAATTACGTTTTCATTTTTATTTTCATAAATTCGTGTATTTTGAGTTTTATTGCAAATTATCGGTGGTATTTTATTCAATAAAGATCAATATATGTGCACCAGTGAAGTGAAATGAAATGAATTATGTTTATCGTGACTTCACAAGTTGTCTCAAAAAGTCCGTGTAAAGTTTTAGTACAATGACCACCACTTTACTAAAACATGACTGGACGGTGACTGATAATGCGGACTATGTGAAAGTTAATGTGCGGACTATATTAAAGTGATATTATAAATAAAATGTATGCGACTGAAGGGCTTTGTATCCATGGTCATGAAAAAATTTACAAAAAAAAAGTAACACCATGGTCGTTGAACTCACCACAGACTTTTTGGCGGGAACTTGCAGAGTGACGTTACGTTTTCATTTTTATTTTCATAAATACGTGTTTTTTTTTTTTTTTTTTTAAATGATAAAATCTTTATTTACAACAAATATGTACAAAATACAATCTATATATAGAAAATTTCCTCAAGCCTGCCGCTGCTTCCGATTAACGGCAGGGTTCCCAGAAGGCTGGCAGCGTTTCCTCTTTGGATAGCCAAGCTGACGCGTTGGCGGAAAAAGCTCCCCGCCCGCTGGTCTCCGGAGGTCTCGATCAATTTTGATGACAAGGTGCGAGCAAAACGGCGAGCTTCGGACCCCCACGGTCCCATGGTCTCGACCGCAAAAGGTACAAAAATATAGTTGGGTCCAATCGATGCATATTTTTTGAATTTTGAATTTTCCGCACTGGCCGCAGCTGCCCCTGCAGCTTTAGAAGTCGCCGGTAAGTGAGATGGCGCGAGTGTATCGACACATGTGGCAATATATGTATTTTGAGTTTGATTCCATATTATCGGTGGTATTTTATCCTATAAATGATCAAACCATGTGCACCAATGAAGTGAAATGAAATTAATTATGTTATCGTGACTTTACAAGTTGTCTCAAAAAGTACGTGACAAGTTTTAGTACAATTACACAGACAACCCGGACGGCATTCTCGCTATCACAAAACTGAGGAACAGTAATGGCGGCGACTATTTATGTGTGATTATATTTAGGGTTGCCATGTTAGGCTAAATTTACCCACTCTTTTATTATGTTATACCACTATTATACTCAGACAAATATGTAACGGTAGACAAGTTTAAATGAAAATTAAGTGTAAATGTAGGCAGAATATACCGTATCATTTTAAAATGTTAATGGTGGCCAAATCTCGCTATGAAAATATCCTAACTAATATTATACACATCTGAAAGTGACTTTGTTTGTTAATTTTATTTTTGTTCTGCTTTCATGCTTCAACTATCAACCGATCGCTAAAAAAGGGGTCGAAGATTTTTGTTCAGTCTGGCATATTCATCAAGCGCCGAGGCGGCTTTCGATGTAACATTAATACATCGATTGAAGACACTCATACGAATATAAAAATAATGGCGTGCCTATGTCCATAACGTTAAAGAGTACTTTGCAAAAAAATATCGATGTTTGACATCTTCAATAACTATGAAAATTTATTCATTAAATGTTTTTTCAACACACTCGCTAGTAAAGTGACGTTTTTAGTATCTTAAAGCAGCTTATTACGCACTAGTGCTTTTTACTTTCCATTACCGCACAGTTTTATGATAGGTATAATCCCGATTATGATACGTTTGTACTGTACAACCTGTACAAACTGTGTGTCTGTGCTGTACAAATTGTGTGTACACAGTTTGTACACACAACTACAAACAGTAGACGTGTTAACGTCTGTGGGGTCTCTGCGATATTATGGCCAAAATACATTATAATGTATACCGGGTGATTCCCGAATCACGCGGTATACAGGAAGACAAGTTCAAAAAATAAATTCAATTAAATAAATAATTCGAAATAATTAATTTGATTACGATAGTCCAATAATTTCATTAATTTTAAATACAATAAGTACCTATATTTTACAACCTACGCGGTAAAATAAAGAATACCTACACATAAACTATTCTTTGATTATTTTAGGGCTCCATAATTCGCTCCATCGCTTTCTAAAACGAGTCCGTTCGCCAAAAAAGATTGAGAACCACTGATATAAAGTATGTGTATAAGTCGCGAAAGTTTAAAATCAATTTATAATAAAATACATAGTATTAATAATAACCATTAAATATAACATTCCCATATTTCGGGTAATTTACACAAGTGAATATTGGCAACACTGGCTTTGTGACAGATTATTTTGTTCTGGTGAATGAATATTTGTTTTGATGTATAAAATCAAAACTACGTGATTGAATTATTAATTCACCTGTGAAACGTGATTCCTGGTATTTTTTTCCTCCGGTCAGTACAGTTTTTACACCATTTCACTACACAAGACATGCTGTATTTTAATATTTTACGGCACCGCAGACGTATTGACTCTGTTGACGTTTATCCGCGTAATGGCCGACTAATGTGTGAATGTGTGCGTGCCGGCATGTACGTACAGCGAGGTGGCCGACTCTGAGCGACACAGTTTTTTGTTTGCGAGAATACATCCGCCTTTTTTAAATATCTGTGTACAATTACTACCATTTTACTAAACATGACTGGACGGTGACTGATCATACGGACTATGTGAAAGTTAAAGTGCAAAGTGCGAGTGATAGTATAAATAAAATGTATGCGATTGAAGGACTTTGTATCCATGGTCATGAACAAATTAAACAAAAAAAATATGAACTCACCACACTATTATTGGATAGGTATTGTGCTATTGTATATGACCCTCCGGCTATCGATTCCATATTATTTTTCCCAATAGAAGGAAAATGGTATTTTGTGTCACAGCCGAGCAAATAATATAAAAAATAATAATAAAGTATTAGCAAAAAAAATTCGTTGTCATTTTTTTATAGTTTGAGTTGATTTTGCTATTTATTATATGGTTAGTTTTATATCACGGCTGGGTAGTATTCCTATACATATATTATGCCATTTCAATTGCAACTCTACTTATTGCTTTTGTATGGAACTTGTGAACTAAATAGTTCAGTCTGCACTCGTTTGTAATCTGGCCGTGTAGTCCGTAGTTCAGAACTAGTGCAGTTCAACTGAGTAGCGAGGATTATCCGATACCCCGTCTTTGCTTTTGTTCTTTCATGGACAAA
Source organism: Polyploca ridens (assembly GCA_951394255.1). Lineage (NCBI taxonomy): Eukaryota > Metazoa > Arthropoda > Insecta > Lepidoptera > Drepanidae > Polyploca > Polyploca ridens. The sequence continues at coordinate 11,477,296 of OX596247.1, forward strand.
GTAAACAGCACGAGTAAGTTGAAATTAAATTTTTATTGACCGGCATTCACAGGCATGGAGATATAAAAAGATGTAAGTACACTTCTTGAAATTAAAATTATTCGTATAACAACATTTTCTGTTTATGTTTAAATTATTTTAAAAATGTTAAAAAAAAATATTTTTCTTTATTATAGTATTTAATTTTAAAAAGTAGTTTTAATATTATCATATTCACTTGAATAGCAATTCCTGGCTTTATTATGGTCCGCGTCCCATATGTGAGACAACGAAATATATTAAAATTTTACTTATAAGAACGCAACGCTTTTATTAGTTACGGAACCCAACAATAACAGTAAGTATTTAATTTCCAAAAGTTCGCTATCATAAAACAAAAAGAACAAGTAAAATAATAAGCAAAGTTTGTTAAGAGTCGAGATAAATTTGTAAAACTTTCACCAACCCGTCAAACGTTGAATTTACTTCCACGAAAGCATGAAACTTCGTATCGGTTACCTTCTGACTCTCACGATTTTCAAGATTGAATTATATAGTCGAAGCTGAACTGTCCAAAATATATATGTAATATACAGCTCAAGATGTAATATATATTACATCCCATAGTGAAAAGCCGGCTTTAGGCGATGAGTTTCAATAAAATACGAAACACATCTTCCATCAATTCTGTTAAAGAATGTTTATGCAACATTTGAAGTAGATTGGACCAAGGAATCCCGTTGTCTCATACAAACTTTGCCTCCGTTTTTCACCCCTTTAGTGCTAGAATTTCGGAAAATCCTTTCTTATCGGATGCCTACGTCATACAAAGAACACACCCTCCAAGTTTCAGGTCTCTACGATCAGCGGTTTAGGCTGTGTGTTGATCCTTCAGTCAGTCATTCAGGACAAATAATAATAATAATAAATTTATTTAATCTCTTCACAAAAAGGATTCTTATGATCTATATATGCACTAGCTAGATTAATAAAATAAAGTTAACCTGTTTTGTGAGAGACTGGTGCCTGAGCTAGGTTTATAAAACCTGTATTACAAGTCACCAGTGCCCCACTCCGCGGATTGACATTGTTTTAAAGGTAATATGTGCGACAGTACCAAAAGAAAACAAAAAATAAAAATAGTAAAGAATTACAAGCAATTAAAATAAAAATAAAAAACTTATAAGTAAACATTAAAACAGCTTTAAAAAATAAAAGAAAAATAAGAATAAGTATTACTATTATTTGTACGTAGTATTTATATACTCTGAGCTATTATTAAGGCCTGATTACAGCGTGTTTGGGTGTATAAATATGTGTGTGTGGTTAAATGTGGATGTAATGAAGTGAAGTAGTGTAAATATGTGGAATTTTTGAGTGAATGGTGACTGATAGCGTGAGTGGAGTGATTGATGAAGATAATAAGATTGAGTTTTTAAGGTAGCATAAAATTAAAATTAACTAATCAACATTGTGGACTCAATAAGTTTTCCGTTTCTCTATAATCTAACGACTTTAGCCATCTTGTGGTAGCCTTTTTGCAAGAGAATTTAGTTAAAGGATAGATGGGCAATACTTTATTTAGTTGGTTATAGATGTATGGTCCAAGGAAGAGGAAGAAGTTGTGTGATTAACTGGTGCGCTGGGTTTGAGTACTACAAACGGTGCCCTTTCTGCGCTTATCACTCAATAGCTGAGGATCATATTTTAATTGGGTGTGTTTTTTCAATACGGTCTGTAGTATGAACGTTTGTCTCACAGTGAGTACATCCCACAGGTTATAAAGGTCCGTGGTAGGAAAGCGATAGGGCAGACCAGCACTTACTTTAAGAATGGCTCGCTGAGCTCTCTCAACCTCAATGATATGTGATTTGGCTGCACCACCCCATGCAATGATGCAGTATTCCAGAATAGATTGGCAAAGAGCAAAGTAAACCATTCTTATGGTCCCACGGTCTGCTACATGTTTAAGAGTCCCAAATATATAAATGAGCTTACGCAGCCTAGTCACAAGGATATCGATGTGAGGCTTAAAGCTGAGGGTCTGGTCGATCGTAATTCCGAGGTACTTTATTGTGGCAGCTCTCTGTATGATTGTAAGAGATGGCGGTGGGAGTAGGTTGGATCTGCAAGCAAACGCTAGATACTTAGTTTTAGATACATTTAAGGTGATCAGATTATCCCTGAGCCATGCACAACTTCGCTAAAACCGCACTGGGCTATATCGAAGACCTCTTCCCAGCTAATCCCGCTGAAGAAAAGCGCCGTGTCATCTGCAAACGTTAGTGTTTTCCCATTACGCAGTTGCATACTACAAAGTGAGTTTATGTAGATGAGAAACAGCGTGGGGCCGAGGATGCTTCCCTGTGGGACGCCATGTCTAACTATTTGCTCGTCGCTAACCAGGGTGTCGATCTTTACACGCTGTATTCTACCACTCAGATAATCTGTAAATAATTTTAGTGGGAGCCCTCTAACTCCTATGCTCTCTAGTTTCGCTAGCAGGTGGGGTATAGAAACCGCGTCGAAAGCCTGTTATATGTACCTATAGATTACGCATATTTTCACCACTTAGTTTAAGGCAGTCTCTAACTGCATATGTCGTTCTGTATGTATGTGCACATTTATCTCCGAAACTACTGAACAGATTTTCTTCGGGTTTACACTAATCAGTAGAGCGTTGTCTGAATATATAAATTATGGACAACATTTGAGTAGGTTTGTGGATATTTAGCAAAAAAGTAATCATTGGAGAGACATTTTCGCGTGTCCTTCGTATTTGTAATGTTCCTTTACCACTAATAAAGTCGCTATAGGCTTTGTGAGTTGATGTTGTTCGTAGACCATGTAAGGTATCTCATATGTTATGATAAAACATGTACAAAAGTCATATGTTAGGAAGTCGAGTCCTCTCATTATAAAATGTTGAACTAACTGTAACTAGACCCTAACAAGAGGGGAAGCCGGGAAACCTAGTTTGAGCTCCTGTCTTCCAAGTAAGTTAAATGTAAGTACCGTTATAAATTAAAAAAATGTTCTTTTGTTTATATGTGGGAGTGAATAAATGCTTTATTATTGTATGGACGAAATAGAAATCCTTGAGAAGCAATGTCGAGAAAATGCTTTCACACAAATGTTTTTAATTTTTAAAATCTGATCAATATTTACATCTTTGCTTTGAACATCAAAAATGTTATAAGTGTAGGTATTATATCAAACTAGCTGTCCCCCGCGGTTTCAGCCGCGTTCCCGAGATAAAAGCCACTCGGGGATAATATAGCTTCCTAGTAGTGAAATATTTTTTCAAATCTGACTCGTAGTTACAGAGATTAGCGCGATTGAACAAGCTAACAATCAAGCAAAAAATCTCTTCAGCTTTATTATAGATATAGATGGATAGACCTAATGTCGGAGTGTCTTACACTAAATAAGGGTATAAAATCCCTGTATAAAGTGCTTACAGAATCAGTTATAGATGACTAGCTATCCCACGCGGTTTCACCCGAGGGATCGTATGCTTTCCTGGGATAAAAAAAGTATCATATGTGTTAATCCAGAACATATTCTATCTGAGTACCAAATTTCATACAAATCCGGTAGTTTATGCGTGAAAGAGTAACAAACATACATCCATACTTACAAACTTTCGCATTTATCTATATAATTATATAAAATTCAATGTTTTGAAATTCCCCCCCTAAGGGGGTAAAATACGGGATGAAAGTTTGTATGAAAGTCCGTCAGTTTCAAAGTTAGGATCTCCAAATTTTGTGTTTAGGCTGAAGATTGAAAATTTATTTATACATGTCTCAGCGTTTTTAATAATTCCACCCTCGAAGCTGGATGAAGTCGTTTTGTTTTCTTTCATTGTTGTAGAAAAATATGTTATTTATTTCCTGTAGGCCACGCGGGCAAAGCCGCGAGCAGAAGCTAATATATGATAAGTAGGATAGGATGATCAACCTAGCATGAGAAATGAATACTGTACGAAGCACCAATCGCATTATTTTAACTTTCAGTCATGTTCCAAAGTTAAATTAAACAGCCCTAAATATTATAAATTATTAGAATAACTTAGTTTTACTTGTTCCGTAAATTGTAGAACTTTACACGGAATTTATTCCATTTTCGACAAATCCATTATAACAATATCATGGTGTTCAGATGGGACAGCTCTAGTTTGATTACCAGTTATTCAGGACCATATTAGAATATGACTTTTCGTTAAAAACTAAAAAGTTATTAAAATAACCCATTTTTATCTTCATGTTAGTTAAACTAAAACGTAGAAGTGCTTTTATAATTTAGGTACTAGCTGTGCCTTGTGGTTTCACTCGCGTTTTACGATGAAAAGTAGCACTCAGTGATGTATTTCCTATTGGTGAAAGAATTTATACAAAAATACCTCTATAATATAAGTGTCATCATCATCATCAGCCTATACTTAATGTCCCACTGCTGAGCACAGGCCTCCTTTCACAAATGAAGGTGAAAGATAATGGGCAATACTCCACCACGCGTGCCCACTGCGGATCGGTGGAGGTAGGCTAGTGGTCAACCTACTGTTGGAATTTTTCAAGCCACCTAGGAGGCATCCAACTAGCTTAACGACTATCACAATTAAGTGATAACCGGGACCAACGGCTTTACGTGCCTTCCGAAGCACGGAAAGCTCGATTTGAAATACCACTAGGCGGTCACCCATCCAGGTACCGACCAAGACAGGCGTAGCTTAACTTTGCCGATTGATTAAGAACGGTTAATCATGATAAACCACGAGCGCTTCAAGTAAATATAAGTGTAGATTTCAAAATACAATTTGTATACATGTGAAAGTATTCATATCCTAAAAGTTTATTTATTAAATAAATGTGAGTATTAAAATGTTACTGTTTATATTTATCGCAGCTCCCTAAGGGTATTTTAATTAGTGAACTCTGGGAATTGATTATTTTGTTTCGATCACGTTCAGATATCTTTTGTACAATTACAATTTAATATTCTTATATACTTAATACTTAATATACTTATTCTACCTTTAAGCTGTATACAAGAATGTTTTTATTTGTATTTTTTGTATTAAGGTGCCAATAAATATATTATTATTATTATATTATATTATTAATCTCCTAAATCTCCGCATAGGCTTTGTTCTTAATTAGTTTGGAAACATACTTTCATTGATAAATTCTAATGAATATGTAGAATCTAAATCATTAATATTATTATTTTTATTTAGACCCTGACTTTGTAGATGAAACTCGTCAAATAAATTAAATAAATATTTTACAGATTTAAAAATTAAATTATGAAATCAATAAAACAAATCGTCATTTTAATATTAATCTGAACTGAACTGAATCAAATCAAATTATGAACTCAAGAAAACAAATCATAATTTTCATTACAAATTGAATATCGATGAACTCATTAGATAAGTAAATACCTAAAACAATAAGCTACTTGTCCATTTTCGCAATTCAAAAAAAAACAATCAATTAATCAGACACACCTAAGTACCTATCAACTTAATGTTTTTCGAGTTACCAACAATAAACCTAGGGCCTACACACGCAGCACGTCCCTAGGCCCCCGGGCAGTAAACAGAGCTATTTGAGAAAAGATTTTCCCCACGTTAGGGTCAATTTACATCGAATGGTTCTATGCAATATTGTTTTATGATCTCATTATATATATAACTATATATTTAGTTATTTTTAATTTGTTATTAACGAATGCTGTGATCTCCTGTAACTGAAGGTAACATATAGAACTTATGTCATGTGTATTATTATTAAAGAGTGTAATGTGTATTTTTGTTGGAGTTCCTTAATAAATAAATAACAAAAATGATAAATAATTCCTGAAAATTTAAATAAATAAAAAAATAAGCATATATATATAATATATACGATATAAGAGGAACTATTTTTTTACACAATTACTAACATATAAAAGCTAACAAATTTTGCAATTTGTACAGATCTATATAATATGGATTAGCAGTCAGAAGTTTTGAGAGTTGGATAAATTTTATATACCTACTGGTGAAAAAAAAAACGCCTTGTATAATCATAATCAAACTACGTATTCAACTATTATATGTTGGATTGTTAATGTCGGCGAAATCTAATAGGCCCAAATAGGAAATATTTTGACAGCGCATATACATCAATGTGTCAAAAAGAGACAAACATAGTGCGACAAGAAGAGACATCCTCTTGTCAAAACGGGCCTCTTAGATTTCGACAACTCTAGGCCCCCGCTATTCTATCTTCATGACACTAGTACCTAGTCATAAACCACCACGCTGACTAAGTAAGGACAGTAGACTAAATACATATTTCTTTACTAAAAATATTTTTAGTTGTTACATTAATTAAGTTTAAGTTTATTTATCATTCAAATAAATATAAGTTTTTTTATTGAAAAAAATTATAACAAAAGAAAATAAAATAAAATAGAATAAAAAAAATCTAATTCATTATCAAATAGAAAATTCATACCAAATCGCTGCCCTGCGGAAGTGTGTCATGAGGTATCTTGATAAAATAATTTAATAATTTTGTGTGAACTGTGCCTAATGGAAAATTGTTTATATGACTTCCTCTACGAGAGCGCATGGTGTGCTATTTTTAAGTCTTACATGGTAACGATGCAGGCGGAAAATTTTCAATGAATTTTACATTTTACCTTTTCATCGTATTTCACTATACTTTATTGTCAATTAGTAAAACTGCCATGCCGTTGAAGCTATTTTATGGGATGGGATTACGTATTTTAAATAATTTATAAGATATTTTGAATAGCGTATGATGAACCCCAAAATGAGGTTGGGTCGTTCTTCTTTTTTTACCGACAGTGTTTAATAATTTTACTGTTTTTTGGGTTTTTGAACTATCGATAATTATGCTTTTGAAATTTGATATTTATAAACGTTGCATGTATTTTTATTAGGAATAATTAATACTTCTTTCCCGGCTGAAAATGTTTTTTCTTTATGGTGGTATTCCAGAAAATACTGTGACAGAGTGGCCGGGACCATATTTTGGATTAAACACTGTCACGTATTCTATGAAAAACGAACTTAAGAAAAAAATACTGGCTAGAGAAAATGAAAGAGTCTTTTGTACTAATAAGTAAACAAATATATAGACGTATATTCAAAAACTAAAAACATAATCAATACAGTACTCTAATGCGATGTATAATTGGATGAGAACAGGCGATTGTTGGTAAAAAAGAAGAACGACCCGGCAAACTTTTTTAGTCTGTGATGTGTTCGAAAGAATCGAATGTGAAAGTAGGAAGTCGATTATTATTATATTGCTTGTGATTTGCGTGTGATGGTATTGAAATTCTATTGCATACGCCGCTAACGATAATAACAGTAGAATTCACTTTGTAGAAATATTACCTATAAAGTTTTTTACCACAAATCGATCGAAACTCGTAATTTATCCGACACGTTCGATTATCGCCCACGCTATTAGGCCGCCGGTACCAGTGCTATGACCATCATTTTCCTATTCGTCATTACGTAATTAGACCCCTGAAGGGTCGCCATACTGGTACAAATGACCAGGAAATTTGTGCCAGTATCTCCCGGTCTATAATGTTAGATATTTACTAGATATTTATTCATATTGGTTGGATAATATTATTATGGTAGAAGGATTGAGTGATGTGGCAACACTGACCATAACGCAAATAGCAAAGCATATAAAAGTGAGGGTATTTGTATTTGTAAGAGTTAGTTTTTCACAAGCTCTCGAGCTAGACACAGATCAGTACGATCATTGTTTTACCCGTTTCTGTAACTTATTATAAGTTAAGACTAAGATTGTGAAGTGAAGTGATTACCTAATTAATTGTAATATTATAACAGTAAACCTATCGGGGCCCATGAGGAGTTTGTTGCGTCGCTTCTTCTCCTCATACGGGAGTTTTCCGCAGCGATAGTATTACGTTGTTTCATTGCCTGCACTACGCCCACCGAATCCTGATACCACAGAACCTTAATCATGGTGTTTGTATCGCTTGGCAGTCGCTGACGCTATTATCAGAAATTGGGATAAAGAGAGGCAATGAAAACCGTACTTGGATTGTTTCCACATAGTTTGAAAAGACTACGTTCCTGAGAACTTTGAACAAGTAAGGAACGAAAGAATAAAGTCTAATCAAGTGATTTGATACCTTAAAATAAGTGCATTTGTGGGTGGTTGTGAAATGCGCGTGCCAATACATGAATGTTAGACGGAATAATAGACCGATGACGGCGCGGGCGGCACGCTTGTAGTATAGTTCATGCTGGTAGCGACCAGTGACACAAGTTGGCGCCGGGTGTGCCATGCGAGTGGCTATCTGATGTACATATAGTGGTGCCTGAATGTTGGTGTATACAAATTGCCTGAACACTTATCTGGTGAGTCGATTTCATGTTGATTGTTAATAGATTGTGAAAATATCTGGGGAACGGTTAAATAATTTAATTATTGTTGAAAATATAGTCAAGTTAGCTAGATTTTATTGGTTAAAAGTATAGTGTAAGCTCAATTATTTATTACAATATGTATAGGTACGTTGGGTACCTATTTAAAATTCTATACATATGACCCTATAACAATTTAATATGATATATATCCTAGAAAGGAAGGAAGGAAGATACTTTGTAAAAACATAAGTTTTAAAATGAATTACTATTCACTAATTGTGCGATAAATTAATTCATTAGCTATCTAACTAGTTGGGTGATTCTCCTTATTTTGCCGGTTGCTCCATAAGTGTATTTTGTTGAAAGAATTCCCCCAGATCTATTGACACAGTGATAGATATGAAATATTTATAGGACGTTCAAAAGACAATGTTTTAAGGTTGAGACTTGAGTCGGTTTATGTACCGGACTACAACCCGGATAACAAAAATATTTTGTTATTTTTTAGTGTTTTGTATTGAATTAATTAACTTTGAATAAGTACTACCGTGCTGGGTTAATCTGAAGTAGCAAACGTGGAATGAAGTTAGTGGTAAATTTTATTTGAGTGTGTTATAATAATAATAAATAAAATAATAAAATACATTTATTTCAAGTAACATTCGACTCATAATAAAAATTGTAACAAAGTGATAATAGAATATATGTTATAAAAAGTTATATATGACTCCGATTAGTTTCTTCATTTTGCAAAAAATATAATTTATTGGCATACAACATTACAGCTTATTTTTGAATCCATAGGCTCCCGAACTATTAAAACTGTGTTTCTGGTTTTAATTTTAAAGTATTTTGATAATAATTTTTAAATTGAATACATAGCTGACTGCTAGATATATACATGACTATAATGGTGGTAATAGGTAGCTCATTCGACAAACGTATAGTCTAAAGTACCTGATCAACATGTTTCTCCTGAGAAACAATTTCTAATTAACGAAAATAACACTGTAAATTTTTCAGTAAATATTAGTGATTTTATTTTAACATATTTAAAAGAAACTTACAGCTTATACAAAAATAATAGAACAGATATCATGATTCATTTGAATAATTTAGAACTTGCTGGTAAGGGTTTGCCATGAAGAATCTCAAAAACAACTAAAAATCTAAAATCGTACTTAATTTATTTAGAGATATTAATATTAAATTCACAAGAAATAGGTACTTAATTTAAAAAAAATTATTATTAATATTTTTTTTAATAGTTCAGTTCTTCTGGGCGTATGAAGCGGTTCCAGTATTCACACTATTCCCAATTTAATTCAAGGTTCTAAAGACTTGTATCATTTTCAATTTAGATCTATTAAGGGTTCAATTTACAGTTCATTTTAGAATTCACTTTAAAGTTAGAATTCGAGTTCCATTTAGAGTTCAAGTTGGAGTTCAAGTAAGAGTTCAAGTAAGCGTTCAAGTAAGAGTTCAAGTAAGTGTTCAAGTAGGAGTTCAAATAGGAGTTCAAGTAAGAGTTCCAGTAAGAGTTCAAGTTAGAGTTCAAGTTAGAGTTCAAGTTAGAGTTCAAGTTAGAGTTCAAGTTAGAGTTCAAGTTAGAGTTCAAGTTAGAGTTCAAGTTAGAGTTTTAAGAGTACAAGTTACGAGTTACGAGTTCAAGTTACGAGTTCAAGTTACGAGTTCAAGTTACGAGTTCAAGTTACGAGTTCAAGTTACGAGTTCAAGTTACGAGTTCAAGTTACGAGTTCAAGTTACGAGTTCAAGTTACGAGTTCAAGTTACGAGTTCAAGTTACGAGTTACGAGTTCAAGTTACGAGTTACGAGTTCAAGTTACGAGTTACGAGTTCAAGTTACGAGTTACGAGTTCAAGTTACGAGTTACGAGTTCAAGTTAAGAGTTACGAGTTCAAGTTACGAGGTCAATGTAGAGGTCAATGTAGAGGTCCATGTAGAGGTCCATGTAGAGGTCCATGTAGAGGTCAATGTAGTCAATGTAGAGGTCAATGTAGAGTTCGATGTAGAGTTCGATGTAGAGTTCAATGTAGAGTTCAATGTAGAGTTCGATGTAGAGTTCAAATTCGTTTTCTTGACGTTAACTGCGCAGAAGATTAGTAGTCGCAGCTCGTTAAAAATGAGCGTTGGCGCCCGAGTAGTCCGAGTCATTTAGCAAAAGCTTTGTGTGGTGTACTTTTATAGAAGTTAAAACTATAAAGCTGAGGCTTTCTCCCTTAGGGTAGTGTGTGTGTAACAAAGTGTTTGGTGTAGCTGTCATGATTGGTTGATCTTAGTAAAGTTTACATTTGGGTTTCTTAACTGTACTTCCTGCCTGAGATTTATTTTATTTTATTTTATTTGCTTATGGAAACTAACAGCTAGGTATCTTAATTAACAAAGTTATAATTACATAGATATTGAAAGCTAATTAAAAGTTTCCACAGATATAAGAATAAGTAGCAAAAATAAAGTAGACAGGGGGAGGCACACACACAAGTGAACTGAATGAAACATCGTCATTCGAAATAAAATCTGCTATATGATCTGAACACTATGCACTCAAAAAGCAACACACAATTTGTTTAGGCCAAAATACCTATGATAATATTTATAGTAGAAACCTACTCATATTGAGTATCAATGACGAGCCTCTACTTCCCGATTCCTCTCCTTTTCCCACATCATATGTGAAAGCGAGAAAAGAGCTTCGGGAATCTTCGATACTTCGGCGACGCATCGCCAAACGCGTGTGTGCGAGTGAAACGAAACGCGCGCGCCCCGCAACATTCAGTACGAAAAACGCTACAGACCGAGAAACATTGAACTTTGTGATTTGTGAAGTGATATGAAATAATAGTGCTATCACTGTGCTGGATTACCATAGGAGTTCCTGGTAAGTCCTTACCTTTATCCTAGGAGGCTCCTCGTTTTCCATATTAATAATTTTACGCAAAAACCCATCATTTTTCTGGTACGCCTTCGAGCGGATTCATTTTGAGTCAGCCATTACAGCAATTTAATTTCATATCAAATCACGTATAATTTCCCGCTTTCTATAGGTTTTATGCCTCTAAATAGGTATATACCTCATAATACGCAAGTCTTATACCTCATAAATAGGTTTTAGACTATATAAATACGATATTTCGTACTCCCGCCATTTTTACCACGCCAATCGTGATAAAAAGTAGTTAGGTATTCAATACCGCCGCCGCTCCTCCATATTTTTAGGACTTAGATTTTATAGGTACCGATTCGTATCTTATTATACGAAATCATATGGTGTACTAATAACCGCAATACGTACTTACTATTTGTACTATTACTACGCATATAATTGCATTCTATGAGCCTTGTCTGTCGACTTGAAATAAACTTTCATACCTATAGGTAGGTGCCTAAACTGTTGGATATACCTACTTACCTACAACATTTTACTTTAATTAGGTAATTTTGCAATTTATTATTACGCAATCTTTCACAATGGAAGCTATTGAAACTAAAATTAAAATATTGGAAGCTAAAAATGAAGCTATTTTTGAACAATTATCGTTCTTATATGATTCTTCTAAGAATATTTCCACGTCCGCGAGTGCAGACCTTCGTTCCTCAGAGACATTCATGGCGGACACTGAAATTATTAGTACAATTCGTCATGAATTTAGTGCCAATTTAGATACAATTAACGCGTTAAATATGCAACTTGATCCAGAATATAAGATTGATTATAAAAAAATGATTTCCTTTGATACAGTGTACACCCGAATAGAAAGGGTTCGTTCTCTTATCGTCAATAAGACAAATACTACGTCGAATGTGTCTGCGCAGAATACTATTCCGTCCCAATATAAAGGTCGTATCAAACTACCACCAATTCAAATTCCGTCATTTGATGGAAAAATAGAAAATTGGCCCGTCTTCTTTGAATCTTTTAAATCTAATATACATTCAAATCCTGATCTTTCGAATTCTCAAAGAGTACAATATCTTGTAGGTAAATTAACAGGAAATGCTTTAAAAATCACGGCAGGTATTATACCGTCCGGTGATAATTATAATTCTATTTGGGACAGCTTAGTTCAAAAATATCAAGATAAAAGAGCATTAGGCTCACACTACATGTCTAATTTATTCAATATTAAACCCGCATTAAATAATTCCGCGTCTTTAAATACGCTTTTACGCTCTTTATCTGCTTTGGAACAGTTAGGTATTGAAAATATGAAAGATTTTATCTTACTTTCTTTAGCTTTAAAGAAGTTAGATCCCGCAACCGCTAATTCCTTTGAAATGTTTATGAGGAATAAAGAAATTCCTTCTTATAAGGATTTTGTTGATTTTATTAAATCGCAAGTAAAAATATTAGATCGCACTTCTACGCCAATTGCTGGCTCCGCGCGAACCGCCCCAGTCGGTAGCAACCTTAATAATCCGCCGGCTTCTCGGTCTCAACCGCGTAATTCAAATAAAGTCCACCATGCTTTCCTTGCACGCGATAATAATAATAAAAGCACTTGCTTATTTTGTAATAAATCTGATCACTATCAGATTTTTAATTGTTCCTCTTTTAAAGCACTTAATACTAAAGATCGTTTAGATTTTGTTAAATCTAAAAGAGGCTGTGTAAACTGCCTCAGCCTTACGCATACTGCTTCTCAGTGTAAGTCGTCGTATAGTTGTAAAACTTGTAATAAACACCATCATTCTCTTTTGCATTTGGATAGCAATTCGCAATCGCAACAAATAGTTTCTGACACGCGTCCCTCTCACTCGGCGCGTTTTGATAAGAGCGATAACCGCATCGCGCCGTCTCCACACGCGCAGGACGCGCAGCTTTGCGCACAGTCGTCCGCCGCCGCCCGCGCCGCGCCGCGACCGCTCCCGTGCGCAGCCTCGCCCGCGCATCCGACCGCGTCTCCTTCTAACGCTACGGACGCTCCACAACCGGTGTCGCTATGCACCCGAGCGCGATTCTTTTAATAAATTAAATCCTTCCCATACTACTGTACTTTTATCAACCGCTCAAGTTTATGCGTCTAATAAGGACAATAAATATATTTCAGTTAGATGTTTAATAGATAACGCGTCTCAAAACAACATAATTACAACTGCCTGTTGTAAACAACTAAATTTAAATATAATACCGCTTAGCAATTCTTTTATAAAGGTGTAGGATCCACTTCGCGTCCTATTCACGGCTACGTTCAACTTAAAATAACCGCGAAAAATAAAAAATATTTTTATAATATTACCGCTCTTGCCGTTGATTGCATTACTGACAGGTTACCGACTGAATATGTTGAGACTTCTATAGTGCAACATTTAGGTAACTTACCGCTCGCTGACCCTCTGTGGCACATCCCCGGAGAGGTCGAAGTAGTTCTCGGGGCACAATTGTTCCCATTTTTATTATTAGGTCAAAAAATTATTGCACCTCCCGCTCCTTCTGCCCTTGAAACCGTGTTCGGTTATATTCTTATGGGTGACGTTCCCGCTAACTCTAATATTAATAAAAATGCATCCACTTATTTTAATACCGCGACTTTTTTCATCCCAATGACCTTACTATTTCTTTAGATGATTCCCTACTTAAGTTTTGGGAGCTCGAAGAAATTCCCGCGCAAAAATTTATGAGCTCGGCCGAAAAGGAGTGTGAACAGCTGTTCTCTCGTAACTTCTCACGGGACTCCGCAGGCAGATATTGCACCGCGTTACCTTTTCGTGAGGATCCTGACGTGTTAGGTGATTCCCGTTCCGTTGCTCACCGCCGTTTACTTGCTTTGGAGCGTACCAAGCTACGCGATCCACAGCTACGCGCTAGTTATAATGAGGTTATACAGGAGTACTTAGATAAAAAATACTTATCTGAAATATTGCCTTCCGATTCTGACGACCATGATAAAGGGTACTTCATACCACACCATCCCGTCGTACGGCAAGACAAAGAAACAACAAAAGTTCGTATAGTACTCGATGCTAGTGCTAAATGTCACAATGGCATATCACTAAACGATATTTTACATACGGGACCCAATTTACAATCTGACTTGTTTATTGTATTACTGAACTTCCGCTTATTTCCCATTGCTATTACAGCAGATATAAAACAAATGTACCTACAAATTGCTGTTATTGATGAGCATAGAAAATATCAAAAAATATTATTCCGCTTTGATCCCAATGATCCGATCCGCGTATTTCAATTTAACCGAGTTGCATTCGGTCTTAAGTCCAGTCCGTTTTTAGCCATGCGCACTGTGCGCCAGTTATGCTCGGATGAGAAAAACCTATTCACTCGCGCTGCTGAAGTAGCTTCGCGTGAACTATATATGGATGACTTAGCCACTTCCATTCCTTCTTTAGAAGAAGCTAAAGTCTTATCTCAAGAGCTCATCTCTCTTTTTAAAGCTGGTGGTTTTGATCTCACCAAATGGGCGAGTAACTCAAAGGATTTGCTTGTCTCTGTGCCGCAATCCAATCGGGCTGCTATAGATTTTTCAGACAATGATAACCTCAAAATTCTAGGCCTCAAATGGATTCCTGCAGATGATAGCTTCACTTTTACTACATCTGATTTACACGACAAGTGCACCAAAAGATTCATACTGTCAACAATTGCCCGCTTGTGGGATGTACTCGGATTTGCTGCCCCAGTGGTATTGTTTGCCAAATTATTAATTAAAGATTTATGGAATCTTCATATTGATTGGGATGAAACACCCCCAGACTCTATCGTTTCTCTCTTTAATAAATTCAAAGAGCAATTGCCTCTTCTTTCTACATTAAAAATACCGCGTCATTTAGCCGTTTCTATGGGCTGCAAAACAAATATTGTTGGATTTGCTGATGCCAGTCTTAAAGCATATGGCTGCGTCATATATTTACATGTGACCGATCCTGATGGTAACATACACGTACGGTTGGTGTGTGCGAAATCAAAGGTTGCACCTGTAAAGGTAGTTTCGCTTGCTCGTTTAGAGTTATGCGCCGCTGTTCTTCTGTCAAAACTTATTAAATTAATTAATGAGACTTATAGTGCTCGAACCGCTATTGATAATATATTCGCATTCTCCGATTCTAAAATTACTCTGTCATGGATACATTCATCTCCACATAGATGGAATGTTTTCGTTAGTAACCGCATTGCTAAATGTCAAGAAAATCTTGACCCAAAACATTTCTACCACGTTAGTGGTATAGAAAATCCTAGCGACTGTCTCTCTAGAGGTATTTTACCTGAGCAGCTAGTGTCACATCACTTATGGTGGCACGGCCCGAAATGGTTAAAAGATCCAGTTTCAGAATGGCCTATCACTCCATTTAGTCCCGAATGCTGTGAGGACCTACCTGAATTTAATAGTAAAACGCTTGTTACTTGTACCGCGTCCGCTTCTGTTGAGCCTAATTTAATTTACGAGCTTGCTCTAAAATACTCATCATGGAATAAAATATTACGCATAATAGTATACATACTTAGATTTTCCCGCATTCTTTCTCGTGATCAAGGTCACAACCGCATCACAGCTTCTGAGCTAAATAAAGCTGAAGTATATTTAATACGCTCTGTACAACAAGTTCATTTTCAAAATTTATTTAATAATATTCAAAAAGTTAAATTATCTTCCCCGCTTAAAAAACTTGACCTCTTTATAGATCAAGATAAAATTATTAGAATTGGAGGTAGACTTTCAAATGCAAATCTTCCGTATGAAGCTCAGCATCCCGCTCTTTTACCTAAACATGACCACGTTACTCATCTTATTATAGACTATTTTCACCGTGCTCATTGCCATACTGGTGCCAATCTTCTGAGCTCACTGTTGCGCCAGAAATATTGGATACTGTCCGCTAGAAGTGTCATTAGACACAGAGTACATTCATGTAACTTTTGTTTTAAAAATTCCCCTTCATTTCTCAGCCCAAAAATGGCTGATTTACCCTCTTGCCGCGTTCAGGAGACCAAAGCGTTTGTGCATACGGGCGTTGACTATGCTGGACCCATTAAAGTAACATTATGTAGACGCAGAGGTCAAAAGAGCCAAAAGGCATATATTTGTTTGTTTATATGCTTAGTAACCAAAGCTGTACACATCGAATTGGCAACTGATGTGTCATCAGATACTTTTATTTCCGCTTTTAAGCGATTCATTTCCCGTCGAGGACCTGTTTCTTTTCTTTACTCCGATAACGGAACTAACTTTGTCGGAGCTAAAGCTCAATTACAAGAACTACTTACCGATCAGTACCGCATTGAATGGAAAATGATTCCACCCCGCGCCCCACATTTCGGAGGATTGTGGGAATCTAATATAAAATCGATTAAAACTCATTTATACCGTGTTATCGGTTCGCAGCTCCTCACATATGAAGAGCTCCTCACTGTTCTTACCCAAATTGAAACAGTCTTAAATTCTAGACCGCTTTGCATTTTATCTGAGGATCCCTACCCGGAGCCTCTTACTCCCGCTCACTTTATAATGGCTTCACCATTGACTTCATTGCCGCTTCAGAATGTGTCCGAGGAAACCATATCTTTACGTTGTCGGAAACAATTATTAGATCAGATGGTGTGTAGCTATTGGAAAAGATGGCGTATAGAATATTTACATAATCTTCAAGTTAGACAGAAATGGCTCATTGATAAAGATAACATTAAGATTGGTACTGTGGTTCTTATACACCAAGATGATATTCCCCCTTTACGTTGGCCGTTGGGCATAATATCACAAGTTTATCCTGGCAAGGATGGAAATATCCGCGTCGCTTTAGTAAAAACTTCAAATGGATCATTCAAAAGACCCATTGTCAAGTTATGTCCATTACCCTCACAATAAAAACTAATCATACCGCATCTTATATTCAGTACTTTAGTAATTATTATAATCTGTAATTAGTTCTTATAATTAATTATTTTTTCTTTCTTTTGAGAACACTACGTATTCTCAAGGCGGCGGAGGATGTTTAGGCCAAAATACCTATGATAATATTTATAGTAGAAACCTACTCATATTGAGTATCAATGACGAGCCTCTACTTCCCGATTCCTCTCCTTTTCCCACATCATATGTGAAAGCGAGAAAAGAGCTTCGGGAATCTTCGATACTTCGGCGACGCATCGCCAAACGCGTGTGTGCGAGTGAAACGAAACGCGCGCGCCCCGCAACATTCAGTACGAAAAACGCTACAGACCGAGAAACATTGAACTTTGTGATTTGTGAAGTGATATGAAATAATAGTGCTATCACTGTGCTGGATTACCATAGGAGTTCCTGGTAAGTCCTTACCTTTATCCTAGGAGGCTCCTCGTTTTCCATATTAATAATTTTACGCAAAAACCCATCACAATTAGTACTTAGTTTACTTTAGTTTACTTTGAATTAACGAGATTTTCCCTTCATAAAGTTGATAAGTAGGAATTAACTCTAGATCTCTGGTTAATATGAGTAAGCGTTAGAAAAATGATCAAACTAAATCGATTAATAGCAAAATTGGCTCGCAAATGTAGGCAGAAATGGCCAAGTCAAAATGATCTATTACTGTGCTGGACTTCATTGGTTTCAGGTATATCTGTTAGAGCTTTTCACACCAGAATGTGATTGGACGTGTGATTCACCGTGGACGTGTGATTCACCGTGGACGTGTGATTCACCGTGAGGCCGTATCGGCGTTGGATTGTTGGTCAGACTCGCTTAGATTATAATATTATCATGGTATTGAGACTAAAAGAGTTATGAATATGAAAGTAGATAGTAATAAATAGAAGTAGAAAAAGAGTGAATCATAATATTATCGTGATATTGAGACTAAAAGATTTATGAATATGAAAGTAGATAGTAATAAATAGAAGTAAAAAAAAGATTGGATCATAATATTATCGTGATATTGAGACTAAAAGATTTATGAATATGAAAGTAGATAGTAGTAAATAGAAGTAGAAAAAGGTGGATGAAATGTGTGAAAAATATGGTTAGAAATTTAGATTAAGAAGTTTAGATGTTTTTCACGATGTAGTCTTTAGTTTTCCGCTTTAACATCAGCAACATACGGAATAATAGTTTATAAAAAAATGTACCTATAAATATATATAAAACACTTGTAAGGACACTGATAAGATGAAATAATATTGAGAGAGAGAGAGAGAGAAGAGGTATAAGATGTAGGTATCAAAGCATAGAATTTACGCTAGTTAGGTTAGATAAGATACAGGTTTAATTGTGATAAAAAAAAAGCAGATGTCCATTCATTTATTTATAAACTCGACAACAAAAACGCAAATAAGTTCTTCAATAAAATCTTGTGTTGAAAAAGTCTTGATGACAGACGTGCAGTCTTGACGATAGATATGCAGTCTTGATGACAGACGTGCAGCCTTGATGTCAGATGTGCAGTCTTGATGACGGACATGCAGTTTTGATAACGGACATGCAGTTTTCTTCAATAAAATATTGAAAAAAAATAGAAACTTGATGACATATGTACAGTCTTGTCGACAGACGTGCAGTCTTGATGACAGACGTGCAGTCTTGATGTCAGACATATAGTCTTGATGACAGACGTGCAGTCTTGATGACAGACGTGCGGTATGATGACAGATATACAGTTTTAAGTAGCAAGAGCGTGAATTAATATTTGAAGAGACACTTCTTATAAGAAAATAGTTGGTATGACCAGTAACGATTAAAAAGAGAAGAGAGGTTAAGTGTTGATATAGCAATCTGGATAAAATTAATAGATGTTGATAGAGCCATCTGAATAAAATTTGATAGAGCCATCTGAATAAAATTAATAGATGTTGATATAGCCATCTGAATAATAATAATAGATGTTGATTGACAGAAATGAATAGATGTTGATATAGCCATCTGAATAATATTAATAGATGTTGATATAGCCATCTGAATAAAATTAATAGATGTTGATATAGCCATCTCATGAATATAATGAATTAGATGTTAATATAGCCATCTGAATAAAAAGAGAGAATAGAAAAGATTAGAAAATATGATAAAAGCTTAGAAGAGATAAAAGATTAGAAGAGATAAAAGATTAGGAGAGATAAAAGATTAGGAGAGATAAAAGATTAGGAGAGATAAAAGATTAGGAGAGATACAAGATTAGGAGCGATTAGAAAAGTTTAGGAGAGATAAGAAGGGATTAGAAAAGATTAGAAATTATAAGGAAAGTTAAAAAAAAATAGATAAGCATAGAGATGACGATTATTAGAAATTTGGATTTTAAAATGTTGTATTGTATTTTAATTATAGTCTAATTCATATAATATAAAAGAAGAAAAGGAGGGAAAGGATAGATAGAGAGTTTAATATTTATTCGTGTTTAATTCATATGTAATGTAACCGTTAATCTAAAATGTTATATAACAAATGTTTTTGCATGTTAGCTATTTGACAAAGTGTAAGAAATCTATAAACTGCTACTTACACCTTGTGGAATGTTAAACTACACTTTCGGCAAAAAAAAGGGAATAGGTATAGATAGATGGGATAGATATAGATAGATGTGATAGAAATAGATAGATGTGATAGAAATAGATAGATGGGAGAGATATAGATAGATGGGATAGATAAGATAATATTTGGTAATTGATTTTGGTTGGAGTTGATAACTGACTGTATACACTGTCGGTATGTACACTGTGCAAATTCTGGCAAAAAAAAAGGGGAATAGATATAGAATCAATCTATATCTATTCCCCTTTTTTTTTGGGTTAGATATAGATTGATGGGATAGAAATAGATAGAGGAGATAGATATAGAAAGATGGGATAGATAAGATAATATTTTGTGATTGATTTTGGTTGGAGTTGATAACTGTCTGTATACACTGTCAGTATTAGTTTTAGAGATAGGTGAACTGATGTTGATGGATCCATCTGAGAAAAAGAATAGTGGATGTTGATGGATCCATCTGAGTAAAAGTGATGTATATTTATCTGTATTATTTTACGATATTGATAACTTTATTTGTTACGCGAAGTTTGAGGACAAACTTGATGTCAGGAAAGGCCGAATGTTAGATATTTACTAGATATTTATTCATATTGGTTGGATAATATTATTATGGTAGAAGGATTGAGTGATGTGGCAACACTGACCATAACGCAAATAGCAAAGCATATAAAAGTGAGGGTATTTGTATTTGTAAGAGTTAGTTTTTCACAAGCTCTCGAGCTAGACACAGATCAGTACGATCATTGTTTTACCCGTTTCTGTAACTTATTATAAGTTAAGACTAAGATTGTGAAGTGAAGTGATTACCTAATTAATTGTAATATTATAACAGTAAACCTATCGGGGCCCATGAGGAGTTTGTTGCGTCGCTTCTTCTCCTCATACGGGAGTTTTCCGCAGCGATAGTATTACGTTGTTTCATTGCCTGCACTACGCCCACCGAATCCTGATACCACAGAACCTTAATCATGGTGTTTGTATCGCTTGGCAGTCGCTGACGCTATTAATAAGAATATATAGACATATGTCATGTCTACTTTTTTTTTTTTTTTTTTTTTTTATACCACTAAGGTGGCAAACAAGCATACGGCCCGCCTGATGGTAAGCGGTTACCGTAGCCTATGGACGCTTGCAACACCAGGGGTATCACTCGCGCGTTGCCGACCCTGAAGAAACCTCTTCACACCCTTCTTGAAGAACCCCATGCTGTACTCCTTTGGGAAAACCACGGCGGGGAGCTCATTCCACAATCTGAGCGTCCGCGGAAGAAAACTCCTTTGAGCCCGCACAGTTCGAAACAATTCTGGTTTCAATGTGTGAGGATGGATTCCCCGTCGATGGCGAGAGTTGCGATGGTAGAAGGTAGCCGTGGGCATCAAGTCGAACAATTCCTTGGAACACTCCCCGTTGTACAAGCGGTAGAACACACATAAAGAGGCAAAGCAAAGCAAAGCAATTTCATGTCATACGCTCAAAAACCAAGTTAATCTGCCATTATAGGCCTGCTTACAGAATTTAGAATCAACAATTTACATACCAATTCACGGCAATAAACAATGTCGAGTTTAATGACCGATAGGTACATAACATAACAAAAAAAAAGTAAAGTGTAGCTTTTTATTACGCTTTCAAGCAATGACAATATAACAGATCGAAGATCGTTCGTTACACCTGCTTTGACACAAAGGGAGGTTTTTGCCCGTATAGAGCTCAGAGGTGACTGATCGGGTTAAAAGCAACCTAAAACCTTTAAGCTCGTGGGTACATTAGCCAACCTACATACTTATTTATTTTCATTCGACGTGACGTTTTTTATAAGAGGATATCTAGTCTTTGTTCACATCTTCTTATATTTCGAAGTTCAGCCGTAAGTTGATTATTGTGTAGATATTTTTATCTTTTGTGGAGATCAAAAATAAAAAGAGGGCACATTGTTATGTTAAAAAGATTGGTACAATTTGAATTGCTACAGTTTAAAGTCTCTTAGCTAGCTATGGAACGAGCTATGCTCGGAGTTTCTCTGAAGGATAAGATCCGTAACGAGGTTATCCGTCAGAGAACCAAGGTCATCGACATAGCTCATAGAATTAGCAAGCTGAAGTGGCAGTAGGCGACAGATGCCGAAGAACCGATAACCGGTGGGGGAAACATGTTCTTGAGTGGAGACCGCGTCTTGGCAAACGTAGTGTAGGGCGCCCTCCAGCGAGATGGAGTGACGATCTGCGAAAGGCTGCTGGTAAGAAATGGATGCGTCGAGCCGAAGACAGGGCGAGATGGCGCGTATTGAGTGAGGTCTATGTCCAGCAGTGGACTGCTGTAGGCTGATGATGATGATGATGATGAATTTGAATACCAAACTAATGTTTCAGTAATAGTACACTTAGTATTACTTGTACGTAGTATATTATAGCTGTGGTAGTGACGTCGGATGCCGAGATGAAGGTCCCGGGTTCAAATCCTATAATGAGCTTGAGCTTTCGGTGAAGGAAAACATCGTGAGGAACCATAAAGCACAGTGGTACCCACCTGGCTGGCTACCAACATGTAGAAAATCTAAGCACCTATCGGCATGTTCAGACAACTGCACTTGAGAGCCAGTTCCTTCTAGGCTTAGTGTACTTACCACCTTTAGCCACATCATCACTTACGATGGTGAGATTGCGGTCAAAACAAAGTAAATCTGTGATATTAATATAATTTTACCTAAACCTTATATTTAAATATGACTGCACCTACCTAAATAACAGGCCTCCAGACCGCAGGACCGCAGGTGGTGCGGTCCTGACGATAATTTTTTATTGACATCAAAACTCTTCAATGAATCGAATATTCTAATTGATAGTTTGAATAGCTTTGTTACGATTTAGAATAACTCCGTCTACATAAAATTCTTGAACAGCAGAATATTATAAGCCAAGAATTGAATGCCGTACAAATAAATAAAGAAAAGGTTTACCATTAAGTACCTTATATAAATTTTCGCTAGCGGAATCCGCAAAGTATACGTCGAAATGTCCTAATTCCAAATGGAAACGATAGGAAGGTATACCAATGGAAAAAAATAAGGAGGTATTAAAGGAACGGATGATAAGTCGCCGATAAGCTGGCTTGGGTCGGTCAGTGATTGTGCAGAAAAACGGTAGTTAGGCAGCTGCTTTCCAAGCCAGCCCAATCCGAAAAAAATATGTTTTTTGCTTCGATACTTACAGGTTCGTTACAACATAATGTACCTATCTACCTATAATCATTCAGATTTAATGTTTATTAAATAAATGTGCTAATAAAACAGTTGTTTTTGAATTCAGATTTTTAAAACAACTATTTCACGTTATGTCTCAAACACCATTTACTATCCTGCCTACATCATGATATTAATTGTGAAACTACACGCTTGGCCTACATGAATGAATACTGTAAATTTAGTCAACTGAACTTTTAAAAGCTCTGCCGTATTTGTTTTATTTGGTTTTGGGTTGTATTTCCAGTTTGAGCAAGAAGAGAAGAGAGACGATGATAGGCAAATCAATTATTAACATTTATCTTTCTGGCACATTCTATTTTTTTATAATATATCCGATTTCTAAAACTTAATATCTATATTCAGTTCTAACCTTAGAACAGTTTTAGGTTACAAAAAACAAGAGTAGTTTTTGTTTATACCACTTAGGTAGCTTACAAGTATTTACCACATGGTAAACGGTTACCGTAGATACTTACAACAACAGCCCCGCTAGACAAGATGATTGTCGACAATCGTTATCGTTAGTAAACGATCAACCCTTTGAATGGGAGTGACATAAGAGATTGTTAAAAACCACGTGATATTTCGATTTGAAATGTCAATCCCATACAAAGGTTGATCGTTTACTAACGATGACGATTGTCGACAACGATCTTGTCTAGGACCCCAGGGGTAACTATCGCGCGTTGCCGACCCTACAACAATCTTTTCACACCCTTTTTGAAGAACCTCATGCTATAGCCCCTTGGGAAAACCACGGGAGTACAGTCCTACCTCTTCTATTGGCCCTATTCTATTGATAATTCGGGATCCATTCAGCAATTACAGTTCAATGTAAGGTACTTAATGGAGATCTCGGACAGTGAGACGCGCAATAGGACGCCCTCCAGACCACGACAGATGAAGGTTCTTGAGAAAGGTGGTGGGTGGAGAGTGAGTGGATGAGGAAGGAAGAACCAGGACTGGATAGAGATGTGTGCCTTGGGAGAGGCAGATATTCTACAGTGCAGAAATTATACATACTGACATTAAGTATGCAGGGTTTATTGGTGATTATGTTGTTTGATTTCTCTGTTTGATTACGTTTTTGGCTGTATAACCCGCGTTGATGTTTGCAGAATACTCAATTCCACTAATATAGTATACGGAGATATGTTTGTACATATTTGAAGTAGTTGAATGATTACAGCTCAGAGAATCGATCATCGTGCTTCTAATTAAGTATCTGTTTGTCAGACGTGTATACGTGATAGCTTTGTTTAAATTGGCTAGTTATGACAAAGTAGCGTATTACATTTGATGTGTTTATGTGTGATTAGCTAAATAATACTAAGTCTCATAATAAAAGGAGGAAACGATCGATTTAGATAGATTAGTATTTGATAACTAATTAATATATTTTTTATTTAATCATACGTAAAGCAAGTGACATGTATTATTTTATGCATACAATCTTAAGTATGTATTTATCATAGAGTTAGAATAGTATAGAGCGACTGTACGAGAGTACGGTCTGTGAGCGCGGGTACGGTCTAAATGTCTTGAAACTTAGTGCGCGTACATAGTTTGAACGACTAAAATACGTATAATGAATATCAATTTCTCGGTTTTTATAGATACTTGTACCAAGAACAAATAACAAGAAATCCCTATCGACATTTTGTCTGACTGTATATCAACTAGTGTACGATATATCAGTGAATGCATCTATGGAAACTGCTCACGCTTTACGCAAGGTAACGTTGTTAACGCTATCACTTTATAATATTCTAACTCTATGGTATTTATTTTATATGACTAATCGCAAATATTTTTGTAACCAAAGAATGTTATGCAAAACACGCATACATTATAAATAAATGCAAATTACAACCGCAAAGTTGTTTGGAACGTATAAAAGTTCGAAGTGACGTATTCGACAAACTCTCGAGGAGATTAATAACGGTAAAGCTAATTACTTTTAGGCAATATTACACGGTGTCACGAGGACGCTATTAATGGAATAAATTACACAATTTGTCCCCCTATCATATCAGATTATGCGTATTTTAAAAACTGATGATCATATTTGAACAACACTCAACAAACACTCTTGTTAAAAACTGTTTTAACTTGCTAATTTGCTGCAGATTCATTGTATAATGCTGTTGGGATCACAGTTGAGTTGAAGCCGATTGTTGGATATGGATATATTCATCGCGGCGACTGCTATTTCTCTTTACACATGGACAAGATAGCAATCTTATATTACAGTTTCTGGGAGACACTAGCGACTCCAGACCATTCGTTGTGGAAATCTGATGATTATGATGATGTTTATAGTTCTGCCGTGCGTAGCATTGCACTGTTAAAGCAAATCTATTCATCGAGGCTGTCTCGATGCTATATATTTTAAATATACGTGTTACTAGTGGCTTCACCCGCGTTGCCAGCAGAGATAAATAGTAGCCCATGTCAATCCCATGGAAAAATGCACTTTCAGATTTTTCTTCCGTATAAAATCTTTATTCGGACTATTACGATCATTAAAAAATATATCCAAATCAGTCCTGGAGCCGTTCTTAAGTGATGCGTTTACCAACGAACAGCATTTTTTGTTTATTTAAATAGAAGATATGGAGAAAATTTCAGACAACAGCTACAGACCGAAAGATAGATATACAATTTATACAATAACACCAGATACCCTTGTTTTATCGCGATGTCAGGATGCGTGGGTCGTTAAGCTAATGTTAAGTCTAACCCTTATCTTCAGTGCTAAGTGTTTATGTCAAAGGACGCTGCCGTTTGAACCACTAGACTCATTACCCAAGCACCAGGGTTTTGTTGACATGTTAATTCGATTAAGAAATATAAATTTATATTTTGGGACTCATTTTGCTCAATTATAATGATTCTGAATTGAATTAATAGTTTCTTTCTATGTACGTCATAATCGCTCACGGAACAAGTCATAATGTCTATAACACACTTTATTAGTTTTATTTCCACATTCGTAATCATTTTCATCAAAATGTTCTTCTTCTTTTTCGTTGTCTACATTACTGAAGGTCGTACCCGTCCTGAAATACCTTCACCGAGGTGTTCACTAGCTGCTTCCACACCACCACACACCAAGAGACGAATACAAAATCCTAATCCCAACTGGATTAGGATATTGTATGCGTCAAAACCTGTGGTCAGAACCATTTATTCAGTTAAGGCCCATTAAAGTCATTCACTGAAATTACCACCACATAATGAGTAATAGCTCTTTCACGCAATAGCATACCATTAACGTTACGTTTTGTTTCGGTGGTAGGAACGACTTCATATTTACGACCTTATTCCGTACCCAGTAAAAAATAACGGTCCATTAAAATATGCCTTTCCGCACTTTTAACAAAGAACGGGAATGTTAAAAAAAATATCGTTGCCTCTCAATCGCATGCTGCAAATATTGCCTGGTTTTCCTGTGTCAAGGAGAAGAATGATAAAACCGTCGCCTCCAGTAGCGAAAGGTCGAAAAACAGTATGTAGCATTCTGACTGGACCGCTGAGTGAATGAGCTATTTATTATTTAAAATATTACTTCAACGAAATTTCTTCATCCCCAAGCCTCGTACTTTTTGTCTGCGGTATATAAATGTATGCATGTCATGTCGGGGTCGGTGGCTGTCGGTGGCCGATTTACTGCGGCTCGATGTACTATGAATGTATGTCATTCTCGCCAATTTTACTGCGGGGTGGTGTCAGATTTTAGTCCCGAAGACATTTTCTACGTCACTTAATTCAATGTGTGATATTTTTTTATTTACTTGATATATTTAACTGATATATGAATAAACACACCATAAAGCTTAAAAAGGCTTACTCAAAAATGAATTTGATACAAAGGAATAATAATACATACAATATATGAAAAGGCTGTATGGTTTAATGACTCTTGAACTATGACATTGGCAAAGTCATCGTCGATACTATACCATAACCAAGAAATTGGAAATGGCACCTATTATAATTGCCCACATGCCTACCCACAAAATGACAATTCATCGGCTGACGATGAATTGTTAGGTTGGGTCTGATCGGTTATTCAATTGTTATATTCACCTCTAAGGCTCTATTCACACGTACCTCAACCAGACTACAACCGCAACCACACCGTTGGTTGTATTGTGGCTAATTTGTATGAAAATTTATAATTGAATTCACACGGACCACATTTTGCCGTCACTATCAACCACTACCGAACACACCGTGGTGGGGTCGCAACCATAACGTAAACACCAGCGACCACGGAAAAGAGAATACACAGCGATACCGGGAACTAGCGGTACAAGTATTTTAACATTTTGTAGTTGCCGTAACGCAATCGCAAAAAGCCGCAGCGACACTATTCACACGTAACCACAGCTTTACTACATTGTGGTGTGGTTGCAGTAAGTGTGAATAGACGCTAACCAAACGTTCATTAGCACCACATGGTACTGTTTCGATAATAGTTTCTAAAAGCGTCAGCAATTTGAGCCCTATTATCCTTAAATAATCAATTATCAATATTTCAATAGTTTTGCTAAAAGCAACCGCCCACCATGCTTTCATTTTGATTGAAAATTGATCTGAAATGTAATGTTACAAGTACCTACTAGGTGCCTACATTATTATGATTAAAATATAATATAATATGGTTATTTAAGTTTAGAAAATTTCATTGATGATAATTTCTATTCATAGCTACATAAAATATAGGTACCGGCTTAGATAGGCTGTCGAGCAAAAAGCTCCACTAAAAGAAATTGCTATTTTAATGGAACTCGGCTGTAAACGGAAAAAAGTTAATGGGAGCGGTCTGAATCATGTTTAATTTATCAGGAAACCACTTTTTAAAATACCTACCTGTGTATAATTTTAAAATGTTTTGAAATGTAGACTCGCAATATTTTAGCTATGTAAGTTTAACGTTTAACGATACAATTCTTAAAAATAATGTAAAATTCCTTGTTTTTTAACCGACTTCAAAAAAAGGAGGAGGTTCTCAATTCGAATGTATGTTTTTTTTTTATGTTTGTTACCTCATAACTCCGTCATTTATTAACCGATTTGGAAAATTATTTTTTTATTGAAAGGGTACACTTCCCGTTTGGTCCCATTGTCAGCAGATCAGGATTTGATTACTTCTTAGTGTACTTTGAAGTCGGTTTAAGTTTTTTGTAAAACAGTCCAATTATTTGCTGAGCTATTTGAATACGCTTTTGTTTAGCTACAATTTCAACACGAAAAGTAATGTAACCGCAGGTGCTAAAGCTCTAAAAAGCCTAGAAGGGATCTAGCTCTCAAGTGCGGAGTGCCGGAGCACACAAACAGCTGTGGGGATTTTACGGATTTCCAACTTTAAGTTGTATAACTTAAAGTTGGAAACCCGGCAGGTTAGTGAATAGGCACTACAAAGTCAATTCTTCTTCATCAAAAATGATTTCCTTTTAATTTTTCCTTCACAAGAAACTGAAGTATATCTATATAGTATCTCATCATAGAATATGTCAATTAATGGTAACCGCCTTTGTATGGTAGGTAATGGATACAGACTGATCATCATTGCCAATTGACACAAACGCGTATTTGCGGCCAAGGGCGGATCCAGGGGTGGGGGGGGTCATGGGGGTCATGACCCTCCCCTAGGCCTCGGAACTAATGAACTCGAATCACTAGAACTACAGGACCGATTTTGATAATTCTTACAAATGTACCTACTCTATTTTGTGTCAATCTGCGGGTAACAGCTTTAGAATAGTATTGTGTATTTTTAAACCCATCCAAGCTGGATATAAGTGTGTGACCCCCCCCCTGACGGAAGGCTGGATCCGCCTTTGTTTGCGGCGTGTTCATTGAATCAAAGTCTAATGGACAAAACCTTATTTATCTGTTCTGTGGACAAAATCATGACAAAATGTTACCCTGTAAATGATTGGTAGGGTTTAGCACAGATTACTATAACCTATTGTAGTTTTAGTTAGGAAACTGATCGACTGATGTCATGAACTAAATGTGCTAATGATAATTTTTGTTTACTTCACTCAATAGATGGAACAATCTAGGTCTCGAAACACAAAATGCTTTCTTTTATTTGATCGAATTGTGTTATGACTTTATTGAAACTGCCATGAAGGGAAAATTGATTGAAAACAATGTATGGGATTTGACGTGATTTTCTCGGATCAGTAAAACTTTATTGAATATGTGACTTCGATAAACTATTACCTGTGGCAGAGCGATTTTAAATACCTATACCGCAGAATCCATCAATATAAACAAGCTTTAGTGTAAAAAAGTAGTTTTTTAATAGCCTATATACTAATTCTTATTTCTATTCTAAATATTAAACCAGCAAGTTATTAAAAGTAAGTTCATGTTTGTGTATGAACATGATGGCTTTTGATGTAAATAATCCTGAAGATTATGTAACTGAGTGATCTCTTTCATCATTCTGACAGCTGAAGACATAACATTACAAGTTACTTTGAATGAATGAAGAGTGAGTGCTTCAAAGAGGGTGCAAAATATAACATATCATTGGTGAAACGAGTGTTCTCACCAGATAAACACATATTTGCCCAAATCTTTATGCCTGTTAATTAAAACCGTGATTTATTATGAGGTAGGTAGTAAGTATAATATTATTTTATGTCGTGTTATAAGATATATTTTCTTCTCTATTTACTTAAGTAGGGCTTACATAGGGCTTAAAATATCTTACAGACAGACTTACTTACTTTTAACTACCTACATAAAATGGAATTTTCTTTTCTCTTCACTCCTCGGATTATGCGTAAGCTTACGCTACGTACCTATTTTTAAATACCTCACAGTTCATAGTCAAATTTTTATCAACTGAAAAACGATTGTTGGTCTACCCAGGGTCTACCTTTAAAAAAATTATCTGCTAAGAAAAAATGTAATTCGTTTCTATTTTATTTTTAAGAAATATTGTCACTTTTTTAAAATGCAATAAGTTCTGCCTAGGAACAAGCTTAAAAATCCAAAAATAATAAAAAATATGTTTATCCATCAAAAATACGTCATCATCATATCATTAGCCTACAACGTCCCACTGCTGAGCACAAACCTCCTTTCACGAATGAGGGTAAAAGGGAATACTCCACCACGGGAGCGCCCACTGCGGATTGGTGGAGGTAGGCTAGGTCAACCTACTGTTGGAGTTTTCAAGCCGCCTACTAGGAGGCCTCCAACTATAGGTTAACGACTATCACAATAAAATGATGGCCAGGACATAGTTTTACGTGCCTTCCGACGTACGGAAAACACTCGAATTGAAATACTACTAGGCGGTCACCCATCCGGATACCTACCGTCCAAACCGCTTTGCCGATCGATTAAGCATGGCATATGAAGCTACACCACGAGCGCTTCAAAAAATATGTACCTACATCACTATAAACTATTTTTAATGGACTTAAAAGAAGGAGATTATCAATTCGACACGTACGTAGAGTCAAGCTTATAACTCTACATGCACTTACTGTACAAGCCCTAACTTCACAAACTCTACACACCGTAGTCAAAATATGTGGCTTGGCCGTTTCAATACTATAAGAACTATTGAATAACAAAAAAGTAATGAACAGTGAATACATTTTTCACCTTACTCCCATGTGACGGTAGCGAAACGGCCAAGCCACATATTTTGACTACGGTGTGTAGAGTTTGTGAAGTTAGGGCTTGTACAGTATGTGCATGTAGAGTTATAAGCTTGGCTCTACATGAGATCTGATGACTTTTTGACAATACGAGCCATATGTCTTGGCGGCAACATTTTACATATAAATGTTTTTGGTGGGATAAAGTTAAACATATTCCAAAAAAAACAACCGTAGGACTACGCAGCATGCAAACATAGTGCCTATAACTACAACTAAATAAAGCAAAAAAACAAAAAATAAATAAATAAAATCAAATAATTAAGTTTAAAGGAGTTATTCCAGTTCATCTCCTGAAACTAATGCGTTTCCGTGCTCGTGAAAAAAAGTATTAGCCATTCGTTTCCTAATTTAGTTAGCGCTAGTGCAAAACAAATCAGTATCAATATTGATAACATTAAACTGTTGACTGACTTTCAGCAAATAAGAATTCTGTCTATAGTTTGAGCCTGCACATGACGTAAATAGTAAGACCGGTTTTCTACGTTGTTTGGTTGGTACTTTCAGCAAAATTTTAGACAGTAGTTCCGGGCAGTCTATCAAACCATTAGCAATGTTTACCAAATAACATAAATCATTAATATTGAGCCTTACTGCCAATGGTAAAAAGTGATAACGGTGACAGCGGTGATAATAACCGATAGACAGTTGGCGAGCCTTAAAATCTAAATATCGAAGAAAACGCCTCTGGATGCTCTCGATGCGATTGCTATATATCTGGTAACGAGGATTCCAGACCTGAGAAGCGTAGAACTGCATCATATTCACATTTAATATATAATATATTATGGCTTCTATAATCTATAATATATTGTGTTGTGTCAAAAGGAAAACATCTCAAAACCTTGGACGAATTCTCTTGCACGTAAGAAAAACTTAAAGTTACAAAAAAAAAACGACTTCAAAATACACTAAAAAGTATGAAATACCGCTAATCTGACACTGTATTGAAGTCAGCGAAAGAGCACGTCGTATTCCATTAAATATGTTTCGCTAACTTCAAGACAAGAAAAGAGACAAGATTAGAGTTATTTCATAGTTTTTGGTGTATTTTGAAGTCCATTTAATTTCTTTAATTTATTTCCTTCCTTCTTTCTTTTCTTTTTTCAATAAATAGAACGTTCTTCAAAAGTATACATCATAACGAGACAAAATAAATCGTTCGCATAAAATAATTTGTCAGTTTTAAATCTCATCCGGTACGCGGAGTAAGTGAAAGTATTCTTGGGAATAAGAGTGAGATTTATCGTTCCAGTCTCGCCACAGAGCAAGGGGGTGTGCTCCTTATAAAGCTTTAGATCGATATTTATAGCAATCTTTGCTTTGAACTGTCGTTCATTAC
This sequence comes from Polyploca ridens, assembly GCA_951394255.1. NCBI lineage: Eukaryota > Metazoa > Arthropoda > Insecta > Lepidoptera > Drepanidae > Polyploca > Polyploca ridens. The sequence continues at coordinate 11,509,462 of OX596247.1, forward strand.
TGTAATGTAATGCATCCCAAGTAGCATTTTGTTCTCTTTAGTAGTTCACATTCAGTTCACTGGTGATCTCTAAGTAATAACATTGGCCACACATGGTTCATTGGCTGTTTTAGAGAGAACAAATTCACCTATACCTGTTTATGGCATGCATAGAAGTGCTAAACTCACCTATTAAGTAACTATTGGTGTTATAGTAGGATAACATTAATCTTCCAGCCAGCTTTTATTTTAAAAGCTGATTTATAGCATTTTAAGAGGGGAAAATTACGGTACAGGCTATTTAAAGGTCCACATGTACAGTGTTATATTGCTGGCATTTTAATACAACAAATGTGAACATTACTGCAGCCAAAAGCTGTTATGTACAACCTTTTGTGGAGCGTTATTCAGCTTGTAGCTGTAAGCGGGTCTAGTTTGTGATATATTAATCAGCTTCTATATAATTCAGTAAAAGAGCGTTTAATGAGTTCACATATACGTGTAAAGTATATTATGAGCACCACTATTGATATCTGGTAATACTGACAGCTGTTTATTTATTCACGAGTACCACATTGTTATCCTCTGAGCTGAATGAAATGTGAACGTGGTTTTCTATAACACTTGGACGACGTTAATATAATCACGCGTTGCACGTAATAACTCAAAATGCTGAGGGCTGAATATAAGCCTAACGAGCATACGTTGTACAGAAATTGCCATTATAATGGTACACAATGTGAACCTTTCTATAGCTTACGACACTATAATGGTACACATGTGAGACTTTAAAGAGGTGACAATTTTAATCTGGAGTTACAATGGTTCACTGTAGCTGGAGATAATGTCCACAATTTTTTCTAAATATGTGTATACTTTACAATAAATTTACATTACCCATAATTTTAACACAATAGAATATAATAAACACAGAGTACTCCAGTAATAATGATATCACAATAAAAATGAATGTTAGGATTAGACATTCCCGAGCGAAAACGTCGTTCCTATAATATTTATTACAAAATGTGGTACTCAAGTGATAATTTGGAGAAAAAGCGGCCACTAATAGTTTGTAGGGTATACTTGTGAGCTTAATACGAGATAGAGGCTGTATAATTGTTCACTCGTTACTTCTTATAACTCTCTTGTCTGTATGAAGAACCACACGGAATCATATATAGTGCCGTTTATCAGCTATAAGACCACTGTTCTCTCTTAAACTGCCGTTAAAGTGCTGCTATTCAGCTACTGTGTACCTTTTGTGAACTTAATGCTGAATAATTTGTGCCCAAACCGGTGGTGTAAGGGCTGTATAGCGTGCTATAGAGTTCTCATACAGCCTACTTAGAGAGCTTAAAGAATAAATGTGTACCATTAGTCAACCGATAAAAAACCCCCAGTGCTACTTGGGATACACCATGAAAGTATCTTACAGTTATTATATCCATCTACAAAGCTTTTTATTACGTTTTCTTTTTAAATAAAGCACCACTTTCGATGGTCAATATTACACAGATTTAAAAGGTAATTATTTAATCATATTGGATGTTCATAACACTTGTAATATTGTTTGTACAGAAAAAATATCTCGTTTAATTATATCCCGACACAACACTGACGATTAAATAATATATTACTAAAATATTGGAACTTTATGATTGGCAAGGATCAAATAAACATACATCAAAAAGGTCTGTTTGAGGTACCTATAGCTTTGTATTGGAGTTTTGCATACCTACCAAATATATGCGATGTGATTTTAATAATTAACCCATTATTCACAGATTTGTATTCCGTATCTGTGTATTCCACACGACAGATTATATCATACACGAGACGAAACCTTTGACAAGAATATCATTGTTGTTATGGGCTATTAGTGCTATTACACATGCATTTGATGTTCAAATGTCCATATCTGGGACTAGTTTCTTAACCGGCTTACTGACGCTCATAATCAAATTATTTAGGTCCCTTGCTTTCGTGAGCATATTCAAGGGTACTCTACCCTTACTGATATTTATACCCAAGGTTCTATTTAATTATTTGGGAGCAGTTTCGAATAACGTAGCAATAAAGTACGCAATTGGTTTTAGTAGGTCCAGGATCCCGTGGGTATAGTGTTCATTATGTATATACTACATACTCGGATATCCTGATTTCAAAGATTTACGTATAGAATTTGATTCTAATAATCAAAGAATTTGTGATTGGCCATGTAGCAGTTACAAAATAGAGTAAAAAAGGAAATGAAGAAATAGCACATGGTTATTTGCAGCCATATTTACGTTTCTTTTTTGCATTTAATAAATAAATGGCATTTTACTACAATCGCGCCATCGTTTTCTCAATATGTATTCGCTGTCTTCGCTAAAGCTAATTGCCAACTATATGTGGCTATATTCTTTTGTTGTGTTTTAAACTTTGTAGAATGAATAATTCGGTGTCCAGTATCCATATTCATTTGACATACCTTCTCTGTGTGTATTTTATATTGAGTTATATACTTAATTTATTACATTAAATAGGCTACTGGCTCATAGATCTTCCAATGAATTCATAAGTTGTAAGGACTCGGGCTCAAGGGATTTATTATGTGTAATTGGAGTTTCTATAAGCTTCTGACCGTATGTATTATATGTAACAATATTTATACTTACTAATAATTTAATTAACACAAATATATACAAATAAATGAACAGAATCAAAGCTTTCAATAAAAATATACAACTTAACATGTTAAAATTACAAAAGAATTTAAAATAAATTTATAAAATTAGGCCCCCTGGGCATTGTTCCGAAGATGCTGGCAGCATTTCCTCGCTGTATCGCAATGCTGATGCGTTGCGCGAAGAAGCTGCCAGCTCTTCGGTCCCCAGTGGTTACAACTAATCTTTTCGCCAGCTCTTTGTATAGCTGGCGAGCACCGGAACCCCATGGACCTAGGGTCTCGACGCCGAAAGGAATGAAAATATATTCTGCGCCGAGACCCCTATATTTCTGTATTTTTATAGTCTCAGCCGCTTCGGCCGCCGCGCCTGCTTGGTTGCAGGTTCCATGGAGGTGAGAAGGGGCCAATGTGTCTACGCAGGTAGCGTCCCATACCAGCGCCCTTCCCAAACTCCACGGAATCAGGGACACCCCGTCCGGTCTCTTGCCGTCGTCCCTAGCAATGCCGGTTGGCTCCAGTAAAGCCGGCACGTTGACGGTAGCAAGAGAGCGGCGGATGATGTCGTTCAACGCAGCGTGCCTAGAGAATCGGCCGGCACTCTTCTGGCATGACAGCCCGTGGTGTCCCAATGGGTCGACTTCACTGCCGCAGGGGCACCTGTGTGGAATGCAGACACGAACCCCAAGCCGCAGACACGTTGCCAGGCGAAGTGTGTCGGGCACTAAGAAAGTGCCGATGTTTGGCGAGGGGATGGCGTGTAGCCAAAGACCGGCCTCCGCGGTGGCCGACGCCAGTAATCTAGCCCGTTCTGGCTCCGTGCTACGGCTTAAGAGAGAATCATATGTCATTTTACATACTATGTCATCCCAGCTCCTTTGGGAATTTGGGTGGTCAGGGACATCCTGTCTCGCGCAAGCAATTGACCAAACGTTTATGGCCTCATCTAAACTAGCAGTCTCATAGTTTGAGGGAAAAGCCCTTAGGATTTTACCTATGAGACTAGCTGAGCTATGGGTAGAGGACAAAAAGGCTGGTAAGGAAATACTAGTAATTTTGCGGATCCCTAAACCACCATAACGAATGGGTAGGGATGCCTGGGTCCAGGACTGGTCGTTAAACTGTATGTTTAAAATTGACTCTAAATTTGATCTGATGAGGTCGTCTAATGGTAACAAAAGATTTTGAAATTTCCAAAAGGGGCAACAGCGGAGCACATAGGTCATTTTGGGAACGAAAAGGCAGAATTTAAGTATTGTTAGTGCAAAATGAGGGCTTAATTCAAGAAGGCGGTCTGCGTAGTTTTGAAATTTGGAAATAGAATTAAGGATGTAATCGGAAAAAGAATCTTCAAAAATAGGGGACCCTAGGAGGTAAAGGGAATTTTTGTTTACTAATTTAATGTTCGGTGCCAAACTATCAAATTTTTGAACAATGTCTAAAGGGTTACATATAGAATTATGAATGTAAAGTTCGCATTTGCTGAAATTTAATTCTAAACCAATATTTTTGAATTTTGTCTGAATGTTTAAGAGGTCAGAAAGAACGGTATCCACATCGCCCCCTAGGGTTCCGTCGTCTAAATACCACACGTTGAATTTTGATTTTAAATTTTGTATAATAGGGTTTATAGCCAAACTAAAAATTGCTGGCCCGAGAGGATCTCCCTGCTGACAGCCGACTTCTGATGATAAAACGTTTTCACGGTATAACAGATGTGTAGGGTCTGCGTAACAATGGAGGAGATAGTTGTAAATTTCCGGAACGTTGTGTTTTATTTCTGTCAGCAAAGTGTCTCTATTTATTGAATTAAAGGCATTTTTTACGTCAATTTTAACTAAAACTTCGCACGATGCATTAGAGAGGTATGTGCGCAGGGAATGGACAGCTGCCTCGCATCCTCCTTTTGTGTCAAAACCTAGCTGTACCGGTTCAAACTGTGGTTGTAATTTGGATATGATGTGTCGGACTGCTATTTTGGATGCCAGACGTCGAAGTGTAGATCCAACAGCTATTGGTCTCACCCCACCGTCTTTTTTGGTGAGAGCAATGAGGTTTGCACCGTACAAAACGGGAACTATTTCGGGGTTGATGTTGCCAGAAAACATTGTATTAACTAATTTTGTTATGGAATTAATGAGTTGCTCGCCTGCAATGCCCGCTGAGTGAGACGTTAAGTCTTTTAGGTGTTGGGGTGAGATGCCATCCAAGCCAGCTGCGGAACCGGTTTTAAATGAAAAAATAGCAGCAGAGATGTCTTTGCTATTGATTTCTAAACAAGCCTGGTTAGATGATGGATCGAAGAAGTAGGGAGTTGAAGGAGCCGGGGGATGTTTCGTCTGTAGGGCCAAAAGGGTGTCTGGAGTATCTGGTGACAGCACATCACTCGAAAAGAGAAGACGGGCGGCGCCCTTCAAATCTCCGTCACTTATTTTGGTCTCTATGTTCTTAACGCGATTGAAGGGCCCGTTGGTTTGTCTTTTTACTGTATGTGCTGTGGGTATAAAATATGATTGGTTAAAGCAGTTGTTTTTGATTTTTTGTGTGAGTGAGGTGTTTGTTTTATCTTTCCGAACATGAAGGGTGCTGTATGAAAATACAAAAAGGTTGTGCCAATCATCAATGCTGTTATTGTCGATACATTTATCAATGAGTTTGTATAGATGAGTTGCCACAGAGATTCTGGCACCACGGGGAATTCTTTTAAGTATGGGTACACTATTTTTGAGATTGCTGATATGTATGTGAAAAGGAATAGCTGATAAGTTAGAGGCCGAAGAAGAGGAGGGCGGAATGCAGGAAACAGTATTTGAAAGAGTGGCATCCTGACTTACGCAATTTCTGTGTGATTTTGAAAAATGTATATTCCGTCCTCTTAAACTTTTGAATGATTTATGGCATAGACTACATGAGTGATTGAGCGACGTGCTATCACCAGGTTGGGTCGCTGCCTGCATCCACACTAAACTTACCAAAATAAAAGATTTAGTGCATAAAAACAAAGGATTATAAAAAATATATAAAAAACAACAAAAATAGTCTGACACTGGCACTAATTTGACGTGGCAGGAATATAACGGCTGTGCGCAGCCGTCGTTTTGTCGTCGCCCAGGAGATGTCAATTGCCGGCCAATAGGATGACGAGTATCAAAGTCTAGTTACTGTTGTCACTGGATATGTTATGACAATAAATATTTTCAAGTACCGTAATAAGACCGTTATATATATAAAAAAGGGGGCTCAGACCATCCGCAAAAGCCGCAGGCTGCCAATTGAAAAACAGCAAAGCCGCACGTCTAAGAGGTGACCACACGCACAACACATGAATTATCAAACATCACCTCCGACCAGCCCATTCTTTATTGCGACTTTTTCATGGAGATAACATTTGTACTATTACCCCTTATCAAATCACACACATTTATCATACAAAAACTGTTTAAAGTGTCGTGTTCTATTTTTTAGAGCGACTTATATGCGGAGCCGATATAAACGTGACATATGACGTATGACTTACTTCCTAACTTGTTTTAATAAATTGTACTGTTTTAATAAATAATAAATTTAATTTTGATTTATTCATTTATTAAGTAGTAGCTGCAGCTTTAACTTCTTGGAATTATATGTAACATAGTTGATAAGGTTATGCAATTGAGTATTTATGTTTCTATCTATTACATCCAAAAAGATTCAGAAATAAGTAAAGAGTTTTACCACCTTGCGAGTTTGTTAACGATACAAGGTAGGGGAATAGCGTGCCTACAAAATATTATACTCCTAACCGAATAATCTCTTCACAACATTCAATCTAATAATTATGAAGTTATAATTACGAAGAATAATTTTATTACATATAAGAGATTTTGTAAAAATGAACAAAATAAGATTTTTCCACTATACCAGCGTTCGTTCAACTGAACATTTCCGGAGAAGTTTTCAGTTGATAGAGGGTATATTATTTATTCTCACTGATTCCTACCAAATGTTGTATAAAAGATATATAAACATGACACAAAGAATAAATAAAGTTTCCGTATTCTAAATTAAAACTGACATTAAAGGTGAACGCACACTTATCCGAGCCAAACGCGCCGAACGCATCGAACGAAACGAATTTTAGAATTCTGTGAATGACATCTTATGAAACCTCGCACACTCGCCCGCGTCGAATCGTCCGAATCTGGTGAAGATTTCATGTACAAATTCTTAAATTCGTTTCGTTCGGCGCGTTCGGCTCGGATAAGTGTGCGGTTACCCTTAACCGTATCCAGCGTAATAATTCAATGCGTATCCATAAAGAATTAGCTGAGTAAAATAAAATAAAATCAGGCTCAACAAACTTCTAAACAAGATTTTATCATTTTGCAAACAGTTTCGAATTCATGCGCTGATTGTCGTTGTGACAGAATTTGATAGGCTATTGGGTGGCTCTTGGTTGATGATTATAAATTGTATAATTACGTGCTTTGATTAGTTTGCACTCAGACATCAATTAAGGATAAGGTTTGATGTATCTCAAAAGCTGTCCCATAAACTATATACTTTAATCAGTAATTAAATGATCTTCTATGATCGTCCAGCAGTACCTAAGTAAGAATTTAAAATAAGTAAAAACAGGTAAAACCTCAATAAGTATGTTCGTGTTAAATCTATAGGTATATTACTATAATAACTACATATTGCAGATCGCTCTTTTTTATTGTACTGTTTTAATAAATAATAAATTTAATTTTGATTTATTCATTTATTAAGTAGTAGCTGCAGCTTTAACTTCTTGGAATTTTCTTACATGAAAACACGGACTACGGAGGACATATTCTCGCTAACAAAAAACTATGTCTATGGAGCCGGCCACCTCTCACGCACACTTTATTTGGCTATTCCGTGGGAAATTAGACTCTGTCGCCGTTTACACAGAGTCGATTACTCGCGCTCAACTAATGTGTGAATGTGTGCGTGCCGGCTTGTACGTACAGCGTGGTGGCCGACTTGAGTGACACAGTTTTTTGTTAGCGAGAATATATCCGACTTTTTTTAATATCTGTGCATGAAAAACTTACAGACAGGTTGTACCTATATCAGCACAAAGAAATCAAATAGGTAAAGTAAAGTTCTAATAAGCAATGATTATTGGGTATTATTCTACAACAATACTCCAATCGATAGTTATAATTTTGTACGTATTATATCGCAAAGTATCTAAATATAATCACTTGCATGCAGACAACTAAAGTTAAATAGGATCAAAATAATGTTGCATACTCAGCCACAACTCAGACGCAAACACTTTGGAGATACCGCAATAATGAAAAAAGTTTATATTCGATTCTATTTGCCTCGCGAAGGACCGACTTTATAGGCATTTATTTCAGTCAAGTGACTCAAGCTACTCATGTAAATCGCTTATAGTATAGCACATCACTATTATGCCTGTTTTATTGCTTAAACTCGATTTATTTTACTCTACCTTTTCGACATTTGATATAAAACATTGTTGTAATTTCCGTAGAAAATATTTACAACAAATACTATATAAAATACAATACATATTTCATGCGTGATTTTCAATATTACCGACTGAATAAATATCAAAGGATCTCAATGCGTCTCTTGTTTTGTAAGTCCTGCTTTTCTGAACTTTGTTTTGTCGCAATTTGCCACTGACAGACAATACTTATTTCTAAGGACCTGTCGACTGTAGATACAAAAAATTAACAATGTTGTTTGTATTTCTCTAACTTTACTTATGACATTAGTTCACATAGAAGTACTTACAATTACAAGAGGCACTATATTCAAATATATATATGCTACTTCTATACCGCTACAAATAGTCAAGTTACAGTCGTTTAATTATGTTTACGATACGAGGGAAGTATTTAACCTCCATCTCTAATTTACATGAACAGCCTCTCTCTCGTGCTTTCAATGGCACCTATATAAATGGCCTCAATTTAGATATTTACTTTGCTCCGAATTGTAAATTAAGGGTCAGGCCAGTTTCTCACAGTTCTTAATTAAATTATTTACAAATTATTCCACTTGAAGACGCGCAATTATTGAATAATGAATTATGCTTGCTATTTTTGTACTGAGGAAATATATTTACTAGATTATTTAAATAGGACTATAAATGCGAAGATAAATTGACATAGGTTTAAAATTAAATTGTTAGAACCAAATGAAATGAAATGAAATATTCTTTATTGTATAGACTAACATAGAACACAATAATAGTAACAGAAATTTAGGAAGTTATACAACATAGGCGGCCTTATCGCTTAATCTCTTCCAGGGAACCTTTGGGTACAGGAAAAGCTTCAAAAGGCAAATATAAAAAAGTTATAAGCGAAAATCCATGAAAATTTTCATTATAAACTTTTTAAATTATATTCATTAGTTTTAAAACGCTGCAAAACTAATACTATTCTTCAGTATTAATAACTATACATAAATATTAACGATTTGCCATAATTTTTAATCATCTTTTCATTTCTTTTAGACAAATTTTTTAATTATTGAAAATGCAATATTGTTATTAATTATTTATTGATTTGACACTCCATCACAAAACTTGATTTTTAGTCGAAATTAATTGAGGAAAATCATTTTGAAGTTGAAACGCCGTCAATGACGCGATTTCCTTCTCCGGTTCTCCATCATATTTAATATTGAAAGTCAACCAGATGCTGAGCAGAGTAGTTGTTATTTAGAAAATCACCGTCCATTATGCCTATTGAGGAAACCACGTAAAAAAAAACGCGCCTCCAGACTCTACCTCGCAGGCGGTGGGGAAAAGATTCAATAACAATATTGCATTATCAATAATTAAAAAGTTTATCATACAAAAATTATTAAGTGATGAATAAAAATTATGGAAAATCATTAATATTTATGTATAGTTATTTATTATTTATATTTATGTACTGAAGAATAGTATTCGTTACGCAGTACTGTAAACCTTAACTAATGAATATACTTTAAAAAGTTTATAAATAACATTTTCATGGATTTTCACTTATAGCTTTTTTATTTTTGGTTCTACGACTAAAAGTTACTTGACAAAAGTTGTACATAATTTACAACAAAAAATGTTGACTAATTTTATTTGTGAGACCTATATTCGTCAGATAAACCATAAAAACCATATGAACCCGTTTTTTCAAGATGGCGGCCGTGGGACAAGGTTTGCAACCCCACAAACTTGGATTTAACTTTAAACTGACCCCCCTTGATATCTAAAAAATAAAATTGCGTCCTCTGACAAATGCAACCCCAAATGTAACTTTTCAATGGACTATATTTAATTTTTAAAATTCGAACAATGAAATGAGACCACTATTTCTAATATGGCACCTAGATTTAATCAAAGCGAACCTAACTCTAGGCTGTCTAGTAGACAAGAAAAATCCTACCTACGTAATTTTTTTGTATAGACCTACGTCTTAGGTAATTCTTTGGACCTTGGGGCGTCGTAGGTACTAACTAGGTACGTAAATAATAATTTGAAAGTAGTAAATATTTTATATGTTTATTATTACTTACTTTCATATCAAAAGTTTCTTATAAAAACAAAACAAAACAAAACAACAAAATAAAAGTAGACAATCCACGATTTTTACGGTATGTTTTGCTACTTGCACAACATGTTTATAGTTTTATGTTTATTGGCCCTGTATGATCACATAACCCCGAGCATTGCAGATAAGATGGTCCCTCTGCAAGCATATACAACCTTGGAATCCACACTGACCTTAAACAAAGAGAAGTGGACAAAGAAAATACAATGTAACCTAAGGACTAAGTAGTATAAAAAAAAAATGTTTATATTGAAAGTGCTAAGGTAAACTACAATGAAAAATGAAATACCATGTTTGTTTATTTGAAGATTATAGAATTTAGTTTGGGTGAAATCTCCAATCACAGACATTGCTATGCTATAAAAGGAATTGATAGTACCTATACTATATAGAATAATATAAAGTGTATATACATTACAGTAATCCATTTTTTTGTTACTAAGCGCACAGATCGCGGAAGATATTTTTTTGATTAATATTAGCAAGGGAGGCAAAATGATAATAACCCTCATTGACCGGTGACATTTTGGTTATGATTTTAATTCAATAAACTTGAATTCAAAAATTTGGTTTGAATTTTTGAGTAATTTATTTAAAGCTGAAACTTCGTCTGTACCTGATGTAGTCTTCACCCCCTTCGGATGTATATACCCTTTCCGCTACACCCTATACAGGTTGTTGTTTTGGTCAGCGACGAGCGACTCAGGGTCGATAATACAACTGATACTGGTACTAAAAAAAATATAAAAAAATACTTTATTATTTAAAAAAAAATATATAAATAATATTATTTATATAATAATAAAAATAAAAATAATATTATTTTGAAAATCATGTAATAAGCTAAAATATAGACGTAATACTTAACGGGAGTGAGAGGGGGTAAAGGGGTGGGGTGATGGCGGTTTGTGCTTAGCTCTAGTCAGTGCACTTGGCTAGTGACCATACTTTGCGGTAATTTTATTTTAAATTCAATAAGGTATTTCTCAACGCATTTACAGTATTTAATGGAATTAAGTCCATTTTTGGAAAATTTATTTTTTGTACTACCGCTCCTGGGTCGCTTGTCGCTGACCAAAACAACACCCTGTATAGTAGTAGACTCTATCCCCCTTCTTACAAAACATGGTTTAAAGCAAACCCAGGTTTTACTGTCATTCGGTCACTTTCTAACGTCATATAATAAATAGAGACGAGGTTAACCCAGACTCTGGTTTAAACCATGTTTTGTAATAAGGGGCTACACCTCGTGACCACGATCAATGCAACTTGGTCGAAACGTCGAGGTTAGTCAGAAATAATATACTGACATTTTTTAATAATTAAAGTTTTTTTTAATGGTGTTGAGATGAAAATTCAAAAGCTGTTTTTTTTTTTCATTTTTAGTCAAGCTATAAGAATGTTTCTAAATTTAGCACTAGCTGTGGCACTAGCGTAAACTAATTAAACAGGAATAATAGTGTTTCATCACAATATTTTATTACCACAGTCACGTTTCAGGTATCGTAATAAAACACTTATTCTTTACGACGCTCTTGAAAAATGTTACTTAATTAATTTTATAAAATAAAATCGAAGCACGCGTTTCTTTGAAGCAATTTTGTGTTATAACACAAAAGGTTTAAACACCTTTTGGTGTTAATAAATGAAAAAACTGAAGGAAGATATTATGTCATAAACAATAAGAGTCGATTCACACCGAGACGCGAATATAAACAAAAATTTACTCAAAATATTAACTAACTTTATTCAGTTAACAATACTTTGCACACATGTATCATAATGTACTATTGCAATAGTACATTATGATACATGTGTGCAAAGTTGGTAATTACAGACGAGGTGGTACATATTAAAGAAGCCGACAGTGTAATGATCAATGCACGCACGCGTGTCAAACGACATTTTTCAACTCACTTGCGAGGAAAAAACAGACTTGTATTTTTTAAGTAGATTTTTTTACGATCATCATCATCAACCACACAAATTCACACAATGACAATGAGAACGTTAACGAATATGGCGTGCAGGTTATTTTTTGACAGCGATGAGTTGTCAATTTGTCTTACCCATTTAAATTAAGAATGCTTCGTCTACACATATTGCAGTGAGGTAAAGTAAAAAGTATCCAACTGATAAGGCGCGTCGTGAATCTTCGTTCGCACAGAAAAGAAAGTATGGCCCTAAGATTAACGAAAGAATGCTTAAAACTTACAATCAACCTTAGATCACTACTATAAGGTTCATAATACACTGCAGCTGTTAGTTCCGTCTTACTCGCAAGTCACGCCCCTCCGCACGGCGCGCGCTAACATGGCTGCAGCTGCCGACCAATAGCATATACCGCGCTTTGAAAATGTATCTTCTGCGCAGGTACATCGTAAGCCATTTGGGTACTACTTGTACAAACTTAACATAATTGGGATTATATTCTATCATAAAACTGTGCGGTAATGTAAAGTAAAAAGCACTAGTGCGTAATAAGCTGCATTATGATACTAAAAACGGTGCAATAAATGTCACTTTACGAGCAAATGTGTTGAAAAATACATTTTAGGGAGAGAATTCGAATGAGTCACTTGTCACTTCGGCGACACGTCGCGCTCGCATCACTCTCGGTGTGAGCTGGACATGAGCTGGCTAATCAATCAATGCTTTAAAATATCCCTTCATATTATAGCCAAAAAAAAACGACGAAAAATTAAGACTTATACTCTAAAAAGCATCACGTGATATAGTTTTAAATAAAACGACACCCATACACAATTTTTCCTTGTTTTCCATGCCTTTCGTCTGTTATTTATTTATGTACCTATGTATATTTCATAGCACTCTCCTTGAGCCCTTAAGGATTCTCTCAACAAATTGTTGCTTCGAGTACAACTCAGTAGATGGCCCTTGAAAGGCGAATGGTTCAATGAAATTGTGTATTCACGGCTTTGGTGAAAGCTCTGAGTCGGTCCAGGACCTTCTCAAGAGCCTCCTCAGTGGTCGGTTTTAATGTCTAAATTTTTTACCATTCGTTACAGGTCACACAAATCGTTAGGCCCACCCAGCTTTATATTTACTCTCTGGTGAAATCTCATCTCTTTATCTAGCAATATAATAAATGTAGACGTTTGTTTCTCAACGAGACGGGCCAGTAGTGGTTGATGATAATGGTAATACGCTACCTATCACGCTGTAGGTTAACTCCAATCCATGACGTACATTCATGTATGTGCATGAACATCTCTGCATGTCCTGAGTCTGGGTTAAATTATTTATAATATGTATTTACAAAAAAAACACACTGAAAAAAATGATCTACAAAACTAGTTATTTAAGTTGACGTTTTGTTGTCGGGAAACTAACTTTAGCTGTCGGGAAACTAACTTTAGTTACATTTAATCAAATAATTTAGTAACGAACAATAACTAGTTTTGTTACTGGTAAGTTTAGTTCGCAAGTCACTCTGTTTAGGTTATTGGTCGTAAAATTTTGTGTTACTGTTAAATAAAATTTCGTAGTCACTTGTAGTCAATTTTTTCAGTCCATTTATCTGATTACCATAGCACAAGCTCTGCTTAGTTTGGGATCCGATAGACGCGTGTGGAGAAAGACCTTAAATATTTTATTTGTTTGTACGGATGAAACTTAGCACATTGGTAGAAAAAGTATACCTACTTATTATTCCGGGAAAATATATCCTCGGGAACTCGAGTAAACCCGCGGTGCAGTAGTTGGTATGTTCTTGTATTATTATTTTTTCATGTGCTTTAACAATAAAGCCTTATCTATCTATCTATGTTGTAGAAAGTACATTACTCCCATTACCTCAAAAGCTTTGGCATGGTCAATTAATTGTGCGGTTCAGCATTTTAAAAGGGTTATTTTATTGGTGTAGTAAATAGCCTACATGTTTTTTTTATTACTCTCATTAACTTGAATGATGAGAGGTGGTAGGTAAAGGTATGACTCAAGGATTACCATATATTTATTTATTTTTTATTTATTTATTGAAAATTATAACACCATTACAGAAATATAACTAATTCGATGCTATAACTAAACTGACAAAAGCTGGTACATAAAACATTATAAAAAAAAATTAAATTGTATTAGAACATATAATAAAAATAAAAATTAACACAATATTGTATATCATAATGACACATCATTTTCAATGCATTTGTATGCTGCTTCAATGAATTTCGACTGGCCACAATAAAAAATATCAATATCTCGGGAAATGACATTCATACACCGTATAGCACGTGAAAGTGGGGCATACTGAAGTAAGTTAGTCCTAGCAAATGGTACAAGGAGTAACGCAGCACGGCGACGCGTAAATATGTACTCATCTGGTACGCATAGGTTCAGTTTCGCGAGCACTTCCGGATGATGCACCCACCCACGCAATACCTTCCACACATATTTAACCAGTGCAACTTCCCTCCTCACCTGCAGCCTACTGTAGCCCACCATACCCATTACAAATAAGCTGGGGTACATCAACGGATAGTAAGGATAGGTGCCGCACTGTTTTAAATATAAAAACCGTGTAAATTTATTTTGAATTTTTTCTAACATGTGGCTATATTTGGTTTCATAAGGATTCCAAATTATAGCGTTTGTTTCTAAACGACTACGGACGAGGGCGTTAAATAAAATGTTGACTACTACAGTATTCTGAAAATCTCTGCACTGTCTTAAGATAAAACCTAGATTTCTAAATGTTTTTTTACAAATATCTATGACATGCTGACGGAATGTCAGTTCAGAAACCATCTCTACGCCTAAATCTCTAACCCGTGTGACGCGTGATACAACCGCATCATCCACCTCATACGGACAGTGTAGTGGAGCTCGCGCGCGGCTGTAACTCATAACACAGCACTTATTTACGTTGAAATATAATTTGTTGTCCTTACTCCACTGTACCACCCGGTCAATATCATTTTGCAGTTTCTGACAATCTGAAGTATTATTTACAGGTAAGAAAAGTTTTAGATCGTCGGCAAATAGCAAGCATTGCGCGTCAATCACAACAGTAGGTAGATCATTAATCATTAGAATGAATTCTAAAGGCCCTAGATTACTGCCTTGACTCACCCCTGAATATGTGCAGTATGCCTTCGATTCATAACCTCCGTATTCCACGTACTGCCTACGGTCGCTTAAGTAGCTTGAAAAAAATTTAAGCAGGCTAGGAGTAAAGCCTAACGCTGCAAACTTAGCTGACAAAATATCATCTAACTGTATCGAAAGCTTTCCTAAAATCGAAGTACGCGGAGTCCACCTGTCCCCCAGCGTCAACAGCTGGTACCAAGTGATTCATGAAGGACATCAAGTTACTCCCCGTACTGCGACCTGGAAGAAAGCCGTGTTGAGCATCAGTAATTTGTGACCTCACTTGCGTGTAAATGCATCTATGAATCACAGACTCAAACACCTTAGCGAATGCTGACAATACAGCAATTGGCCTATAGTCACTCACCTCAGTACCCGATCCACCTTTAGGTACCGGGGTCACTCGAGTGGTTTTCCACTCTTGTGGATAATAACTTTGCTTAAGACATAAATTAAAAATATGCAAAAGAGGCCATTCAAATGCTGAACGACAGTCCTTGATAATAAAAGGGGGGATACCATCCGGACCCACTGAGGTTTTAGGCTTGAGGCGAGCAAGCGCATCGTGTAGGTCGCGCACGTTCAACTGACCAATATGTACGCGAGCGGCGCTCATCACGTTGGCAGCGCCCGCGCCTGTCGCGCGCGCTTCGGCCGCGGCCGTGCGCTCCGCCTCGCATGGGTCTAGTACCGGCTTCTCCTTACTATACACAGAGTGGAAATATGTAGCAAAACACTCCGCACACTCCTGTTCACTGACCTCTTGCCCCTCCTTCGTAACTCGAGTTCTATTACGTATCGACTGTTTACTTTTAATAAAATTCCAAAAACATTTCGGATCCTCCGTTATATTTATCTGTATCCTATTTTGGTATTCTGCATAAGTAGAAACTATTTTATGTTTAACGATTTTACGATAACGAGAAAACGAATCATAATCAGTCTTAGAGCCTGATAATTTAAATAATTTGTGATATTTCCATTTTCGTTCGATATCCAATATCAAATCAGATGTATACCACAATGGATAAGTATGCTTTGGTTTACCTAATTTGCGTTGTTTTTTAGGTGTACATATATTAATTACTTTGTTTACATTATCATAAAAATATTTCAATGCAGCATTGGGATCTTGAATCAAATACAACGAACCCCAGTCTATCAAGCCTAATAAACTATATAATTCAAAGAAGTTACATTTACCAAAATTCCATCTCGTTGTATTATTAAAACCATTACAAATAGGTCCAGGTGAAGTCCGCGTACTCCCCGTGACCTCCACCGTGACGTTCACCAGGAGTGGCGGGTGCTGCACGTCAACATCTACTAACGGTTCATCAGACAGACACACCTCCGAGTCACATACTGGCAAATTTGTTAAAACTAAATCTAGAATGCGATTATTAATATTGTGTATTGTGTTTACCTGTCGAAACTCACAGAAAGCAGCAACATACTCATAATAATTTTGAATTTCCATTGTTGTTGAGGGCATATTGAAATCACCAATTACCAACACTTTATCAAATTTTGGGCACAAATTCTCTAATATATGAAATAACCGCATATATTCATTATTTTCACATTTAGGTGGAATATAAACCACACAACAAAACAATAAACACTTTTTATCAAGGTGGACGGTCGCACCAACAATCTCAAATAAGGCTGTGTCGATATTACAGATGGAAACGCGTTTCAAATCCAATCTTGAAGTCGATGCTAATAGGACTCCTCCTTGCTTGCGGCCATCCGCTCGATCACATCGCAATATCGTATAGCCTGATGGAAAAAGTTCACCATTCTGGATAGAATTATTCAGACCTGTCTCCGTAATTGCAATTAGGTCACATGAAGACGACAAAAGATTGGTATAAAAATTACTGGTTTTCGTTCGTAATCCCCGGACATTCTGATAAAAAACCGTAATAGGCTTTTTATCAATGATTTGATTGGCCAACTGATTTCCGTTGGTTTCGAAACCACACCCATTCATTAAACTGAGTATTTACCGGCCAACAATCAACATTATTAATCTTATCAAATTTAGATTCAGGCACTCCAATCATAAAAGACGAATAATCTCTTTTTGTTTTCGGGATGAGTTTTTCCACTTTTATGTCATTTGTATTACAAATACTCTCAACATGTTTGGTTATTGCCTCTCCCGATGTATCAAGTTGAAGGGACCAAACATGCAAAAATTTCTTCTTTTCGATAGCTAGAATCGACGAAATCTGTGTGTTCCCTCCTTTTTGTACTATCTTAGGCTGGGATTTCTTCGTTTTTTTCGACTTACTGCCGTCTTGCCATTCTGAAGACCCTGCGCTAGCAGATTGATCATCAATAATGATCTCTGCATCATCCTTTGCCTTATTTAACCGCTCCGGCTTATGCAATGAGGTCGCACCCTTAGCAGATCGCTCCATAGCCCGGCGACCGCGCGCCGAGATCTCTTGAGCATCAGTCGCTATAGCGGTCTCCTTCACACTTTGCGGCACAGGCACGTCGATCGGTATCTCGCTCTCTTTCTGCACTGCACTGCACAACTTGTCGATTTTCGTTGACAATATTTCAATTACCCGCTTTTGTTCAATGATAATGACGACAGTTTTTTCGATCAGCTGTTGTTGATCATCTATTTTCTTCGTTTGTGACTCAATCAGGATAGATTGCGCACCAACTTTGGTTGTCAGCGCTGCCAGCTTCCTGGATAAATCACCAAATGCCGCTTCCACGTTAAATTTGGACATTTTTCCCAATAAATGGAATAAAAACACGGACGTAGATACTTTCGTGCAAGACGTACCTATAATGTTTATAGGTAAATAAAAACACGAATTTTGAGTTTTTATTATGTTTTAAAATAAAATTATAACTAGCTTACTGGTGCCAGTTTCGCTGACGTGGAGAGTTTGAAATATTTTAGAATGTTTCATTAATTCTATCAGGACAGTTTTAAGCCCGAAAACACCTTTTCCATCTAAAATTCACCGATACTCTATCGTATGGTCAATAACTTTGGGGATGAATAGTGGTTTTTTTGCACCACTTAGATGGCAAACAACCATACGTCCCGCCTGATGGTAAGCGGTTCCCGTAGCTTATGGACGCTTGCAACACCAGAGGTATCGCGCGCGTTGCCGACCCTGCAGAAATCTCTTCACACCCCTTTTGAAGAACCCCATGCTGTACTCCATTGGGAAAACCACGGCAGGGAGCTCATTCCACAGTCTGAGTTCTGTTCCACATCATCTGTTGAGAGAATCCTTAAGGGCTCAAGGAGAGTGCTATTGAAATATACATAGGTACATACATGATTGATAATTAGTACTATTGTTTTTCTGTTCTAAATTTCATTAAAACCAATATAAAGTAAAGACCCGATTGGGCTATGACGCGGTAGCCCCGCTGAAAAGGCAGTCAGTCACCCGAAATGAGCTAAAAAGCTATTTATAATATTCTATGATATTCTAAATTAAAAAAAAGTTTTGTTAACTTTACCGTGATCAAATGAAATAACCTACGTAGGTAAGTATTTTTTTTTGTAATATTTATTTATCCCAGACTGCAAAACCTTATAAAATTCAAGTTAAGTATATTCAAAATTATTTTTTAACCGACGAAAAAACGGAGGTTTACAAGTCGACGCGTATATTTTTTTATTTTTTTTATGTATGATCACGCATAACTTTTTACAGAGTTGTCCGATTTTGATAATTCTTTTTTTATTGGATAGGGTATAGGGAGGTTGGTCCCATATAAATTTGGGTGCAAAAAACCTACCCTAAGGGTGGGAAAATAGGGGTGACCTACAGATTTTAATGCTGAATTGTGTATTACATGAAAAGAAATCAAAAATTTTGCATGTAGTAATTAGTAGATTTTAGCCACAAAAAATATAAAATAAAAACTTTTAAACAAAAAAATTTAAGACTGCGTATAAAGCAAAATAACAATCTTAGAATTGAAATTTAACCAAGTAAATAGTATTTAAATGAAAAAATATTTTTATATGGGTATTTTCATTATATACGCGAGGGTTCTATCTAAGCAAAAACAGAAAAGCAAAAAATAATTTTGAATATACTTAACTTGAATTTTATAAGGTTTTGCAGTCGGGGATAAATAAATATTACAAAAAAAAATACTTACCTACGTAGGTTATTGGGACCAACCTCGATACCTCGAGGTTGGTCCTACCCTATCCAATAAAAAAAGAATTATCAAAATCGGACAACTCTGTAAAAAGTTATGCGTGATCATACATAAAAAAATAAAAAATATACGCGTCGACTTGTAAACCTCCTCCGTTTTTTCGTCGGTTAAAAAATAATTTTGAATATACATAACTTGAATTTTATAAGGTTTTGTAGTCTGGGATAAATAAATATTACAAAAAAAAATACTTACCTACGTAGGTTATTGGTTTATCCCCGACTGCGTATATTCAAAATTATTTTTTGCTTTTCAGTTTTTTCGGTGGTTTAATTTTTTTGTTAAAAAGTTTTTATTATAATTTTAAAACAAGATTTTAATATTATTTAAGAAACTATATGAAATAATTGACCTTTAACCTCTTATCTGCGAAAATACTGAGCCTAAAAAAATACCTACAGAAAATAGTAACGGCACGTTAAGCCGTTGGTCCCGGTTATCACTTAATTGTGATAGCCGTTAAGCTAGTTGGAGGCCTATTAGGCGGCTTGAAAACTCCAAAATGTAGGTTGACCACTAGCCTACCTCCACCGATTCGCAGTGGGCACGCGTGGTGAAGTATCTGCCCATTCCCTTTCAACCTAATTTGTGAAAGGAGGCCTGTGCTCAGCAGTGGGACCTTATAAGCTGATGATGATGATCATGAGATAATTGTAAGGAAATACATCGCACGCAATTCACACCCAATCCAATTGGAGCGTTCATCCTTCACAATCTATTGTAACAGACGTTGGGGATCAAGCACAATGCAATGCCTGTCAGGCTCTTACCAATACAAAATAGGCTAAGCTCTGGTCTTGACCTAGATAATAATCTTAAATACTAGGTTTTAAATAATATAATTATCATGTTCTATGTTAAGAAATTATTCTTACTTCGAGTAAATATTTACTTGATATTAAACAATAGGTATTTGTGAGTTACTCGTTGTCGAGTTAACGTTATTCTTGCGAAGTATTCCCATTTGAGCAACGATTTTTTGAGCACCGATGCTATTTCCTTTTGAGCACCGATCCATATTTTGGGTCGGTGCCCAAATGGGAACAAAAATTAAATTCGAAATCATTCCCTTTTGAGCACCGACGGTTTGGTAGCTTCTAGTGTTGTGGTCTTTAATAAAACGTATCGATAAAAATTAACTGACTCATTATAAAAGTAAGTACATATTATCGTTACAGCACACATTTTTAGAGCACCAAAGTTATTCCGCTTAGAGCACAGATCAATATGTTAGGTTGTTTGTCAGATGCTGACCAAATTTATTTTAAAATTTGAATTTGGAATTCCTGACCAAACGCCAGATATTTGAGATCAAAGTGACCAGTTCGACAAAATGGCAATTTCATATTAAGGGCCATTATCTAATACCCCAAATTCCCACGCAAGGCAATATAATATACTTTTGCTAACCATCCCTCAAAACGAATTTCCGATGTCATTTTTCACCATGTTACAGAAGGCACACCATTAGCTAATGGCTTTTATTCACTAACACGCCAGCCACTGCGATTACTGCGAGTAAAACTTGTTACGCATAATGTTTATAGTTGTGGGCGGACGCAAACGTACCACGTACTCCTGAAAATAAAACTTTCCTTGAGTATTTTGCAACTTAAGAATTTTATTACTAGTGACTGTGAGCTGTAGACCACGCGAGTCTCGATAATTATAATTACATGAAATTTTTCGTCACAAAATTTCACAAAAATCGGTTGAGAAATGCGACCTGTAGAGGAGAACAACCGAACATACGAAAGCATTTTAGTCCGAGCTGAAAAGGAGACGCTTCGCTCGCTCGGTCAATTATAAAACAGTTGGTTTTATTAAAACATATAATTGGTTTGTTTTAAAAAAAACTTAAACCGACTTTAAAGTACACTAAGAAGTAATCAAATCCTGATCTGATGACAATGGGACCAAACGGGAAGTGTACCCTTTCAAATTAAAAAAGAATTTTCCAAATCGGTTAATAAATGACGGAGTTATGAGGTAACAACAAAGAAAACAAAAAAAAATGTACAACCGCATTTAAAATCCTTTTTTGAAGTCGGTTAAAAAAACCGTTAAATATTCAAGGACGCGCAAACATCATGCATGACACTACATAAAAAGGAGTACTTTTACACTTATACAATACCAACTAATGACAGCAGCTGTGGGTAGGTATTTCGAATATCTGGAACTATATTGTTGTGTACAAAAGCTCTAAGACAGAACTATAGTTTACAACAATGTAGTTCCATATCCCATTTCATACTAGTTTGCTTTCTGATTCAATATTTGTCTCAACTTGGCTTGCTTGACTGTATCGTCGTTGTAACTACATATTGGTTTTAAGCTAACGCTTTTTCTATAGGGATTATTCTTGTACCGCATTGTATCTGGTTTTTTGCTTTCTTACGCTTTGAATGAGAACTTTTGATTATTTGTAAACGCTTATTGTAAATTAAAGAAAGCATTATTTTACCACAAGCATGTTACAGCTTAGGTTTCCGACCCTGTCACGTAGAGAAATTCCGAGCATAGCTCGATTTTTAGGTCGCTTATTCCGAGCATATTTATGCGGCCAGCAGTACTAAAATATTAACAACCCTGGGTGAGAGCCTTCAGCACTCGCCGATTTATCCGCGTAAAAGTGTAAAAGCTAACACCTTTTGGACAAAAGGCACAAACGACAAACAACACATTCTGTTGGGTTTGTATGCAGCAGTCATGTGATTTATCCTTAGTTTTATCATTTTTCATACAAAATAAACTTACAGCAAACATCACACTTTGACTTTGTTATGGAAATCAATGGACGAGTCCTATCCTTGAGCTTTTTTTTTGTTTTTACTGTTTATAGGCCTGTGTTTGACCGCAATCTCACCATGGTAAGTGATGATGCGGCCGAAGGTGGTAAGCACACAAAGCCTAGAAGGAGCTGGCTCTCAAGTACAGCTATCGGAACACACCGAAAGGTGCTTGGCGACAAATTTTCAACTTGAGGGTGGTAGCCAGCCAGGCGGGTACTACAAAGTACCCTACCACCGTGCTATGGTTTCCTCACGATGTTTTCCTTCACCGAAAGCTCAAGCTCATTGTAGGATTCGAACCCGGGACCTTCGTCCCGGTATCCGACGTCACTACCACTGAGCTATCATCGCCTTAAAAATTATGAGCTGATTATGATGAAGTTGTTAGAAGTTATACCATACCCGCAGGCTGATGTCCTAATTACAAAGGAAATAGTTTTGAGGGTGGGCAAATTAGGGATGAGACTGGGATAGGACTGGAAAAAATTACGTGAGGCAGAGGTGGTTTATACACAGCAAGCCGAGAAATGTATTTTTAGGGTTCCGTAGTCAACAAGGAAATCATATAGTTTCGCCATATATCTGTCCGTCTGTTTGTCTGTCTGTCCAGAGCTCAGCGCAGAGGCTAAAAGCTGTTATTTGGCATAGGTATACAAAATAACCACGCCGACAAAGTGTTTTTTTTTTTAATTATTTTTTAGTTTTCCCCAAGTAAAAAGAAGTTAAATGGAAAATTATTACAGCTAAGTAGGCTTTACACGTTACTCAGTAATAGTCGACTAACTTATAAAATGTGCTTTGGAGAAGTAAGAAGGAAAATTTCGTACAAATTTAATTGAAATATTTATATACTACATAGCTTACAACATTAACAGCCTTACTCATAAAACACTATTTAACTCTACTAATTAAATGGTCACGTAAATAATGTCAAAATGTTTGACAATGACATTACTGTTATTGTCAAACATTATTGGTGACGTTATTTTAATCAGTAGGGATATTAGTTAAAAATCGTTTTCTGAGTATGGGGGTAAATGTTTAACAACATTTTAATCAACAAACTACATTAACTTTCTACAAAGGGCGGACGCAATATAATACGCTTTTGTCACATTAATTTAAGTAAAAATTACTTTATTACAATATAAAATTACTTTTCACGTAAAAGCAACATAGGGTTAATTTTTTTTTCTATTGAAACATTGACTGAGGTGATTTCATTATGTCCTGAGTGACTATGAATAATAATTTTTAATAACTATCTTATGGTTTAAACTATAAGATAGTTATTAAAATTGCTTAGGAATATACTAATATTATTATCGTTGTCTAATCTACTACAGTATGCGTTGCAATGTCTCTGTTTTTTTACCATATTAGAATACTAGCTGTCTCGCGCGGTTTCACCCGCGTTCCCGTCATAAAAAATAGCCTATGCCACCCGGGGATAGTGTAGCTTCCCAACAGTAAAAGAATTTTTCAAATCGGTTCAGTAGATTCGGAGCCTATTCAATGCAAACAAACAATCAAATCTTTCCTCTTTATAATATTAGTTAGATTTCACACGAGTGCTATGTGCCTAATTCGGAAAGGCAGAAGTAGGATAATAATGGTGGCTCGAAGCAACCGACAAACCATGACATACAGTTGTCACGACGTGGCTTGGTTGGCTATCAGCTCTACAATGAGCTTACGACCGGAGCATTCAAAGTAGTAGATAATGCAGTTGAAGAAAATGAAAATGATGACTGTCTTCCATAAAGTTTATTGTGTAAAAATAAAGAACTGTAACAATGACAAAGAAAATATGATATAAAACACTTGTATAGATATTATTACTGAGAGAACATTTGGGATACAGGGAAGTGGTGATATGAAACCAAAGAATTTACCCCAGCTGGGTTCTAGTATATTAAATCTTTAAATTGATGCACTGGTAATTGGTCACTTCATGTAACTAAGTCCATGACTAGGACATGTACACCTTTATAATAAATATATCAACATTGAATTTTATTTCACTTTACAACAGGTCAACTGTAATGAGTTGGTTCTCAATAATGACCTAGTTGAATGAATGTCTGATGGACATTCTTCATTTAAAAATTTGAAAATAAGAATATTCCTTTGAACATTTGAAAATTGAATAATATGCCATTTGGAAATAGTATTTGTGACCAGAAGCAATAATTGAAATAGGAGAGGTCGCATCGTTACACAGTCAAGTAAGAAAGGTAAATTTTATTGAATTTCTTCGCTTCTTAAAATTCGCTGAACATCTATACTCAGTTTTCGAGCCTTTTCCTAGTATAGATGAAGAGCACGACCACACTATCCGCACTTATCTCGAGTCTCCATCACAAATGTGCCTGTGCCTACCGATGAAATGTACCAGTCCCAAAGAAATAACCTTAGAAATAGCAAAATTGAAAGACGGTAAATCACCTGGATATGACATGATTGATGCTACTTTATTGAAACACTTTCCCAAGAAGGTAATTATGCTGCTGGTAGCAGTTATAATTGCATGTTTACGACTTTCTCACTTTCCAAGCCAATGGAAAATAGCACAGGTTGTGATGATTCCTAAACCCGGAAAGCCATCCCATGAAGTGGCTTCGTATAGACCCATCAGCCTTTTACCAGTAGTATGGAAATTAATGTTCCGAACTATACCATATTAGGTCCGGTGTCCCATAAGGGAGCATACTGGGTCCGACGCTTTACCTGATTTACACCTCAGATTTTGCGTTTAAATGACAACACCATAGCAGCAACCTATGCCGATGACACGGCCCTTTTATCGGTCCATGATAATCCAGCCATTGCGTCAACTAACCTTCAAACACACATTACTGCAGTTGAAAAATTGATGAATCTTTGGCGAATCAAGGCAAACCAGAGCAAATCTACTCATGTTACCTTTACTTTAAGGAAACAGACATGTCCTCCAGTAAAAATAAATCCCCCAAGCATATTTGCTCGAGAAGCATATTTGCATTATCATGCAAAATACTTGGGCATGCATCTAGACAGAAGGCTTACCTGGCGAAAACATATCTGGTCAATAAGAAAGCAATTAGACATAAAATTGAGAAGCATGTTTTGGCTGGTTGGACATAATTCTCAATTGAATAATAACAGCAAAATGAGTATATACAAAACGATTATCAAGCCTATCTGGACATACAGGATCCACCTCTGGGGAACTACTAGCAACAGTAACATAGAGAACCTTGAAAGGTTTCAAAACAAAACAATTAGAAACATGTTTAACATACCTTGGTACGTGAGCAACAGTCTCATTCAGAAAGATCTTAATATCAAAAGTCAAACAGGAAGTAGTAGGTTATAGCAAGAACTCCCAGAAGTGATTATCTACCCATATCAATGAGCTCGCCTATCAACTGCGAGGGATTGGCGTCCCGAATCTGACCTCTAGATTCAACCAAGAGTGAGAGTTTAGTCGCTGGACATAATAAATCTCTCTTTAACCCAGACTATTCCCAGAAAATTTAATCGGACAAAAGAGTGGCTTATTGTTCAAAAACAGATTGCCATGAAGCAGTAATAAAACAAAAAAAAATTTGAATTTCACACAGCTTCCAACTTACACACACTATATGATAATTTTCACACTGAATGTTTAATGGTGCATTCACACCGCAGTTATCTTTTGTTGAGTAACACTGCCCAACACGGTAAAATTAGGTAACTTACCTAATAATATCGTGTTGCAGTATTGCTCCATTGTTGATCCATGTGGATGCACCATAAATAAGAATAAATTAATAAGGTGGTACCCACTCATGCTTCGTAAAATATACGATTGAGGTCTCGCAATTATTTAAACTAGTGAATCGAACTCTGCCATACTGAATAGTTTCTACATAGCAGCAGGAAATTAGTCATTTTAACATTCCACTACTTGGATCGTCTGCGTTTGAAATGAATAATACTATATTGTGGAATTATATCTTTTTTATTCGTTTTAGGTATTTATGTGGACTTTTATAGTTCGTTGGGGGACACATAGTTTTAATAATGTACGTACATATCTTTTGGAAAATAGTTTGTTTACAAACTAACTATTCATAATAAAGTTATGAAACGTTATTGTAAATTAGTATTTCCCCCTTTCATAATTTGTATATAAAAATAAATTTTGATGGTAGTAATCTTGCGACCGGATCTCGTACTATGAGTTAAAATTCCGAAGCCTTTATCTAACATGCACACTTTTATTAACTTTGCTATTGACGTTATGGTCAATGTTGCCACTTAATTTAATCCTTTTACCACGATATTAAAATGGTCCAACAGCCACACCAACCATCCACGTTCCCGATACCTATATTAACAATGTTGACCTTTTTTTCTCTTTAGACAACAAAGCTACGCTGCGGGGTGCCAACTCGTTCGACCGCTGTAATTATGATGGTATTTTTAAGTCTGCCATATCTTATAAGATATTTATTAACGGCAAATTTGATTAAATCTGTTGGAAATAATACAAAACATATTAGACATTTTTTTTTAAGTAATCGCGTGATATCACGTTATGGTACAGTTTTTACTCGAATCTATAGTGTCGTTATGAGCCCCACAACCACAACCGAACTTTGACGCGCTTTATCTTTGTCAATTTTTAATGATTTCGTAAAGCGAAAAATACGTGTCCAATATTTTTTGATTATCTAACTGACTATCTAATTAGATTTTTTTTAACCCAGGTGTAGAGGATTTCGATAATTTTAATTTTGCAGTGGAAAAAATAGGCGACCAAGCGACTGACACACACTCATTTATTTTCTTCTCTGACATAATAGTTTTAAAAACAATAAATGTATAATAGACAATAACATAAATAAATCTAAAGAAAGTAGTTTTCAACACCAGGTAACATCCCTATTCCAAATTAACCTATCTCCGTTGAGCTTAGCTATACTTTTGTTACCTTTGATAAAACGTGTTAGGAAATAGAGTCGCAAGCCGGAAGGCGCTATGATTGCAACATTATTAGCGGTTACTTTTATTTAATTAGCGGTTGCTGGTTTGACTGAAAGTTTTGATTAATTTTTACCCGACTACGGCGATGTAAAAACGGGGGTTATGATTTTGACCGGTATGTATGTCATCAGTTCCCTCATAACTTCTAAACTACTTATCATAATTTGAAGGCTATGTGAATTGAATATGGCGCCCTCTACATTGTAATAATGCCGTGTTGGGTATCAAATAAAAGGGCTTAATTAGCACATTTCAAAAATATTTATATCGTTAGCCGCTGCGGCTGAATGCGGCTTTGCTTGCATTCACTCGATAATTTAGAATAATTTCAAAAATCACGCCTCAGATGATAGCCAATTTCTTTCTAAACCTACCCACAATATATTAGAATAATAAACCCCAAAATAATTTAAATAAAAATTAAGCGATACTGGCGGGAATGGAATGTTACATCCCAAACCCGCTAGTAGCTGCAGGGGTAAAGAAACGACCGTGGTTTAATCGGCCCTGCAAAGAAGCTAGACAAAACAAGCAGACTTTGTATGAGGCTTGGACCGCGGCCCGAACTAATCAGGACCCTATCATCTCTGATGCGAAACGCAAATTTAACGCTGCCTCGAGGTTCAGTAAGCGAATGATTGCCAGGGCTAAGTTTGATTTCGTCGGCAGAATTGGTGAGAGGCTGACTCGCCTTCCCTCTGGAAGTCGTGCTTTCTGGTCTCTTGCCAAAGCTGCTGAAGGTAACTTCTGCCAGTCGTCCTTGCCACCACTACGTAAGCCGGACGGGAACTTGGCCCATAGTGCTAAAGAGAAGGCTGACCTTTTAGGCTCTCTCTTTGCCTCGAACTCGACTTTGGATGATGGTGGCGCCACACCGCCTACCATCCCGCGGTGTAACAGCTCCATGCCAGAGATAAGCATTACCCAACGGGAGGTCCGTAGGGAATTACTTTCTCTGGACATCCATAAGTCGAGTGGGCCAGACGGCATACCGGCAGTGGTGCTGAAGCAGTGTGCTCCTGAATTGTGTCCTGTGCTAACGCGTCTTTTCGCACTTTCCTACACCAAAAAGGAAGTCCCGTCTTCGTGGAAGACTGCCCACGTGCACCCAGTGCCCAAAAAGGGCGACAGATCAGACCCGACGAATTACAGGCCTATCGCCATCACCTCCCTTCTCTCCAAAGTCATGGAGCGAGTGATCAACACGCAACTTTTGAGATACCTGGAGGATCACGACTTGTTGAGCGACCGACAATACGGCTTTCGCCACAGTCGCTCGGCTGGTGACCTTCTAGTGTATCTCACACACCGTTGGTCACTCGCCATAGAGAGCCAAGGTGAGGCATTGGCAGTGAGCCTAGATGTGGCGAAGGCGTTCGATCGGGTCTGGCATCGGGGTCTTCTATCGAAGTTACCAGCATACGGGCTTCCCGAGGGACTATGCAAATGGGTCGCCAGCTTTCTGTCCAGCAGATGCATTAAAGCCGTCGTTGATGGTAGCTGCTCCGATAGCATGGACATAAATGCAGGTGTCCCGCAAGGCTCTGTGCTGTCCCCAACACTGTTCCTTCTGCATATCAATGATATGCTGTCTATTGATGGCGTTCATTGCTATGCAGACGACAGTACAGGGGACGCCCATTACACGGGCCGTGCAAATATCCCTCGTTCCGTGGTAGAGGAAAGCCGCGAACGGCTAGTGTCTGAAATCGAGAGTACACTAACTAGTGTCTCCGATTGGGGTCGGCTAAACCTAGTCCAGTTCAACCCAACCAAGACTCAAGCCTGCGCGTTCACCGCTAAGAAAACCCCATGGTCTGTGACTCCACAATTCCAGAACACTTCCTTAAACATCAGCCAAAGCATTGGGATCCTTGGTGTCGACATTTCTGGCGATGTTTTGTTCCGAAGTCACTTGGAAGACAAGGTTAAGCTGGCATCCAAAAAGCTTGGAGTGCTCAACCGAGCGAGGCAGTACTTCACATCGGGGCAAAGACTGCAACTTTATAAGTCGCAAGTCCGGCCTCATATGGAGTACTGCTGTCATCTATGGGCGGGAGCACCTGGATACCAGCTTGGGCCTTTAGACTCGGTTCAGCGACGTGCCGTCAGAATCGTTGACGATCCCGAGCTCACAAGCGGTTTAGATCCCCTCAGTCTAAGGAGAGACTTTGCCTCCTTATGTGTGTTCTACCGCTTGTACAACGGAGAGTGTTCTAAGGAATTGTTCGACTTGATGCCTACGGCTACTTTCCACCATCGCAACTCTCGCCATCGACGGGGAGTCCATCCTCACACACTGAAACCAGAATTGTTTCGAACTGTGCGGGCTAAAAGGAGTTTTCTTCCGCGGACGCTTGGACTGTGGAATGAGCTCCCCGCCGTGGTTTTCCCAATGGAGTACAGCATGGGGTTCTTCAAAAAGGGTGTGAAGAGATTTCTGCAGGGTCGGCAACGCGCAAGTGATACCCCTGGTGTTGCATGCGTCCATAGGCTACGGTAACCGCTTAACATCAGGCGGGCCGTATGCTTGTTTGCCACTTAGTGGTATAAAAAAAAAAAAAAAAAAAAAGTTCAATAACTAAAACCCGACTACTGAATAATCACGCTTTAAAAAGTATGAAACAAGATAATATTCTCATTTGAAATAGTTATATAGGATAGCCGTGGTCGTATGCCACTTTGCCCTAAAGCTTACGATCGCTTACTCCTGTTAGAATGTATTCTTTTGTTAGGTTAGGTGGCGTACGACCACGGTTATCGTATATAACTATTTCAAATGAAAATATTATCTTGTTTCATACTTTTTAGAGCGTGATTTTTCAGTAGTCGGTTTTAGTTTCTGAACTTATTTTTTATTAAATTTTAAAGCATTTCTCCATCACGTAAATATAAAGACAATTGGTAATTAACTGTTAAAATTGTTTAACATTTACTAATGGGATCTGTATGAAAAAAGTAATTAATTAAATCGCTGACACTGTCTCTACCTACACTAATATTATAATATAATGAGGTGTTATTTATCATAAATAATATTTTTTGTAAATTTCAGGTACGTATTTACATGTATAATTACTATTATAACTATAAAACCCAAGTCCGTAATTATTTTTAAATATAGTTTGGTTCGTATCGTATATAAACAGAAGCTCGTTCATTAAGTTGGTATTTTTAACCAAGTCTGTGAGAAATCAATCTCAAGAGTGGGTGGGCGACAATGGCTGTCTCCTCGGGGAGGCTGCTTGAGAAAGTGCCGTCTAATAAGCGGACGCCCGACAAACGCCGATAAATAGCGATGGGAACACGTGGACTAATTAAATTTCTTTGTTATCAGTAGATCAGTGTCTTATAGTATCGACTTTTTAGATTGACTTTAAGTAAGTGGAAATTAAAAGGGAGAGTAATACCAACTAGTCCCTATTCCCAGACATACAGGTCAATGGACCAAACTGGAACTAAAGGAACTAAATTTCTTTAGTCTGGCAGTTCCCGTTAGATTTACTTAATTAAACATAACTCTAGCAAATGCAATTTTATCACAGCTATTTATCACTGCTATTTAGTAATTACTGCCACTTAGAAACAAAAAAGTAAGTAATTGTACCGAAGTATCTTCCTTTAGGTATTGATTTACTATTATAAATAGCATGGCTTAAATTTGACAAACCAAAAAAAACCGCATTGAAATATTACAAGACAAACCTATCAAAGTCAATACTAGTACAGAGGTACACTGTCGGTCCGTATAAAATTATGTGAGCGCCCGTAAAATAAAATATATACACATTTGCGGCTTTTTTGTGGAACATAAAAAACTGTCGAAGTGTGAGCTGACCTGCGTCCGGACGGTCCTTCCGTCCGTTTTCAACACACTCGATCACGGAATAGATAAATAAGGTTGGAGAGGCCCTCGCTCCAATTTTGTACTAGGACCAGTGTCGCCGCTTGACCCCCACTATTTTAATTTCTATACATACGCAATCATATATTTACAAATATTTCGCACACAACCAAATCACGCACACATAAATCTCAGGGCAGATATTCGTTCGCCCACTAGCACTAAGCTACCGTGGGCATAGACACTCACACACGCAAAAATGCATACACCTGTCAAAAATGTTGACAACTTACAGTAGGGATGGGTAGTAGTGTATAATCGTTAATGAATCGGTTCGATTATCAATTATTATTCTCATAGAACTTGGAATCGATAGTTGCATGGTTATGCTGTACGGATTACACAAAACTAACATATCTTTTTCTATTGAATTAATTATATTATTATTCAGCATAATGATTTTTTGGACCGGCAATAATCAATTTGCGACAATTAAAAACTAATAAAACTATTAGGGTATGTAGTGGTTTTTTTACGGATAACTGCGTGATAGATATATAATATATTATATTATAGTGCGCAAATAACGAAAATTTTTACAACAAATTATATAGTTAACTAAATCTTAACTTCTAATGTTCGATTTGTTTTATTTCTAAACTGATTATTGATAGTCTGGTTGTTCGTTGTGCTTGGCACTTCACTAAGTGGGTGGGACCCGCCAATGAAGAACGACATTATCGTTAGTAAGTAATTACCGAAAAAATACGATACTTCATAGGCGTGAGCTGTTAAAATTATGAAGCTAAATTTGACAGATTTGATTTGCTTGATAAAGTCGATATTTTTATCGATAAATTATCTGATGAATGCGTGGGGAAAAATGTAACATGAAATTAATATTAAGAAAGTATTTTATTTTATTTTTTTACTATATACTAGCTAAAAGCGCAGCTTTGTAAGGGCTCGTAAGATTTTTTTGTAACTAAGTTTAATATTTTAATTTCAATAAGCCCAAATATGGTTAGGATAAGGATACGTCGTTCCACTATGGAGTTTCAGTGCTTACCCACACTCCAACTCCATCATCAGACCCTGAATACAATATATGGCCAAAGTTCATCTCACGACAATTCCAACAACCCCAAACATGGCTAGGATACGTTGCTGCGCTATGGAGTTCCATTACCTACCCTCCTACTCTATCATCAGAGCCCGAAAACCATATATGGTCAAAGCTGTTCTCAGGACAATTCCAACAACCCCAAACACGGCTAGGATAAGTTGCTCCGTTATACAGTTTAAATACCTACCATTCTACTCCATCATCAGACCAGGGATACCACATGTGGTCAAAGTTCATCTCACGACAATTCCAACAACCCCATCCAGCGCATGCCCTCCTACTTCCATCATCACACCCCGGAAAACCATATATGGTTATTGAGCTATTATCACTATAGCTCAATGTATATGGTAAGTCTTATCATCTAGACAAACATTTTAATTACCTATGCTAAATTTCAAATATAGATTTGATCCTATACTTTCAATTCTTGATTGTGCATCATCTGTAGAGGTGTGATCGTTTTTTCGTAAAGTGTACCACAATGTGTAGAACTGAATCGGATAGTAGATCTGACCAGGGAGAAAATTCTCATTCACTCGAATTAATCACTTGTTCCAAATAAAGTTCGAATTCGTACTTTTTTCGAGTGAAAATCAAGTTAGGCTATTCTGAGAATTTCGAAGCCGCCATTTTCTCTTATTTTTCGAGGGCTAGCGCTCGAACTACTTCGACTGGTCGGGACCGTTCGAAACGTATTTCGAATGCGAACTATCAAACGTCAAACAGTTAGGTTGTCATTTGGAAACGTAATGACAGATAAGCCTAAGGATTTCCGTTACTCACAGAAAATATTTTGTCATATTCATTTATAATTATTATATAAAATTGATTAACTTATGAATTCCGGATATATTAGGATATAATAAGAGTAAAACGTTGTTTTAAATATTTTATATTCATTAAAATCTTTTAAATTTTAATTTAAGATATAAAATTATCACGTACGTTAACAAAACGCAATTATCAAGTGAAACGAAACGCATCGTGCAATTTGTATCCATCATAATGGCAACATTTACTTCTTACACTCGAACTTATTTCGAAGGTTAGTTCGATTAGTGCCGAGAATACAGGAATCGAAAAATAGACTCCGCCCCTCGAAATTTTACGGTCGAAATAGAACTCGTAATGCAAGTTCGATTCGAAGGCTAGTTCGAGGGAAGTGAAAAGTTTGTCTCCTGTATTTTAATTAATTTATAATTCTAATTTTAGTAAAATACATTATATTTCATTGTAATTAAATAGTATTTATGATTAATGTTCCTGAAAAATAAAAACATAAAGTGTCTTTACGAAAAATAACGAAAATCAGCTGTGATATTCACCGGCGAAGTGACAGCCAACGGAAGGAATTTGAAAACCAACAATAAACCTGGGGAGTATTGTGATAATAAGCCTTATTTTATACTTATAATATCAATAGTAGCTAAATCTTTTGAATCGGAATCATATCTTTATGATTCCTTGTCAATTTGAGTTACTTATATCATACAGATGCAAATGCATCAGCAGGGATTATCACAACTTATTTTGTCTGCCAAATTGTGTTAAGAGTTAAAAACTTAACATACTGAACACTGCAGTATCCTTGATGATATATAAACTCAATATTTTGGCAATCCCCTCACTTTAAACTTTTCATTTTAATGTTTAACATTTATGGCATTCCATTAGACACCCAATCCCAAGTAGTACTTATTACAGTAATCTTGAAAGAGAAACACTAAATTAAACATTATAATTTATTATATAGATATACCAAGTTCACAAAAACATAAGTAATACTAATAATTAAATATTTACACAATCCTTAGTAGTACCTCATCTTGTATTATTTGTGAATAATTCTCTTAATTACAACTCAATTTACTGTATAGACTGTGGTGTAGGTTCTCAAATATTAATCCTTATCTTCCCACTTGCTTAAACCGTCCTGTGTGTATTCCAGGTCCACTTCAATTAAAATGACAACTCGCAGAGCCACCGCTCGTGACATGGAGGAAAAACTTAAGAAGACCTTGCAAGAACTCAAGGTCTCCCAGGATGACTGCACTAAGTTGCTGCAGGAGCGAGAGGAAAGTGAGGAGGAAATTAAGAAAATCATAGACAAAAATAGTCAGTTGAAAAGTGAAATGGCTGAACTTCACCAACATTGTACGGAGGCTAATGATCGCCAAAGTAAATTGCAGGAAAAATTATTACAGTTCCAAGAATGTAGTGACAATCATGAAATGGCCTTGACTCGCATTTCTGAACTTGAACTCAGCTTGAGCCGGGCCAATGGCATTATAACTAAGTATGAACTTGAGAAAAGTTGTCATCAGGAAAAAAGTACACTTAGCCTATTTGATGAACTTGTTGTGAGTTGTCCTGGTCATTTACCTACTTCTAGGCTTATTGAGACCATTGATTTGACAAATGATGTATCAACCACTAATGAACCGATTTTGATGAATAGTCATAATAGAATCAAAAAGTACATCAAAATAAATAAATTCATTACCAAAACCAGGAAACTCATAAAATGTAAAGAAAGTTTCTGTAAAAATATAAAACTTAGGAAAGAACGTGTAGGACTAATTACTCAATTAAAAACATGTAATAGTAGTTTGCAAAATATGAGGTTATTATATGACACTGACATGCTGCAGTTACAAACAGATCTGAAGCACAAAGAGGATTTAATTAATGGTTTAGCATGCAGATATAACAGTGCTAAGAAAGAGATCAGCGAGCACATAGTTGCAGTCACAAAACTGGTGGACATGTGCAAAAATCATGAAGAACGGTTTGATTCCCTAACATTGAAAAAGATATGTAATTGTCATGTTACTAATCCATTACCATGTGTTGATCTCTCTTCTCCGGGCGCTCCGAGTGATCCGGGCGCTCCGAGTGCTCCGGGCGTTCCGGGTGCTCCGGGCACTCCGTGTGCTCCTGGCGCTCCGAGTGCTCTGGACACTCCGAGTGCTCCGGGCGCTCCGAGTGTTCCGGGTGCTCCGGGAGTTCCGAGTGCTCCGGGCGTTCCGAGTGCTCCGGGCGCTCCGTGTGCTCTGAGTGCTCTGGACGCTCCGAGTGCTCCGGGTGCTCCGAGTGCTCCGGGCGCTCCGGGCGTTCCGAGTGCTCCGGGCGTTCCGAGTGCTCCGGGCGCTCCGTGTGCTCTTGACGCTCCGAGTGCTCCGGGTGCTCCGAGTGCTCCGGGTGCTCCGGGCGTTCCGAGTGCTCCGGGCGTTCCGAGTGCTCCGGGCGCTCCGTGTGCTCCTGGCGCTCCGAGTGCTCTGGACGCTCCGAGTGCTCCGGGCGCTCCGAGTGTTCCGGGTGCTCCGGGCGTTCCGAGTGCTCCGGGCGTTCCGAGTGCTCCGGGCGCTCCGTGTGCTCTGAGTGCTCTGGACGCTCCGAGTGCTCCGGGTGCTCCGAGTGCTCCGGGCGCTCCGGGTGCTCCGGGCGTTCCGAGTGCTCCGGGCGTTCCGAGTGCTCCGGGCGCTCCGTGTGCTTCGAGTGCTCTGGACGCTCCGAGTGCTCCGGGCGCTCCGAGTGCTCCGAGTGTTCCGGGTGCTCCGGGTGCTCCGGGCGCTCCGAGTGCTCCGGGCGCTCCGGGTGCTCCAAGCACTGAACCACATGTCAGTGTCAATATTTCTGTGGGGAGCTCTGAGGCATCAATCATGAAAACTGTTGTGTTTTCTGACCACATTGGGGTCAATTTTGGACCAATTTTAAATAATCGTGTGGATCAGCCAGTTATTAATTATTGTATGCCGGGAGCTTCCTATACTGATATAATGAATAAAATTGTAAGTACTAAGTTTGACAAACAAACCACTGTTGTGATACTTATAGGAAATGGTTTGAACGTGAAATTCAAAGAATTAATTAATAGTTTTGAAACATTCCTCAAACTAAAGGTGATGAATGTTTTTCTATGTGCTTTGCCATACTCCGTCAACTATACGGATAAACAAAATAGGTATATATTGTTTTTGAACAATTTTATATATAGTTTGACATGTCGTCATAGTGACGTTTTTTCTTACTTCGACACTAATAAATTTGTTAGTGGACTAAAATTTACTGGGGACTCATTGTTTATGCCCAAAAAATGTAAAAACTTGATTGCTACACTGATAGCTTACAATATTAACACGGTTATAGCTAATATAACTAAATGTAGCCTTAGTGACAAAACGGTATTGTCTAGTAGTACTAATAATACTGTGATTAGTTGTTTAAACTTGTAACTCCGACAACAGAGAAGCATACTCATGGCATTACTTTACTACATCAGAATATTAATCGCTTCTCTGGCAAAATACTTGACGTTGAATTATTATGTGATGAAATCAGAATCGATATATTATGTTTTACAGAAACGTGGCTAAAACCAGACAGAATGCTTTTTAATGTAAATAACTTCACTGTTGCCAGTGCGTACAACAGAGTGACTGCTCAGGGTGGCGGCACCCTCATTTTGCTAAATAGTAATATTAAATATAAGAATCGTACTGATATTACTTGTCATTCTGTGGAACGCGTATGCGAGGTGGCATGTGCAGAGATTGAAAGCTCCATTATTTTATGTGTGTATAGACCTCCTGCGTCAAATTTTACTTTGTTTTGTTCCATAATGGAACAAATACTTAGTAAATTATCAAAGTGTAATAAGTCAGTAATTATTTGTGGTGATTTTAATATTGACATCCTAATACCCTCATTAGATAGAAATAACTTTATTACGTTATTTAAATCATTTAATATGTCTCATCTATTTAATGAGCCCACGAGAGTGACGGCTACTACTTCCTCTTGTATTGATAACATAATAACCAACAGTAACGTTTTAGAGAAGTCAATAATAAGTGGCGTCCGTTCGGATCATTTGGCCCAATTAGTAAAGTTTCCGTATAAAAAACTTAGTTCATCCGTAACGAAAACATTTAGGTCAGTTAATAAAACGAGATTAAATAATTTCAGCGTCAATATAGATTATAAAATTAGTAACACTACATATAATTCTGATGATCCAAATGTAAACTATGGAAAAATATTTAAAGATATTTGCAACGAATTTAATGTATCTTGTCCAATCAAAACTAAGAAGGTAAATAATAATAAACTTCAATTCTGTAACTGGGCAACTAAAGGAATCAGGAAGAGTAGGGATAACATGTATGATCTTTACCATCAGAGATCTTACAATAGTAATGAAAACTTTCATATATATGTTAGAAACTACTCCAAGATATTTAAACAGGTTTGTATTCGAGCAAAGGCCATCTACATAGGCAATAGGGTAAATAGTTCTAATAATAAAATTAAAACAGTGTGGCAGATTATTAATACAGAGACTGGTAAAAATAAAATCAAAGATAATACTTTTTCTCTTAAAATTAATGATAAATTAATCTCAGGTAAATTAGAAGTAGCATCTGCTTTTGAAACTTTTTTCTCAAATATACCTATGGAGGCTACTAAAAATCTTGCTTCGTCTTCCACGTTAGCAGAATCGATTTTACAGAATAATTTTCAACAAAACATTCCAGACTTCGCATTCACCCAGGTTAATGACTATGACATTATCACGGCTTTTAAGTCACTAAATATGAAAAATACAGAAGACTTATGGGGTTTGTCAGTTAAGGTTATACAGTCAATTATTTTCAATATTGCCCCTATTTTAGCCCTCATTTTTAACCAATGTCTCGAACAGGGCAACTTTCCTGACTTAATGAAATACAGCAAAATTGTTCCAATCTTTAAATCGGGATGTAAAAACAATCCCTCAGATTACAGACCTGTTTCAGTACTTCCTGCATTAAGTAAGATTTTTGAAAAGATTGTGCTAAACCAAATGTTAAGGCATTTTAATAACCACAAGATACTCCATGATGATCAGTTCGGTTTTACAAGAGGTAAGTCCACTACGGATGCGGGAGCTAAACTTATTAAGCATATTTTTCAGGCCTGGGAATGCTCACACGATGCTATTGGTATCTTTTGTGATC
Source organism: Polyploca ridens (assembly GCA_951394255.1). Taxonomy (NCBI): domain Eukaryota; kingdom Metazoa; phylum Arthropoda; class Insecta; order Lepidoptera; family Drepanidae; genus Polyploca; species Polyploca ridens. Next base: position 11,547,802 of record OX596247.1, read on the forward strand.
TCTCCAAGGCATTTGATTGCGTAGATCACCAAACGCTAGCTCTTAAACTTAAGTTATATGGAATTCGTGGAGTGGCCCTCGATCTTGTGGTTTCCTATCTTTCAGGGCGCCAACAAAAAGTAGGAATCAATGGTAGTGTGTCATCGGGCTCCTTAGTCAAATTAGGCGTACCTCAAGGCTCGATTTTAGGCCCATTTCTGTTTCTAGTTTATATAAATGACCTACCTTACATGGTGAAAGAACTATCAGATGTCGTTTTGTTTGCAGATGATACGTCTCTGATATTTAAAGTAGATAGAAAAGACAAAGACCTTTTAAAAGTTAACCACGCTCTGGAAACTGTGTCTCAATGGTTTGCTACCAACAATCTAATGCTAAATTCTAAAAAAACTAAATGTATAAGATTTTCATTACCAAATGTACCAAAAGTTGATACCAATGTTATTGTGGACGGTACTAAACTTAATGTAGTAGATAAGACTGTTTTTCTTGGTCTGACCATAGACTGTAGATTGCAGTGGGGTGCTCACCTGGAAGCCTTAGGTGGTAAACTGAGCTCCGCTGCTTTTGCAGTCAGCAAAATAAGGCAACTGACGGACATTAATACAGCCAGATTAATTTATTTTGCATATTTTCATAGCCTTATGTCTTACGGTATTTTGCTGTGGGGCTCTGCCGCAGACTTGGAATCAATTTTTGTATTGCAAAAAAGAGCAATTCGCGCCATCTACTGTTTGGGTTCTCGCGAATCTCTGCGAAAGGTATTTCCGGAAATTAATATATTAACTTTGCCCTCTCAGTACATTTTTGAAAATATTATGTATGTTCGTAAAAACATTAATTTGTTTCCAGTCAATAGTGATTATCACGATAGAAACACTAGAAACAAAGACAAAATAACTGTGCCTAGATTTAGATTAGCTAAAGTAAATAAGTCCTTTCTTGGGAATTGTATCCAATTTTACAATAAAATTCCTCATAGCGTGACCAGTATGTCCTTTTTTAAATTTAAGGAACATATCAAAAAGCGGTTATTGAGTAGGGCGTATTATAAAGTGTCTCATTATATTGACGACAAGGATGTATGGAAGTAGCTTCTCTCTGCACTTGCTTCACTTAGCAGCTAGTTCAAGGTCCATTTTAATTCAGAGTATGCTATTATTATTATATGTTATCTTTTTTTTTTGTTTAATTTACAGATTATTACTTATAGTAATTAATTCAATTTAATGTTTTTCATTTATTTCTAAATTCATCGATATATTATGTCTGTCTAATAAATTGTTATATTTTCTATATACCTAAATGATATTTAGTATAAACTTGTCAATAGTCATAGTGATAACAAATTGCGTGTTCAGTAGTTTCCTTTTAGTTTTTTTTTTTTTATTTCTAAGGCAGACTTAAATAAGTCATGCTCACTTTAAGGCCTTTGCTTGCGGCGGCGTCGTGTGACGGGTCGCTCACTTCCCTCCAATATGGCGAGGAGGGCGATGGCTGCCACACGCGTCATACTTGTGAACAGGTGCTGCTTGTGGGGGTTGGTCTGCTTAAGTTTGCCATTTATTTATTTACTTATTAAATATAGATTCAGTCTACTTTGTAGTTTTGCCGCCGCGCCGGGGCACGCAATTGTTGTCAGTGCGATTAGAATGTAAATATTATGTAATGAATCTAAGCTTGTTTTGAAAAGAGTAATTGCTGAGTTTATTGCCGGCTCTTCTCAGCAAATGCAACCTTCCGAACCGGTATTAGAGTATTAGAGTCAGACTTTTCATAAGTGCCTGCGAAGGTCTATTTGAATAAATGATTTTGAATTTTGAATTTTGAATTTTGAATTTTGTGAGAATTGGGCCCCTGGGGCCCAATTCTCACCCAATCGAAACTGATCGCTCGATCGAAAAAAGCACGAATTCTAACTTTTACGAACGTTACGTTATTCTGGCAATTTCAACGCCGGCATATTTAGAAGGGAAACCAGTCAGCTAGAGCGTTGATTGGTCGGGACCGTTCGAATTGACTCCGCCCCTCGAAATTTTACAGTCGAATAGGACTCGAATCGTAAGTTCGATTCGAAGGCTAGTTCGAGGGAAGTGAGAATTGGGCCCCAGGTCGTCGGTCCACCTGGTGGGAGGTCGTCCCGCTCGGCACTTTCCAGTACGTGGTCGCCACTCGAGAACCTTTCTTCCACATCGGTTATCGGCTCTTCCAGTTACCTCTACCTGTCACGCCAATCCATTGTTCCCTGGCGTTAGGTTCTTTAGGAAACCTACAATTAATAATTTATTGCATTAGTCAAATTACATTTTACTTAGATTATAATACTAAATACATCATAGTAAATACTCGTAGATGAGGAGGGGTCTTATATGTCCATTTATATCATTCGGTCAAATTCATTCAATGATTAATATAATATCTTATTTCAAAATACGTCTAACTAAAAATGTACTATCGTTAATTAAATATAAAATAATTCGAAAATTATCTTTGTCAAACGTAATTATATTATATATAGTCTAGAATTCTATCGATGATTTTATTTAACCAAACCACATGGTCACGTCACTATCGATAAACATGCTGCGCCTTACATCACTGCCAATCAGGGAAGACGCAATGTATGCAGTACATTGAAAGCGGATTTGGTCATTGCGCTGATTGAGCGAGTACACATCGGTCAATGTATGTTTTTCATAACTTGTTGTAATAATTTTGTTAATGTTTGGTATTTCATAGTGTTCAATATGTTTTTATGTTTTTTACTAATAATATTGTAATTAAATGTTATTTTCGACTTACCGATGGAAAGATATACCTCCTCGCTCTATACTTGAGGTCTGACTTTTTTGTCTTACACGTTATTATAGTACAACACGGCATTATAAGCAGAGCTCTGTTCTCCAATGTAATCCGACGCGCACTGACCGCGAATCGGTCGAGTTATGATTATCGAATCATAACTGTGGCGCGCTTGCCCCGCCCACATTACCATTCTAACCTTATTTATCTGTTCTGTGCACTCGATCGTAAAGTGACATTTAATGCAAAATACAAGTCTGTTTTTTTCCTCGCAAGTGTGTTGAAAAACGTCGTATGACACGCGTGTGCATTGATTTATTACACTCTCGGCTCATTTATCGCGTTGGCTACTGCTTCGACTGTTAATAACCAACTTTGCACACATGTATCATAATGTACTAATAGAGATCAATAATCTACGTACAATAGAGTTAAGGTTTGTTCAGCTATAATGCAGAATTATTTTGAATCAAATTGACTTGATATTTTATAATGGGGACGCAAAAGGTGACGGTACAATCAATCTAATTTTGAAACTATGGTGGCCACCGCGTATAACGATGGAGGATCAATAACGGCTTATGTTTGGATGCTGGTATATACCTGGCGGTCATCGGTGGAGGGAATATGACTACATGAGTCACTTTAGATGCGCATATAGTATCCATAGCTCCTTGATCGGTGACGATTTCGAATAGTGCAGGATAATACTCGACCGAATACTGTTCGCTTAAATATTACTGTTATCTGATATAAGAAGCGTGTGAAGCATACAAAGTATGTTTGGGACATTCTTAAGCGAAGAATATGATTCAGGATTCCTCCGCTGCTGAATGTTTGTGCACTGTAGAATGCAATTATTGAGGAATTTCATTTATAATATTCAGATAACGTCAGTCTGAGCACCCATCCATCTGCAATACCTTAAAAAAAACAAGGTTTTTCAATATTAAATTCTATAGATTACAGAGATTGTTTTTCTTTTTACCCGACTGACCCGGAAGGAGGGTTATGCTTTTCGATGTATGTATATCTATTTCTTTGGCACGCTCTGCAGCCTAAACGGCTTGATGGATTTAAGCATATGAGGTGTCGTTAGATTCATCTTAACCGTGGGAGTGTCAGTGTAGACGCCATATAAAAATAATATACCCCATAATATTATTTTTATATGGCGTCTACGAATAAAAAAAGGGGTATTAAAAACAAAAATGTCGTAATTATAACAATATGGATATCAAATGAAAGCTTGTGAGCTGCCCATTCCATTTATGTATATATTCTAATACTTTTGTGCTACCATTTTGACGTAAACTGCAAAAAACCACGTTTAATGCAAGGACAGTAGGTACTGAGCGGTTTCCGTACGTAACTCACAGAATTGCGATGGTTGTTAGCCTTTCCTTTGCCGTATCTCACATTTACTTACTAATACATCAAATAAATTCATTAATAAAACTAAAAAATCTGAAATAAATTAAATTATTAAAAGAAACAAAAAACCCGACAGCGTAAAACAAAAAATAACTGAAAAGAGAAAAACAAGTTCGTTAATCTATAGAATTTTGAATATAACTAAAATTTTATAAAGTATTGTAGTCGGGGATGAACAAATATTACAAAAAAAAAACATACTTAGGTTATTGGCATGGCATTTAATTATATTATAATATTTTAGTTTTTAATAGACATTTTATAGAAAAAGGGGTATTAAAAACAAAAATTTCGTAATTATAACAATATGGATATCAAATGAAAGCTTGTGAGCTGCCCATTCCATTTATGTATATATTCTAATACTTTTGTGCTACCATTTTGACGTAAACTGCAAAAAACCACGTTTAATGCAAGGACAGTAGGTACTGAGCGGTTTCCGTACGTAACTCACAGAATTGCGATGGTTGTTAGCCTTTCCTTTGCCGTACCGCACATTTACTTACTAATACATCAAATAAATTCATTAATAAAACTAAAAAGTCTGAAATAAATTAAATTATTAAAAGAAACAAAAAACCCGACTGCGTAAAACAAAAAATAACTGAAAAGAGAAAAACAAGTTCGTTAATCTATAGAATTTTGAATATAACTTAAATTTTATAAAGTATTGCAGTCGGGGATGAACAAATATTACAAAAAAAACATACTTAGGTTATTGGCATGGCATTTAATTATATTATAATATTATAGTTTTTAATAGACATTTTATGAACTTGTTTTTTTACATAATTATTAATTTGACATGAGAAATGAATGGTTAATTGAATTTATAATGATTCATTATTGTTATTATTTAGCTTAATTATTATTTTCAATTTGAATTAATCATATTTAGCATTTGTTAAAATTTAGTCTTATCCATTTGAGTTATGTCATATGTAACATTTAATTTTAATATTTGCACACCGAAGCTCGGTAGAGTAAGCTTTGAACTCCATAATTTTTACCATCACTATTTTTGTCACCCCTATTCTCGCAAATAAATTAATTTCATTTCATTTCACACTGTGGGGTTTTTGATTCTTTTATTACTTATTCCCAGGCTTGTGTTTGGACATAATATCAACATGGATAGTGATCTGCTAATGTGACCAAAGGTAAAAAGAATACAAAGGCTAGAAAAAAACTGGCTTTTACGTGCAGCTGACAGAATAGACTGGTAGCCTACTACAAAATAAGTAAAATAGAGATAGAAAAAGGGAAAATATTTTCTCCTGTTTATTTTTGGCATAGATGTATCCATGGTGTATCCATTTAGGGTTGTCTAGTATTGATTGATACCAGATACCAGATCCGTGAAAATACTCTATTCAATAATATGGATAAGCCAAGAGTATAATAGAATGTCGTCTTATGAAACACGTAGCGCTTTGATACGCGGTACCTGTGGGCTTTATTTACTTGTCATAAAAATTAGTCAAGGCAGAAACCCTTATGAATTCGTCCCTTCATCCGTAAGCTATGCTGTAAGTATAAGCCACATCTTTTGGGTCTTTGTCGCTCACATTTATCTCAATTATAGGTAGAAAATCATTTACTGGATCAACCTTGCTTTATTAATTGCAAGTATCGCCGATATTAATTGCTGAATATAAATTAGGTGTGAACAATTTAAGTAATTTTGAGTTTGAATTTATACCCATATATCGGTTTTGCGGGTGGTAGAGTTGCTCCACACTTCTCAATATGGTGTGGAAATATTATAGTGGCTTCATGAAGGCATCGTAGTAAATTGCTGAGACTTTATACAGTTGGTATTTAGCAATTTTAGCATTCGAGCTTTATAAAAGATTAACTGATGGGAAACTGATAAAAAAATTGTAGTTTTGCCAAGAGTCTTCAATCATAGCTCAGCAAAAATTCGGACATGAAAATTTCCTTTTGCATTCCCTAGCTGTCGTAGAAAGCTATCCTGAAACGATGAGGGAAATCGAGTACCGATTCTTAAGATGATGATTCTCGGGTTAAGGTTTTTCAATTTCCGTTTCCAGATGTGAAGATAAAAGTGGAACGAAATCGGAATCGGTATTTGATTGGAATCGTAGCATTATATTTATTAAATCTGTATGTTCGCATACACCCTCTTGTGAATAACATGCGATAAACATATTACATACAGGATATAAGTGATATCGTAACGAAAACTGATAACATGAATTCATTAGATGCGTTTGAATCCTTAGGTTGGAAATATCTGGACCTATCATGAATAAATGATTTTGCGAAATTGGAACTTCCTAGCGCGCCGTTAAAATCGTGAGGATAAAAGGCATGTGTTCACAACCTCTTCATGGTATGATATAGCCGATTGTTGTGAGCACACAAACCTCTCAAATGCAACTGTCAAAACACTCGGCTTTTCGGCGAAATATTTTCAACATGAAGGTAGATAGATAGATATCAGCCAGCCAGGTAGGCACTACATCGTATACCATCGTGATATACAACCATGGTTTTAACCTACGTAAAGTTTGACGAGGTGGAGCAAATCTCGCAGGGACCTCACTATGTTTAGCCATAAAGAATTAGCTCTTAGCATTCTGAAAAATAATTAGAGGTCAATTTTGGTAACTTTTAGCAACTTGTGACCAAGATTGTCATACATAATTTTGTTCGTATTGTGATGTAGGAGTAGAAAAAGAAAAAAAATTGAAAAAAAAAACGAAAAAACATTTTTTTTTTTCATTTTTTTCAAGGCATTTTTATTTTCTTTAAAATTGGGCTCGGAGTTCCTTTCAGCGTTTTTCTCTAAGACCTGTAGTTCAAAAGTTGCCCTCACTGGCTGTAAAAAAAAAAAACAGCCTGTATATATATTCACTTCACTAATAATCACTTAAAGTTACATTTAATTTTGTGCGTATTTGTTTAGGATGAGGTTTATCTTCGTAAAATTTGACAGGAATAATAATGGCCGCTATTAAATCCATCCGTCTGGGATAACAAAGAAAAATAGTTCACTCGTAAAAAAAGGTCATTGAAATCCTCTGATATAGAATCATTATTAGGTTGATATGAAATTCATATGAAATTGGCGTTTTGTACGGGAGGAATATAACGTAATTTTTTTTTGTAAAATATATTTAATTAATCAAAATATGCACCGTTGTTATCTATGCACTTTTGCCATCTCATAGGTCCCTTTACTTAAAAAAAACATGGAGGCGAGAATCAATAAACTCTTTGAAGGCGGTTTGGGCTGCCGCATCGGAGTTGATTTTTTTTCCATGTAAGAAGTTGTCCGAATTCCGGAAAAATGGTAATCTGTTGGAGCAAGGTCCGGGGAGTACGGTGGATGTCGCAGACATTCCAATTGTAGCTCATCTAACTTAGTGCTTGTTTGTTGTGAAGTGTGTGGTCTTGCGTTGTCGTGAAGCAGCAGTGGCCTAGAGCGATTGACAAATCTCGGTTGTTTAGCAGCTAGTTCTTCTTTCATGGTTTGCAGTTGCTGACAATAGATATCTGCCGTAATCGTTTGGCCAGATTTTAGAAAGCTGTAGTGAACGACACCGGCGCTAATCCACCAAACACTCACAAGTAACTTTTTCTGAGTCAATTTTCGTTTAGGGCAGGATTTGGCTAAGTCTCCAGGGTTCAGCCATTGCGATAAGCGCTTTCGATTATCGTTCAGTATCCACTTTTCATCACAAGTAATGATTCAATTCTAATCCCTCCATTATTGTGTCGGTTGAGCAAAGTTACACAGCAGTTGACGCGTGTTTGCAAGTTCGATTCATGAGGTACCCATCGTTCAAGTTTTTTTACTTTCCCGATTTGCGGCAAGTGGATTAATACAATTTTATCACTTACCCCGAAGCCTGCAGCTATCTCTGAAGTGCTTTGTGATGGATCCGCTTCCACAATAGCCTTTCATTCTTTATTTTCCACTTTGGTCTCCGGCCGTCCACGGGGTTGGTTCTGAAGGTCGAAATTTCCAGAACGAAAATGTTGAAACCAAAAACGTACCGTGCTTTTTTTTAGCGACACCAGCGTCGTACACATAATTAATCCTTCGAGCTGTTTCTGCAGCACTAGTGCCACAGTAGAACTCGTACTCGTAAATATACCGATATTCCATGTTTTCCATTGTGCGGTAATAAGCGACGCCAAAGAAAAAAATAATGAGGAAAAAACAAATGAATAACTGTTTTCAAAACTCAAATGTACCAGCTAAATGAATTTATAAATTTGAATTTGGAATTCTTAACCAAAGAGGAGATATTTCAGATCAAAGTGGTCAGTAAGACAAAATGCTAATTTCATATGTAAGGACCTAATATTAAAATATTCCGGTCACATTTTTAAAATACACAAAAAAAGACCTTTCTTAAAAGTTTTAACAAAGCCAAAAACATTAACTTCGCCCGTCTGCACAACCATGGCGAATACAAAATTTATAAAACAAGTTCCGCATAACGTTGTCATCGAGGCGAAAACATTTAGGGAAAAGAAAACAAACTTGACAGCATAATAACAATTTATATTTCATCAAATTTTCAAAGGAACATAACGCAGCTGTTTATTTTTTGTTGTTACTCTTTTTATGTAATAAGTTATACAAACAGAAATTACAGCATATTTATACCAGCTATCATGAGTCATATCATATCATAAGCGCACGTCAAGCGAAATCATGTTGTAATCTTTCACCGTGTTCTTAAGAGGGGATGCTAGCTGCGAGGAATTTGAAAAAAAGGTATTTGAAGAAACTATTGCCGTCGCGCTACGCCGCTATGCTATGCGCTATGTGCGATAGGGACATCTGCAGCTCAGACTAATTTATTCACAAAAAAATTGACGAAATCGATGTTTCGTTTTCCCCATTTTCCTCCTCAAAAACTGAGCCGATTCAATTATTTTTTAAATAAGGGGTTATCTAGGTCCCTATTACTTTATTTTATGTTAAAATCTTTTCGAATTTCTCTGGTAGTCCTTTTGATCACGGCGGAACATTAGGGCATTTATTGTAATTTTTGGAGGGCCATAATTTCTTTAATAATTAGTTGCTGAAAAAAATAAAGTAAGATGTGTCCAAAACAGAACTTGATTATATGAAAAAAAAAATGATGACTAGAGGCATTATTCAGGAAGAAAACAGGGGAATACTAAATATATTGTGATAAATGTGAGCTGTAGACCTCGCGAGTCTCGATATTTATATTCAAATCAAAATCAAAAAGTTATTTATTCAGTTTAGGCCCTAATAAGGCACTTATGAACGTTAATTTGTTACATACAGTTGAATTTACCACGGGTTCGAAATACACTTAAACTGAGAAGAATTCCTCCATATAATTGCCTGCACACAAAATATCACGAGAATCGGTTGAGAAATGCGACCTGTAAAGGAGAACATCTGAACATCCTTTGGACATCTAGAAATCCTTCAAACATCTGGACATCCTTCGGTCACCTGGACATACGAAAACAATTTTGTTCAAGCTGAAACGGACACGCTTTGCTCGCTCGGTCAATTTGCTACCTACCCTATATGTTTAGAAAGTATTCGCGGTATTTTTGGCGCCAAACTTGTTTACAAAGTTTACTAGTTCGATTCATTCTCATTTTCTATCATACTTCCTACTATCCTAATAAAATAGTATGATAATAAAATAGATACACAAGCTTCATAACAGATTAGGTACTTCTTCAAACTTTTTTCCAGAAAAGCCTTTTTTTAGTTTAATTGTTAAATAAATGTACGAACACTTTAATATACAAAGGGTAGGTATTACTAGAGCCGACATGTGTTATAATTACAAATCATAAAAAAATAACTAATATAATTTTCCATCTACGTGATCAAAGTGTATGAACGCATTTACAGTAATAAAAAACGTGACCCTCGTTTGATTTAATTAATATCAATTAGCGATAGGACTGCCCAGTGGTTTAAAAGGCTAGCAAAAGCTATATTGACTTCCAGTTCAATGCATTTGTTATCTTAGAATGAAGCTGACTGTAATACACTCTTCTTTTGTTTTTATTTCCCAATATAATAGTAGATTATAAAGCCGGCTTTTGACTATAGGATGTAATATATTATTATGTTACATGTTGAGCTATATATTATAACCCGGGATTGCTGTTCACACTGTAAGATATATATTTCGGAACCGTTCGCTTCGGGCACCACTGTGTCATCACGTTCTTTATCGAAAAGGTTGGATTCTGACATGGATAATATTTAGATTGTTTTGCTTGATTCCTACGATAGTTCATCAGACGACGATGATGCTGTATTCGATTCACGTGTATCATTATTAAGAAAAAAAACGTCGAATGAACGGTGATTCTTCTGTTGCTTGCAAACTAAGTTTCACAATATCTCTTTCTAACAAAAACATAAGAAAAGGATAAAATAAATTTAGTACTGTCAAATGGCATAGTCTAAGGCCCGGTTTCAATAATTTACGAACCGGTATCGGTTAAGATTTATTCAAATTAAGGGTAGTATGTAGGCTAGATCGCGCGCCAAAACCAGCATTCATTTGTTACTTTGCAGTTGTGTTACAGGCACGCACACATGCATCAAATCCAAACTTGACGTTGCGTCAAGTTAGGTACGTACCGCATAACGTGGTACCAGCCGATAAAATTCCAATATTATTAAGTAACATTATATTTAATTTTCTATTTAAATACCTTTTCTAGTGGCTTATTTAAATAAGCGCACCCAAAGTTTACATAATTATTATGCAGAATGGATTCACTACTTATAAGCAAAGGAAATTCAGTGCTATGCCTTATATTAGTACTTTGGGGGTACTTACGTTAACGTTTTTTGAAGAAGTAGGTACTAATCCATAGTAACTCTGTTTGTTTAATAAGTAATAATAATAAATAGTAATAAGTTTAGTCATAAATAATAATTAAATAAAATAAACATCCTGGGACATTCCTCACACACGGTCATCTTATCCCAAACTAAGCTGAGCTTGTACTATGGAAACCTTTTTGTTTGTAAATACATAATTACACCCAGACTCAGGACATACAGACATGTTCATGCACACAAATGCATATCCTGGGTGGGAATCAAACCCACGACCTGCACCGCTATAGGTGGAATCATAATCAACTGCACCCACTGGCCCATTTGTTTGTTACGCTTTCACGCCTAAACCACTGAACCCATCGCATTGAGATTTGGCAATCAGATACCTATGGTATAGAGAAGGGTATAGGCTACTTTTATCAAGAGATCGCGGGTGAATCCACGGGGAACAACTAGTATCATATAAAAAGGTAAAGTTTGTAAGTTGCATGTACGAGGCTTTGAAATTACTAATCCGATTCTGAACATTCTTTCACTAATAAGATAAGATAAATATGCTTTATTTGTACACCATATAGTAGAAGACGAAACAATACAAAAAAGAAGAAGTGATACAAAATAAGCGGTCTTATCGCTTAAGCGATTTCTTTTAGACAACCTTTGGGTAACAGTAGCAGGTAACAGTTTTAAGGCGATGATAGCTCAGTGGTAGTGACGTCGGATACCGAGATGTAGGTACCGGGTTCGAATCCTACAATGAGCTTGAGCTTTCGGTGAAGGAAAAACATCGTGAGGAAACCACAGCACGGTGGTAGGGTACTTTGTGGTACCCGCCTGGCTGGCTACCACCCTCAAGTTGAAAATCTGTCGCCAAGCACCTTTCGGTGTGTTCCGATAGCTGCACTTGAGAGCCAGCTCCTTCTAGGCTTTGTGTGCTTACCACCTTCGGCCGCATCATCACTTACCACGGTGAGATTGCGGTCAAACACAGACCTATAAACAATTAAAAAGAAAAAAAAAAAAAAAACAGGATATATGAGAATATGGAAGGTTTAACACATAAGAATACACTTTCATAACGTGAAAATAACAGCTCTAGAAAAATACAAAGAAAGGCAGGAAATGAGGAAGTTTATAGCGTGTGATAGCGTGAAATAACAAGAGATTTAAAAGAGTCTAACGTCGGAGCCCGTCTTATAGTCTGAGGGAGAGAGTTTCAGAAACGTACAGCTTGGATAGTAAAAGATTGGGAATAAGAGTGAGAAGTGTGACTGGGAGTTTGGAAGTTAAGTTCCATGGGACTATGAAGAAGATGATGTTGAGGTGTAGTACTCGAAGCGTTCCTTGAGATAGCGAGGGGCTTTAGGATTAAATAAAACAATGCATAAGCGTGGCAATTTGTGTGTATTCCGCCGAAGGCGGATAGGAAGCCACTTGAATTGTAATAGGAAGCTACATTATCCTCAAATGCTATAGGCTAATTTTCAATATATTTGCAGTACAGTGCCTAATTAAGCCAGTGCGAGGCCCTTAGCAAATGTTATCAAGGACCTTCGGCTCAGGTTATCTACTTTAATGGTTTATGTGCAGATCTAGCTTTCAGATTAAAAGAGATGGTTGTACAGAGACGTTTCACTACTCTTTTAAAAGATTTGGAAGCCATTTTATATTATGTTATTTTATTTTATTATTTTTATATTATTATACTATTGGCCATGCAGCGGTTCTATCCCTTACTTTGTATAATTATTAGTATACGCGAACGCAGGCCATTTAACGTGGGCCGTAGCCATTTATCCTGCAATGGCCAATTCAGTACTGGATACTTCATAATTAGCTAACGAACATTTATTAAATTCGGTATAGCGGCGACTGATAGGGAGTTCTGGGAGCACCCCCGCAACCCGCTACGACTCGTTCGATGATTTTTTAGTATTTCATATGCAATTATTCCGCAGGGTTTCAAAACAGCAGCTTTCCGCAGGGTAAAACAACGTTAAACTGTCGCTTTGGAAATGCCCTGTATGAGGAGAAGAAGCGACGCAACAAACTCCTCACGGGCCCAATGTGTTTATTGTCGTAATATTACAATTAAATAATCACTTCACTGCACTTAACACATGTATAGTCTTAAATAATTATACTAATATTATCAGAACCGGGTCTAACAATTATTGCACTGAGATGTGTACAGCTCGAGCGCTTGTGATAAACTAACTGATAAACAATGAGGCTCAACACTAATTAAACCAGGACAAAATGCTCATCCATGATCAGATTAAAATCACGGAACTTCATACACCCAGCAGGATAGGAAACCAAAAAAAATACTTTCGGGAACACAAAAAGATATGTTATCCTGGATGTTTCTCATCCCATTAACCAAGATACTTAAGTTTTCAAACACACATCTGATAGAATACAGTCCCATATATTATGGCCATGTTACGGCCCTACAGTACACCAAAATCCAAACCCAGAAAACAGATATTTACTTTAAAAATCAATCGGCGCATGATATAGAATATTTTGACTACTATAATAAAAACCTTGCTGATGTTGTGCCTGAGGCAACCAAATTGACTCTAGAATAATAACGAAGAACAAGAAATATGTAAGCACATACCGAAGCTGAAATGGACAAGGAGCCTCTCAACCACAGAAGCTATACCCGTGCATGGAGGAGGTCAATCTAATTAACAACAAAGAAATAACAAAATCCAACCCAGGAACAAAAAATCAAAATAAGAAAGAAGACAATAAAACCCCAGCACTCATCATACATCAACGCTCATCCCTCATCTATAGGCTGAACAGTCGGTCGATTGTGGTCAGCTGGTTGCGGTTAGCTGGCCGTCCTCTTCCACCCCAGAGCGTGTCACTCCTATATAACACGCACTCCTTGGTTTCTCCATGGCTATTCCGATACAACTATTCAGGTACCAGTCATTATAAACTAAGTTAGTTACATGGTGGTTGATGTTTGAATGGTTGTATAGGACATGGGTCGGTCGTTGTACTGGCTGGGAGTAGTGTTAATCATCATCATCATCATAATAAAATGTATTTCAAATAATAAAAACGTGTTTCTCGTATCGAACGACAAAACTTATTGAACAACATGGTATATTAGCTCTAGAAATAATGTTATATATAATGCACCGGTGGCGAGATATCGATTTTTTATTAAAATGGATAATGCTCACAATGACTTTTAGGCGTAGTAGAGTGTGACGACGAGAATTAAAAATAATAAGAATTTATATTGTAAAGATTTGCAAAGAGGCTTATTAAGTTATGCTTAATAAAATAAAACCTACAAAGAAAATATCTAGTAACAATAATAGCTTTATTTAAAGAATATAATATAAGAACAGTGAATTATTTACAAATGGCCGTATCCATCGATATAATTGTATTCTACTAGCATTCTACTATATATACACAGCGTTCCCAATATTCACTCGGTTCGAATTAACTGAACTGCGTTCCGTTCACCTTACTTTAGTGTGCCTTCGATATTCATGCAGTGTGGGCGCGTACGGAGCGGCATTAATAATACAACAAATCAAAGTCAAGTTAACTTATTTGTTTTTCAAGTGAATAAATAGGTAATAATATCGTAATCTGCGGTGTAAATTCTATATGAACGACACGTTGAACGAAACGCGTAGGCGCTATGAAATTCATTGGCGCTTAAGAGGAAACGCTGGTGGCGTTTGTTCCATACAAACGTAATCCTCAGTTTCCTCTCTGGATAATGACACTAGAGCTATGATTATTTTACCATGCAATCTGTAGGTACCACTGTATGTCTCTCGGTTGTGTTTTTCTCCATAAATTAATTATTATAAGAATTAGGAGCCTTCTAAAATGACAAAAACTGACCATTTTTACTGCCCTTATCAGACGTCCAGCAAACAAATTTGACGAATATAAATAATAAAAGGAAAACCGACAGACATAGCCAAAGCCCTTCTTATTATATTCTTGAAAAAATAAAATAAAACGATCCAGTATTGGAGGAGGAAACTCGGGATTACAAAATTGCGATTTCGTCTATTTTAAATAGGTATAATCGATCCAAGGTGCAGTTGTCTCTATCGTCCCTCATACATTTATATCCCAGCAACAACGCGACAGCAATAGATTTGTTAAATACCTATTTTTCAAATTTCATGCAGCCATTCTTTCCTCTTAAGATGTTTTTAATCCCGCTGTCATCAAGCTCGACGGATTTTTTGTTCGGATCGTGAAATCTAATAAAATATATATATTATATCGATGGCCGTATCCTAACCTTCTGTTCAGCAACGACGATTCATTAAAAAGCCGCACGATTAAAAATATAATCTTATTTATATTGTATTAATAAGACTAGTCTATCTATAAGCAAGTAACAAAATAAGCAATCAATGGCTGAGAGGGAGAACATGGAAAATATTTTGGCATACGGGACATTTTCAAAAAGACTAAGGATGTATCAACCAATCATGAAATTGATACCAATTACCATAAGAACAATAAATTTATCAAAATGTCCATGGTGTATTTCATAACTCTAATAATGTAAAAAATAAAAATGCACTTATTATGTTCTTTTTGACAAGCGCATGTATACAGATATATGGATGACGTAATTTCCGGTGTCAATAAAAAGCGACGTGGTGTCACCTTGGGACACTGGGGGGAACTGAATATTTTCGCGATTGCGTCTTGTATATAAAGCTTCACTTGACATTTCATAGAAAAATGTATGGACAAATGGCGTCGCAAAATTGATGCTTATTAATAAATAAATTACGTTATTCTCGTACAAAAAAATTTAAATGTGGCCCCACGGATCTGTTGTACATATATTTGTGATTCAATTTAATATAAATTTATTACAAAAAGGATTCTTATTTTGATGGTATCACTAAAGAGGAAAACCTCGATTTTATGATTTTTGTAATATTCATAAGGTTTTTGCTATTTATAAAAGTAAAATTAAAAAAAAGGGCCAACACCGATCTGTTAATTGGTGTCTTGGCTTTATGATTATGTTCATATAATACTATTTCTTTCATGTTTTCATTCATAAACCACTAAAATAGCGAACCCTGTTTATGACGTTTGACTTACATACCGCCCTTAAGACTCTTGATACAAGAGTCTTAATTTGTTTTTTTTTTACTAATAATGAAGCAAAGTCCTCAAAGCTTTGCATAGCAGACCCTCCCATATGGAATTAGCTATCAAAGGTAAAAAAGGCAAAACGATTCGTTTTTGTTTATTGAAACCGGGCATAAGTCACTCCGCCAGTACAACGACCGACCCATGTCCTATACATATACAACCATTCAAGCAACAACCACCACGCATAGTTGCACTTTGTTTATGAATGACTGGTACCTGAATAATTATATCGGAGTAGCCATGGATAAACCGAGAAGCGCGTGGTATATAGGATTGACACGCTCTTGGATGGGAAGGACGGACAGCCAACCGCAGCTAACTGACCACAATCCACCGACTGTTCAGCCATTAGCCAATTATTGGCAAGTAGGCAGGTAAAATTACAATGGCATAGTCTAATTAAATATTTTCTATCCTATTCACATTGAATTAATAATATTTTTTAAGAAAGAGAAGATGTAACGTGATAAAAAATTATTTAATGCGATTTGCAACAGATTGAGCACCATTGGCGTAAACCAGGTAAGATAAAATAGGTAAATATAGGTATAGCATTAATTGGTATATTTTTAACGGAAGCCATAGACTGAAAGTGCCTTTAAAGTATGTTATTAATACAACAAAGCACCTGAGACAAAACGGCTGATGTTGCGCCTTTAATATTTCTGGATGCTTCCCTTTAAATAATACCGAAGTTGTATCTCAGCCATTAGCATCGTATTTCTTAAAATCCTCAGAGATGGATAAAACGAAGTCAAAGTTACAATTGCGAATAATGGAAGTTTATGAGTAAATATTATTTTACTCTGCTCTGTCTCAGGGTTTGTAAAACTCTTTGAACGTAATACAAGCTTTATGGTGTTATTTTCGAGATTTATTTACATGAGTTATAAAACTTGGAAAATGTACTATTGTTTATAGTAACAATGTGTTTTATGAGAGGTAGGGCATAACGGGCAGAATCCCGCTTGAAATTCCGTACCGACGTCCGCGTTACCGACCCTAATATAAGTTTTCCTTTAAAATTTCCTACCTAAAATTTTTATGTAAGTACTCTTTGAGTATTTAAATACTCAACATAAGTACTTTATCTTGTGTGGCATAGCCATGAGACGCCCTGAGTATGGTCAAAATACTAGAAGTAGAAAGATTTATTAAACCTAATATAGCGGAATGTAGAACTAAATAAATTGGTAGTGTAAATTTGAATCATGGATGAATAAATAAATAAGAGCTGAAATGGAAGCTAACTAAAACAACAGTGGAATGGATAAAACAATTTTCAAATAAACATACAATGTTTTATTCATACTTTATGGAATGCAAAGCTTATACCTACAGTACTAAAGCATATTTAATACAAAATAGAACAGTACATTGTCAATATCCGAAATCCGAAGTAATAGGATAAGCGATATTAGTATTCTGCCAAGCTATTATTTGATATGTTAACAATTCCTCGCATATAGGTACATACGTGCGTGCTATGGTACAGGTTCACAGTACTCACAAAAAATGCAATTTCATGATACAGTATGTAATGTATGTAAAAAAATATTATGCATCCTTCCGAACCGGTATTAGAGTATTACCCCCTTATTCATAATCGCTTGGCGGCCCTCTGTGGCCGGCGCAACTTCAACGCAAGCATAGTCTAAAAGCTTGTTGTTTCATCCAACGTAATGTTTGACTGCGAAAAAAGAGAGACAGCATCAGAGCCGTCGGTTATCAGTCGGTAAATTCCGCTGATCACTCGCGGTCGCTTCGCTAGGTCGTCATTCATGATTTCGCATTCATAAAACTTGTTCCAGGAGTATTACTTCTTGTGAAAAAATCTTACAAGTTTGTGAAAAAATAGTTAGTTATTTAGAATCTCCAATACATTTGCAAGCCTGGTATCTAAATGTTTTCTTTACTTTTACAATTTATAGTTATTATTTTTTTATTATTAGTTATTTTTAGTTACGACGGGGTCTCTTTTTAACTTTTTAAAAAAACACTTTTAGTTGCTGTAAAAAGTATAATGATTGAAGTATAAATCACAATAATAAAACCGTCGTGTCCGCCACGAGATTTAATCCAGACTGACTAAAAAGCGACCCGAATCGATCAAACCGAAAACAATAATCGATTGTTTAAGAGGTTGCGACACAATACTTTCGTGGTAATCAAAAGCTGATAAGGCAGATCTTAGCGCCTATGATTACCATGTTAAGATAGATATAACATCTCCCCCCTTAAGATTGAACATCACCAAAATAGTGATGTGAAACGATAATCACGGATTCATTGGATTAAATTTCGCTTTGGCTAACAAGTGTTAAAACTATTTTATTACCTAAGATACTTACTCGATGATATAACATCTTTAATAAAATGAAAATAGTAAAACAAAGCACAATTGAATATAAATTCATAAATGTAAAACCTAAAATCTAACACCTTATTAAAAATAAGTGTATATAAAAAATATAAAAATGGACACGTTTATAAAATCTTAAACCACAATCAAGAATATAACAATAGGTACATAAAAATTGAAAAATGTGTACAAGAACCTTAAATTACAATATTCCGTCTTAAAGGCGGCATAGATTTTGAATGTAAGCTATGATTTTTAGTTTCATCACAAGATTCATCGGAAGTAGTTCCAGTCTCTTCCTTAACAATAGTTTGTATAGTTTGATTTTTGTCGGATCTTCGTTTGGTATAGCATTGATTATAAATTTGAATGCAACATTCTGAAGCACCCCTTTTACATAATTTCCTACTCCTATAAATTAAGAAAAGTAGTGCAAGAATGGCAAAAACAAACGTAATAGAATAATAATGACTACTGTATTTTTTGAAGTGAGATTTTATTTTTACTTTATTTAATTCATGTTCAAACTCGTCTAGCTGTATGCTAGCATGTAGTAGGCTGTCAATATTATTAATGTTTGACAGTTTCAAAAATGGGGTCTTCTCTAAAGTTCTATTGAGTTTATGGATTTTGCAACAATCGTCTTCAATTATATTAAAATTGGAAATTTGATTCGTTACATTTGATACAAATTTATCACTAGGAATGAATTGTAAGGTTTTGAAGAAACCTTTGCAATTTTTTGGTAAACTTAATATACCAGTTCCAAATAAAATATTTTCCTGATTACTGATTTCACTTTCACAACTTATATGGCATTTGCCAGGTTCTGATTGAACGAAGATCCATCTATTTTTACTTATTTTAACAAATATATCCATATGACCTTTTAGAAATTTCACATTACATGATTCTGGTAATTTGTCGACAATATCTGTGAGTAAGACAGTTTCACAGGTTGGGTTAGCAATCGTTGAATAAATGTTATTCATTTGACATACGTAGCACTTTTCATTAATTGTTTTGCACTTATCAATACTATCCATTAAGGAATAAAACAATCGGTCTGTTGTTGTTGCTACGTAAGGCTTATTAGGTGCGATGAGTACAAAAGTGTCCGGTTTAGAAATATCAAATGGTACCGGTAATGGAATAACTTTATAAAGATGATAAGATTGAGGAATAACTAGTGGAATTTTAATTACTAATATGATTTTGTCATTGTGGAAAAATGAAATTAAATTAGATATATCGATAAGGTCATGAACATTTTGTATAGATAAGGGGACTGGTAGTTCACAGTGCTTTGGTAAGTTATGGTTATTTTTTTCAAGTTCTGTAAATAACTGATAAGGACTTAGTACACTCGGGTGAAGAATATTTAATTTACTGAATAGAATGGCATTATTGACATCATCGATATCGAATGATAATGTCATTATAATTCCCGCTATGGAATTAATCATCGAGTTAAAAGAGTTAGCTGTTTCTAATTTGTCATTACTATTTTTAACATATTCTAAAATCGTATCGATTTTTTGTAAATTAGCATTTAATTTTCTTTCATTTTCTGAAACCTTAGAAATTGTAGAGTTAAAATTAGATATAGTAGACTTAATAACATGGATGTTATCTTTCATTAAATGAGCTAACTTTGTTTCATCTGACTGTACTTGATTGATTGCGTCAGTGAACTTGGAAGCGTCGTCAGAGTCCAAAGTACCAAAGAATGTTTTCAATAACATTCCACCTGCATCAATTAAACCACGTTTGGCGCGTTTAATTTGATGACCATCAATTAAATAAGATATTGAAGAAAACTTTTTTACGTTATTAGAATGCTGATTCTGCAACGAAGATAGTGCATTAGTACAATATACCTCAATTTGTTCAGAGGAATGGGTTTTACAGAAAGAATTTAATTTATTAAATAAAGTTTCTACTTTCTCAAGATGTGGCTGAATATGACTAATATCTAAATAAGTTACGACATTCCATTCGTCATTCGTAAACTTGACATCTATCTGTTTATCGAAAAATAAACCCGAGCTATGAATAATTGGGTTAACAAACCTTTTATCGGAATGAGACAGTGTTATCAAGTACCTGGAAAAAGAGAACAATTAAACTTTGATTCAAATCATTTAGGAATTATATGCCGGTTTTATTTCTTCATAATGATGACGTACATGTCGGCGTTCGATCTGTAACGTAACAGTATGGTTACCATTAATTTTTATTATCCTATAAGGGCCTTTCCACACTGGAGAGAGTGACTTATTTTGTTTATGGTGACACCGAAGATATACCATGTCACCGATATTGTATGTGGTTGGTTTTGCATGGGAATCATAATAATTTTTTGATCTTTCTTTTGATTTTTCAATATTTTGAAGAGCCTTCTGCCTGCTATAATATAACCTATGATTGAGTGCACGTATGTAGTCCGTATAAGTATTAGTTTCTAATCTATCTAAGGATTGAGGCAAATAAGGTTTAAAACCAAATAAAAGTTCGAGAGGTGAGTAACCGGTTGTGGAATGAATATTTGAATTATATGCTATCATGGCAGTATTTAAATATAAGTCCCATGTAAACTCATTTTCATTGATATATGATCTAAGATACTCTTTTAGTGTAGAGTGACTTCTCTCCAAAGCGCCTAAGGTTTGAGGGTGATACGGAGTTGCAAATAGATGTTTTATACCGAATAACCTTTCTAATTGTTTAAAAACATCGGAACAAAAGTTTGTTCCCTGATCTGTTATTATCATTTTAGGGATGCCGAGATGGGAAATAAAACGGACGAGGCTTTTTGCTGTCTCGTCAGCAGAACATGTCTGCATTGGGTAGGCTTGTGAATATTTTGTTAAGTCATCTTGTATGGTAAGTATAAATTTAAATCTTGTTTCTACTGTTTCAGGTAAGGGCCCTACTATATCTAAGAATATTCTTTCATTCGGCCTACAGGCTGATGATGTTATTATCATAGGAGCACGATTTGTTTGACGAAGAGGTTTATTTATTTGACATGATTTGCAATTCTTGACGTAATCTTCGATATCTTTACGCATTGATTTCCACCAGTACATGGATTTAAGTCTGTCCATCATACGAGATATACCTGGGTGGCCAGCTGTAGATGAGTCATGATTGTCTTTCAAGATTTTCTTTACTTCGTCAGGTGTAGGGAATGTGATATTGTTATGGTAAATATTAACTTTAATATTCGTATTATGAAATAAGTAAGCTATCATATTATAAATTTTAGTATATGAGAGTTTGTTAAATTGATCTTTGAAATCTGATATAGCAACTTCATTTTCCTCAAAATACAAAATTTGTATCATGTCTCGGTAGTCCCTTAAGAGATTGAAAATATCTTTATAAGAAATTTCATCATAGTGATGAACACGCAGGAAAAGATGTGTAAACAGGTATTTTCCTGTACTTGTGGAAAAGTATGTATTAAATTCTCGTTCTACGTGACGTATGTCTGGATCATTATTTGACATTTCTAGAATGTCGGATAGGTATGGAACTGACTCATCAAGATCTATTGATGAGGGAAACACAATGAGTTTACATTTTGTCTTAAGCAATGATTCATTGTGTTCTTGAATGACAGTGTTATAAGATATTGATGGTTGTTGACAAATCTTTAGATACTTCTCATAAGTTTCAGAGACGGAAGGAATTGCAACATTTTCATCAATAGCGAGGATAGGATTTCGAGATAAGGAGTCAGCGTTACAATTCATTGTTCCTTTTTTATAATGGGTTGTATAATCATAATCTTCTAGTTTCAACCTCCATCTAACCAATTTGGAACTAGGATCTTTACAGTTCATTAACCAAGTCAGTGGTTTATGATCGGTTACTACTGTAAATTTGTGACCATACAAATATGGACGGAAAGTTTTCGTTCCGAAAACTATGGCAAGACATTCCTTTTCTGTTGTAGAATAATTACACTCGGCTTTATTTAATGTTCGAGACGCATATGCGATAGGGAGGTCTTTACCAATTTCACCTTGTGAGAGGATTGCCGATATAGCGAAATTTGATGCGTCTGTGGTGAGTACGAATGGTTTTGTGAAATCGGGATATTGTAAAATCGGTGCGGAGGTAATGAGACATTTTAGCTTATCAAAGGCATTTTGTTGAGGTAAACCCCAATCGAATTTTGCATCCTTTTTTAATAAATTAGTTAGTGGTTTAGATACATGGGAAAAGTTATCAATGAATCGGCGATAATAGCCTATTAGGCCTAAGAAGGATTTAATATCTTTTGGTGTTTTTGGAATTGGAAATTTGCTAACGCATTCGATTTTTTTAGGATCAGGTTTTAGGCCTTGATCAGAAACGATATGACCTAAGTACTGGACTTCTTTGTGGAGAAATTCACATTTATCGGGTTGGAGTTTAAGATTATGTTCGCGTAATTTGTCAAAGACTAGACCTAGTTTTTGAATATGAGATGGAAGATCGTGGCTATAAGTGACAACGTCATCCATATAAGTGAAGCAATGTATGCCTTGAAGGCCTGACAATACGGTGTTCATTAAACGTTGAAAGGTTGCGGGGGCATTCTTTAAGCCGAAAGGCATTCGAGTGTATTCGTAGTGACCATTAGGGACAGAGAAGGCAGTTTTCTCGGAATTGTCATCATTTTTCATGGATATTTGATTAAACCCGGATGCAAGATCGAGGGTTGAGAAGTATTTACTATGCCCCAATTGATCAAGGATGTCAGTGATGTTAGGTGTCGGATAAGCGTCACCTATAGTTATTTCGTTTAACTTCCTATAATCGATAACGAGGCGCCACTTGACTTTCCCCGAGGCATCTTGTTTTTTGGGAACGACCCAAATGGGTGCTGACCAAGGAGAAGTTGAGGGTCTAATAATTTTTTGATCAAGCATATTTTTTATCTGTCTACTTACTTCTTCTTTATGACATTCGGGAAAGCGATAATTTTTTGCATGGATAGGAATCTGGGAAGTGGTTCGGATTTCGTGTTGCAACGTTTTGGTTGCAGTTAAATGATCGCCCTCTAAATGAAAAATGTCTTTGTACTGCGAACAAAGATTACGTAACAATTCTTCCTCTTCTTTATTTAAGTGATCACACCTTATTACACTTTGGACCTTAGTATCACGGTCCAAAGAGTCAGTGTTGTTGTAAGATATAGTTTCAATATTTTGAGCTAATGATTCTGAGGGAATTTCGGTATTTTCATTTTCTAGAATATGAGATACTGGTTCTAGGGTAAATTTGACATCTTTCAGGGTAATTTCAGTATCTGATGTATTTAAAACGGAAAGATTTACTTTATTATTCTGTTTTACTTTGACAAGGCATCTAGAAAAATAAAGTTTTGAATATTCTTTTAATTGTGAAGTAAGGATTAATCCTTCTTTTAATTCCGGATTTGAGACAGAACATTCGACGAGCATTTCACATCGAGGCGGGATGACGTAAATTGGTTCAGTAGTTATTAATTTAATAGATAATGCAGGGTTGTTATGAAATTCTAATATTTTTCCAGAATATTTAATACATGCATTGTTCTGTTCTAGAAAATCAGATCCAATAATACCATCATAATCGAGATTAACGTTTTTCACTACGTGAAAATAAAAAGGTATAGAATTGTTTTCGCTTATTTTTATGGACAATAAGAACTTTCCTAATGATTCTGAACATGAGTGGACATCATTAATGCCCTTAAACTTTATTTTATGATTTACAAGGTCCGGCATGTTTGGAATGCTGCAATCTTTAATTAGACATATCGAACTACCTGTGTCTATTAATAATCTAATCGGATTTTTAGTGTGAGAAGTATTTACTTCGATGTAAGGTAGAGACGTATTTCGTTTCTGTGATATATCAAAGATGGTAGAATAGTTTTCTACTTCTTCTAGAAAATAGTCGGTTATTTCCGGCCTAGAGGAATCAGCGAGATTGATGGAATCAGTGGATACAGTGGAACTTGGAGATACAGTGGAATCAGTGGATACAGTGGAACTTGAAGATACAGTGGAGTCAGTGGATACAGTGGAACTTGGAGATACAGTGGAATCAGTGGATACAGTGGAACTTGAAGATACAGTGGAATCAGTGGATACAGTGGAACTTGAGGATACAGTGGAATCAGTGGATTTAGAAATATGTGACTTTATTTGTCTGAAGTTATTAGTGCCTAATTTTCCGAGTTCCAGTTGGCACGAATCTGAAACCCGTGGAATTAGTTTAAAGAATTGTTATTGTATTGGTTGTTATTGCTTAATGATGAATCATTACCGTATTGTTCATCTTCATTACTCGGAACTTGGTCCAAATAATGTTGTTGGGCAATGCGATTGTTGTATTGTCGTTTTCGACATTGAGAAATATCATGTCCCACGTTTTTACAGTACCTACATGTAACAGGCACATTAGGAGACCCATTATTGGGAATCTTGGGATTTGAAGGGATATTATCGTTATTATATAGTTGATTCCGCGGTTGTCTAAAATTGGAAAATGTTCTAGGCTCGCGTCTTTGTCGATTATAGCATTCAGATTCAGTATGGCCATCTTTATGACAATACTTACAACTTTTATTTTTATATGATTTGACGCAAAGGTTTTGAATTTTCTCTTCTTCTGTGGCGATATTAATAGCGTCATTAAGTTTTTTGGGGTCGCGACATCTAACTATGTTGCTTATGTTTGGTTTTAACCCTAACGTAAACGTATGTAGGGCTAAATCTTCAGTCATAGCAATGCGACCGGGTAGATCTTTTTTATAAGACTCCGAATTATGAATTTCAGATTGAAGAGCCGTGAGGCTGGTTTCAATCCGCAATGCATATTGTATTACTGATTCATTAAGTTGTTGCTTGCAAGATTGGAGATCTAATAATAGGTGATTGTAGTGCTTTACTTCACCGAAATTTTGTTTTAGAAATGATTTTAAATCGTCGAATTTGTTAAAAATTTTATTTGAAGATGCAACTTGAGGTTTACCTTCCAATCGTGATATAATAAATCTAAGTAAAAGATTTTTCTGACGTTCTGATGCTAAATCCAATGCATTCTGACAATTGGTTAGAAATGCAGCAAGCGTTTCACGTTCCCCTTTATAAACATTTATGAACTTACATAACACCTGAATAGGGAATTCAGCTGTTTCCAAATCAACCTTACTATCAGCTTTACTCATATTGGAATAAATTTAATCACGTAAAGTAAATCAAAATATGGAAAAATAGGATCAGATAATGTGTTTAAATTGGACAAAAAGCTTATGTGGCAACAACAATTACAATTACAAAAATATAACAAATATAAAACTTACAGAATAATCACTTTTTGGATAATGTACACTTTTCTGGAGTTACGCATGCTCGAAGATAGTAGAACGGAGTTGAACGAAGAGACGGCTCGGTAGGCTTACTGCGGTAAGCCTAGTCGAAGACGCACGGCGAACCAGATGACTGCGAAGGATACGGTGACACGGAGGACAACAAATTCGGCAGGCTTACAATATGCAAGGCTTACTGTCGTGAATTTGTGTAGTAGATACACAGATGCTGGACACGGTGATAGGAGTATAGCGGCGGTGATGCAGCGATAGAGACGAAAATAGCAGGTAAGTCACTTCAAACTTTCACTAATTAACGTTTATTTTATTTTTCAGGTTTTTAAGAGTTCGACGGATACGGCGGGAATACGGCGTGAGTCAAGGCGAGACGTACGGGCGGACACACTTATGATACGGCGACTATGGATTACAGAGTTTGTACTGTTCACAGAATTTACGAAACACAGAGTTCACGATGTGGTGATCAGCAGAGACCGTTACTGATCATCCGCACTTCTGACACCAGTTACGACGGGGTCTCTTTTTAACTTTTTAAAAAAACACTTTTAGTTGCTGTAAAAAGTATAATGATTGAAGTATAAATCACAATAATAAAACCGTCGTGTCCGCCACGAGATTTAATCCAGACTGACTAAAAAGCGACCCGAATCGATCAAACCGAAAACAATAATCGATTGTTTAAGAGGTTGCGACACAATACTTTCGTGGTAATCAAAAGCTGATAAGGCAGATCTTAGCGCCTATGATTACCATGTTAAGATAGATATAACAGTACATTAGATATGGCCAAAGTTCAGGCAAAAACGCTGTTTTTCGGAGGCTTTGACTGAAATTGTTTCACACTTTTTTTAAATTTCGCCTAGATACACGGCTAGATATAGTCCACAAGATACTAATTTGTTCAAAACATCTAACGAAAAATGTTTAACAACGCCATAATAAGTACAGAGGTTTGGTATGAAAAGTATGACGAATTGAGTCCTCTTAACTAAATCAGTGTAATAGTGTCCCGTCACACTTTTTCGATCACCAAATATCACCTGTCAGATAAAGACTTCGTAATTTTAGCTAATCAACGTTTAATAACTTTATTATGAATAAGGGGGTTAGAGTCAGATTTTTTATAATAATAATTTGTATTTAATACATTATTGCTTCTAATTAGTCAGTCAATTCTAATTGACGAATACTAAAAATATACCACTCCATGTATATGAGCAGTTTTATACAATATGGGTTTTCTTCATGCAAGTTATGTTCACGATACCCTAATGTTTTAAATCTAGTATTTTTTCTAACTTTCTACTAAAGTGATGAGTTTCTTTAGAGCGAACAAAACATTTTATGAAGTCACGTCTGTTTTGTTTTGACGTTGGTTCCAGATGCTACCAACAGCTGGAAAACTCATATTAAAACGAGTGAAATTAAATTTGAATGATTTATTTTGTTTATTTTAATATTTTACTTA
The DNA here is from genome assembly GCA_951394255.1 of Polyploca ridens. Lineage (NCBI taxonomy): Eukaryota > Metazoa > Arthropoda > Insecta > Lepidoptera > Drepanidae > Polyploca > Polyploca ridens. The sequence goes on from OX596247.1 coordinate 11,575,259, forward strand.
CGTTTTATATTTTTCGCATTTCTTAACTCATGCGTATGCAGGTAAGCCGAGATGAATTATTTTTAAGGTTTTGGCCCTAAATATAAGAACGGAACTCGAGAAATACAATCGTTTACCCATTATATAGGGTGACCGGTAATTAGTTAACGATACTTAGACACATGATTGTACTCATGATAACAAACAACTTTCCCAAAGAAACTTTGTTTTTTTAATTTACTTAGCACATGAGCACATAATATTTAGTACCCAACGAGAATAGGTATAGGTACACCATCAGCTTTTATTTAATTTATTTGTATACCCCTATTTTTTTCTGTGGGAAAGTTGTTTATTATCATGAGTACAATCAAATCAATCATGTCTAAGTATCGTTTACTAATTACCGATCACTCTATATATATATATATATATACGTATAGATATATTGATAAAATATAGGCAGTAAATACTAAAAGTAATTAAAATCGATCTTGGCAAAAAAAACACAATTCTTCCTACTTACTTAATAATAATATTACCTACGAATTTGAAAATAAACTTAAGTTCTATTACCTTGATACCTACCTCAGTTATGTATGAGTATTTCTGGTGACAAACCTGACGGGGCGCGACGACAGATGACGGATTGTGGTGGAATTCAAAAAAGACCATGAAATTGTCGCAAAAAGAGAAAAAAAAGCTAGAAACATAAAAATAAACTAATTTTTCGTACCACTTGCTCAAAAAAGTGACATTCTATGCCACAAAAAGCGAACATAACAATAGTCATTTTTAATCTGTTAAAAACCGGGAAAGAAAATTGTACTGAATTTCATTCATCCTCTAGGGGGAGAATGTGATTTAAATTTGGAATACTTACCGTAATTTATACTGAACTACATCTGTGTTTACACCATTGATTTTGTATATAAAGCATTATACATCTTTTTGAAAAAGAAATACGCAAATTAACTCATCAACAATAAATGTACCGAACAAAAATGTAACTCTCTCTATCAATAATTGGACCAATGTTTCGAATGTTAACTTTTACTTTTAATTGTCATTATTTTTAATAAATGCTTATCTCATATTATTATTGTGTTAATTTTTTCGCAAATGGTACGAAAAGTAGAGAATTTTCCTCGGTGATAAAGCTGTCTTAGTCTTAGGTGAACTGAAATCCCTCGCTACACTCAGGACTCGTCTTAAATCCCTCGCTTCGCTCCGGAGTAAACCTTGAGTCCTTCGTTACGCTCGCGATTTAAATCGTCACCCGCGACAGAAGACACTGCTTTATCCCCTTGGTTAATAATCTACTATTTATTAAAAATTAGACCTCTTAATTTTTTATCGAATACCTATTTCTTCTCAGAATCTGATTCTTATATATTTTTCTGTTTATTACCGATTAAGATTGAGCGAGAAGTAAATCATTGAAAAAAAAATCTATTTTTACGAGGTTTCTTGTTATGATTTTGAATTTTTGTTTTTTTTTTTAATTATTATTTTTACTTTAGGTCGCTTTTTAACATCTAAGGTCATTAGCAACCACAATAATTTGTCTTTTAGAGTGTATTCTGTGAAAATATCAAATTAACTATTACGATTAGAACATACTGCGAAGGCTATGTAATATCGGATCCCGTTGGGTACTGACGTAAAAAGTTCACCAAAAATATTTTGTTTTCCAAAAAAAGACATATTTTTTGTAAATGTTACCTCTGTTTTATTGTAGCCTTTTAGAATAACTTTGCCTTTTCGTACCTATATGATTGTGTTTATAATGAAGCCGTGTAAAATTACCAAATATATTTCGTAAAATTACAATGATGTAGATATGTGCCGCCATTATAATAATAAATACGAACGCGGGCCTAAAAAATGATATCACGCTCATTAAAGTGGTTCATGGCGAAACGTGTACTCATATATTTGTGGAAGCCACCACATTATTCATGCTGACTTTACAAGACATGCGGAGCGGAGCTTGTTTTTCACGGGGAGCAGATTGGTTTCCGAAAACCAAATGTAGTTTTATAGTAATTTTTTTGTTACGAATAAGTAAAGATCAAATTAAATTATATTTTAAATAGGTTTTGTGGACGTAGTACACGTAGTAACTATTTAGTAATCTGTGGTAGTACCCTTAGCACAGATTACTATTATAGTTACTATGTAACCCTTACCCCCTTATTGATAATAAAGTTATCAAACGTTGATTAGCTAAAATTCCGAAGTCTTTATCTGACAGGTGACATTTGGTGACCGAAAGAGTGAGACGGGGCACACTATTACACTGATTTAGTTAAAAAGCGATTATGAATAAGGGGGTTAGTCTCTAAGGAAATCTCGATTAACTTGACTTACTTTGCGTGATAGAGAGCGCCTCGTAAGGGATAAGCTATAGTAGCTCCAAATTATTTTTACACTTTTATCTCTAGTTGTGGCTAATTTTAGCGTTTTAGGCCTAAGTTTACGACCAATAACATAATCTAACATAGTGTAAATGATGTGTTTTTGAGTACACTTGCGAGTAAATCGAATTCTTTTCAGCGCCACAGCATTATTGTGTATTTTGTTTTTATATTTCTGTAATGTTAATTATAGGTAAGCCTAATAAGTTTGTTAGATTTTTTGTGTTCTGGACCAAAAAGGGAAAGAGGAACCCTTATGGTGCCACTCCGTCTGTCTGTTACAGCGGTATGTTTCATCAACCACTGATGGTATTGATCTGAAATTTGGATAAGTTATAAATATTGCTAACCTAACATTACGTTACAACATACACGTAACATTACGTTGGATGAAACAACAAGCTTTTATACTATGCTTGCGTTGAAGTTGCGCCGGCCACAGAGGGCCGCCTTAATAAACAGCGTACAAAATATTTTTACCGACAATACCACAATGTACCCGAGATAGATCTTAGTTTAGTTTTTATTTTATTTAGGATAATATTAGAAATAAAATTACATAACATTCATTGTAAAATAAATTATTTTTCAACACACTCGCTCGTAAAGTGACATTTATTGCAAATTACAAGTCTGTTTTTTTCCTCGCAATTGTGTTGAAAAACGTCGTATGATACGCGTTTATTACACTCTCGGCCCCTTAGTAAATAAAACTAATTGTATATTGTTTACAGCGAATCGCTGTCAAAAAAAACTTGCGCATATTTGTTAACGTTCTCATTGATTATTATCAAAAAATCTACTTATAAAAATACAAATCTGTTTTTTTCCTCACAAGTGTGTTGAAAAACATCGTATGACATGCGTGTGCATTGATCATTACACTCTCGGCTTCCTTATCGCGTTCGCCTGCCTGCGGCTCTCGCCTCTTCTGTAATTACCAACTTTGCACACATGTATCATAATGTACTATTACTATCATAATTAGAATGACAATTCCACCGTTGAAACTAGAAAAGTTATCAGACAAGCTTACATATGATTAAATAACATGATTTTTGAATATACTTAAACAGCCAGTTATATATAGCTATCTTCTTATAACAGGATAGAGCTTATGGCCCAAACCAAGAAATTATACGAGCGTGCGTAAAATGTCCGTGAGTCAGACTCGGACTCTTGGCTGGTTTATTTTTTGTGACTGACTTCTTTAACAATTTTGAAAGAAAAAATATAGAAGATGCAGGGGGGCTTCCTGCTCCTTCTAGTCAAATAATTTGTGTATCGCAATAACTCAGCCATCATAAAAATTATCAGTTATACAGGTCGTTGTTTTGGTCAGAGACGAGCGCCTCAGAGTCGATAATACAAATGATACTAAAAATGGTGCTAAAAAAAATATAAAAAAAATACTTTTTTTTTAATAATAAAAATAAAAAAAATATTATTTGGAAAATGTAATAAGCAAGTGTAGACGTAATACTCAACGGGAGTGTGGCGGAGTAAAGGGGTAGGGCGATGGCGGCGTGCGCCTAGCTCTAGTCTGTGCACGTGCCGAGTGACCATACTTTGCAGTAATTTTTTTTCAAATTGAATAAGGTATTTCTCAACGCATTTACAGTATTTAATGGAATTAAGTCCATTTTTGGGAAATGTATTTTTTGTACTACCACTCCTGGGTCACTTGTCGCCGACCAAAACAACATTCTGTATATTGAAAAAAAATAGCGTGCCTAATACTCAGATTATGTTTTATTCGGGACTGCAGCAACTTATCAGTATATTTTTGTATTCAGTTAAATCCAGTTGTGGTTTTGCCGTTCCTTAAGGATAGATTATTTTGTGTTATAAGGTAAAATACAATTTTATTTTATATTACTAATTGTATATTGTTTACAGTTTAACAAAGTAAGTTTTTTACTTATAAATCTTAAAAAAGCATTATTTTAATTATATTATATAAAATAATATTTTATAGTATTAATACAGGTCGTTTTCTTGGTCAGCAACGAGCGACTCAGGGTTGATAATACAAATGATAGTGGTCCTAAAAAATACTTTATTTATTAATAATAATAATTTTAATTGGAAAATCATGTAATAAGTTAAAGTGTAGTCGTAATACTCAAAGGGAGTGCAAGGGATTGAAGGGGTCGGGCGACGGCGGCTTGCGCCTAGCCTCTAGTCTGTGCGCGTGCCTAGTGACTACACATTGTGGTAATTTTAGTTCAAACTGAGTAAGGTTTTTCTCAATGCATTTACAGTACTTCAAGGAATTAAGGCCATTTTTGAAAAAAAAAAATTTTTGTACTACTGCCCCTGTTTCGCTCGTTGTCGACCAAAAAAACATCCAGTATATTAATTATTGCAAATATAAGAAAGCGGATGAGCTTATGTTTGAACAGTCTGATTTATTTTTTCGTTAGGTTCACTTCACACCTAGACGAGACGAGACGTGACGCGACGATGCTTGAAAAGGCCAAATTGCTTCTCAATGTCGCGTTGCACTGCGCAGTGCGGCGCCCTTTTTATGATGGCGATACAAATTAAACTTTATTTACTATATAAAAAAGTACACATTTTAATGAGACAATAATAGAACGTCCCGCGGCGCCTCGGCTTCTCGTGCTGCGCCTCGAGACATCCCGATGCGTTTCACGGGCGTCGCGTTGCGTTTTATCGCGTCACGTCCCGTCTTGGTGTGAACTGACCCTTATGGAAATCGTTATATTGGTGATACTGAACAAAAAAAACTGAGAATATTTAGAGATAAATTCTGAAATTGAGTTATCATGAATCTTTATATTGATTGCAGTCCTGAATCTTACAATGGCGCTTAAAACATGCTGTCATTGCATCGATCTGAGGAAAGGCTCTCTTATCAGTGGCTATTTGCTATTGGTAAGTAAAGAAATATTTTTACTTAGTTTATCATTAGCAGGCATCACGCTATACTTTTCATACAAAAACTCTGTACTTATTATGGCGTTGTTAAACATTTTTCGTTAGATGTTTTAAACAAATATGTATCTTGTGCACAATGTGTAGGCCTGTTCATGGGCAAAAATAAAAACATTTTTGAAACAAATTCAGTAAAAGCATCCGAAAAACTGCGTTTTTGCCCAAATTTTACCCGAACTTTGACCATATCTTATGTACCTATAAATTGTAAAAAGTGAATAAAACATCTTGATCCGGCATTGCAAATGTATTGTAGATTCAAAATAACAAACTTTTTCTTCACCAACTTGTATGATTTTTTCACAAGAAGTTCCTGGAACAAGTTTTATGATATGCGAAATCATGAATGATGTAATGACGTTGGATGAAAGTTGAGAAATATTAGGAAATATGCTGGAATAGTCTGGATAAAGGGAAGAGCAATGAGGACACAACTTAACAGTTTAACGTATATTCGCAGACTGACTACCTACATCACATTATAATACATGTACCTAAAACTACCCACTTTATACATATATCACACCTCCACCACTATACAATACTACACAACACCACACAATAATACAATACATACATGAAACAACTTATTCTACTTAAACAATATAATATAACATTGATTTAACCTAACTAACCTATTATAATATATTATTCTACCTTAAACCTATCTACAGGTCTCCTTACACGCTTTGATCTGTGATTCACCGGTGATCCGGGTTGCGATGATGGCTGAGGTGATGGTTGCTCAGAAGGAGCAATACACTCACTAGCCTCATTCAAACTCTCGGGTGACGTGTGCCCCTTATCTACCCCTTCGCTAATGAGTGGTGTGACGACATTCTCATTACCACCCAGCGTTTCCCTATTGCCCTCTGGGCAGGTAACATCAGATAGCCGAGGTCTCCGGCGCATTTGATCAACATGTCTTTTCAGTAATTGACCGTCATCCCTTACCACCGAATACCTACGTACACTATCTAGACCATCCACAGTGCCTTTCACCCACTTGTCTCGAGTACTAAAGCTACGCGGAACCCCACCTGCGTTATCCACTTGCCGCTGCTGGGCCTCACGCACCCTGTCCTCGACAACACGCTCAGTACGCAATAAATCTAACCTCGAACGCAAATTTCGCCTTTGCAATAGCATAGCGGGTGTTTCGCCGGTAGTACTATGCACAGTATTTCTGTAAGCAAGCAAAAATGTTTGCAAAGCGGCATCGATATCTACGCGATCCCTATGTGCTTTCTTAATTGCTCGCTTACATAATTTTACCGCATTCTCCGCCGCCCCGTTTGAAGAAGGGTGATAAGCTGGTGAAAAGAATTGCTTTATACCGTTATTTGCTAAGAAGTTTTTGAACTCTAAACTGGTGAATGGTGGGCCTTGATCAGATACTAACTCTTCCGGTAAACCAAATCGTGCAAAGGTAGATCTAAGTATCTTTATAACCGCCGGTGCATTAGTGCGGGTCATTTCAAAAATTTCTAACCATTTTGAAGTGGAATCAATAAGGACTAAAAATGTTAAACCTTTGTAAGGACCCAAGAAATCAATATGTAGCCGGGTCCAGGGGCGAGCGTGATACCGCCACGGCTGCATAGGAGCCCGCGGAGCCGCGTCGGCCTCACCCGCACAAGTCTCGCACTGCTTACACATCGCTTCTACCGCTGCGTCTATGTTAGGCCACCATACGTAGCTCCGCGCTAGCCCTTTTGTTTTGACTATTCCCATGTGGCTGCAATGTAACTGTTTTAAAATTGTATGTTGTAATGATGCCGGAATAACCATGCGATAACCCCACATAACACACCCACATTCCGTGTATAGTTCATGGCGCCTCAAGAAGTATGGTTGAATGCGATCGTCTGGGCAACTTGTAGGCCACCCTGATTGAATATATGCTAACACCCTACTGAGAATGATATCCTGCGCCGAATATTTTTTTATCTCTGCACTTGTTATCGGTAAAAAACTTTCAACGAAATTAACATAAGTATTTTCGCGGCATTTACTTGCATTTTGTTCCTTGTGTGGTAAACGTGACAACGCATCCGCACAGTTCTTACTAGATGCAACATATTCAATATCATAGGTATACCCGGATAACAAAACTGCCCAACGTTGCAACCTCGAAGCGGCCATCACCGGTATGCCTACTTTATCACCTAGTATATATGTCAACGGCTTATGATCCGTCCTAAGTGTAAACTTGCGACCGTACAAATATTGATGGAACTTACGAACTCCATACACAATGGCGAGCGCCTCCCTATCTATCTGCGAGTAAGCGCGCTCGGCCGCCGTGAGCGATCGTGAGGCATACGCCACCGGCCGCTCGCCGCCCGGCGTCGTGTGCGATATCACCGCGCCGATGCCAACGCTGCTCGCATCCGTCGTTAGAATTAACGGCAACTCTGGTGAATAGTGTATCAATATTTCACTACTCGCTAATAGATGTTTCACTTTACCGAAAGCATCCTCACAATCTTTGCTCCATTCGTATCTAACACCAGCTTTTAAAAGGTTATACAAGGGCGCTAAAATGGTACTAGTATTTTTCACAAACTTTCCGTAATACATAACCATGCCAATGAATGCCCTCAGCTCAGAAACGTTCGCGGGCGCCGGCGTTTCGATAATCGCCGTCACCTTGTCTGGACAAGTGTGTACTCCCTCCTTACTAATCGTATGACCTAGATAGTTAACCGATTCCGCGAAAAACACACACTTCTCTTTTTTTACCCGCAGTCCGTACTCCTTTAAGCGATCAAAAACACTACACAAATTACGCATGTGTTCCTCTGTCGTGGACCCCGTTATAATTATGTCATCTAGGAAGACTCCCACCTGAGGCAAGTCTACCAATAATTGTTCTAATCGCCTCTGAAATATGCCTGGACTCGAAGAGAGACCATAGACTAGGCGATTGTACATGAATAAACCCTTGTGTGTGTTGATTACTGTATATTTCCTAGTGTCATCGAGTTCTAGCTGTGCGTACGCCTGAGATAAGTCAATTTTACTGAAACGTACACCGCCTTTCAAACGTAGTAATAACTCCTCAACTCTCGGCAAAGGATAACGGTCCATTTCTATGACTTTATTTAAGGTTAATTTGTAATCGGCACAAATTCTAATGTTACCATCCTTTTTAACGACGGGCACGATGGGTGTCGCCCAGTCGGAACGCTCGACGGGAGAGAGAATGCCGTCGCGCACCAGCTG